>CM023491.1:40932903-41271584 GCA_013339685.2 Hyalomma asiaticum | reverse complement strand
CAGAACTTGTGTCAGTTGGAATGCCCTTTCCCATGACGTTGCTGACATAGCGATATAATATGTTCGTAAACAATTGCTATCTTGTGAATATATTATTCTTGTTACTCTTTGCATAATTTCTTTGATTTTATTCCTTTTATTGTAATTTTTATTCGAGTACATCACAGGTTCTATTGGAACATTATGCAGACAGTTGTTGTACATGAAAATTCAAACGGCATGGCATCTGTGTTAGTGAACCCACATACAGTAAGTTGTGCGAAGTGGATGCAAACTCAAATCTATTTCACACACTGAAATGTTAGGGCTACTGCTAATCAGCTGGAAATGACAGAGGAAATGTACAAGCAATATCTGCTGCTGGGAACAAACCATACTGAAGTAAGAACTATAAAATAAACTAGCAAGAGCGAGATCTTCAGCACAAATCAAACACTGTTATACAATGGCTATATCTTCACAGCCAGGTGGAAATAAAAGCACAAAGACCAAGAAGAAAAACATGAATGAAGTTCCTGTTCGAACGCCTCAGGGACGTGCATGCCAACAACTCTATCTGGAAGATCCATTCCAATATGCCATGGCCAAGGGATAAGGCCGATTAGTTGAAAGCCTTTGATCTTCTAAACAGACATTGCAAGCTTTGATGATTGTGAAGATGGCCTATGATGCACTTGAGTAAGTGGTAGAGTTAGTGTGTGATGGCTGCACAGTATTTTATGAAGGACGCTGATAGTGCAATGTTCTGCAATGGAAGTGATAACTTTGACTTTATTTGAGACACGCCGACTCTCGTCTGTAGTTACCGATGATGAAATGAGATGCCCGATTGTTGTATCCTAACAGTAGCAGTAAAGAAACAAACCACATACCTTGACTCCCATTTCTTGGGCCCTTTCCAGAGCCAGCTCGCGAACGACCATAGCAGCTTGTGGTTGCTCAGTCTGAGAGTGCAATTGTAGTTGTCTATGAGTAAAAATACTACATCAATTGCAAGATTGAGACTAAAATTACGAACATCTTTCATTTACAACACATCTCCCTGTCCTAACATCGCTCCACGTCCCTTATACTGCTTCCAGTATGTCATGTGACTCCTGATCTTACACACTTGTGAGTGACAACCTTCCATTATAGTTTACTCCATCCGGTAAGCAGCTAACCTAATACTTTCTCGCATGCACTTCCATCTAGAGCATATCTAACGAAAGCATTCGTTTGCTTCCCACGTCCCATATACCGCTTCCGGTATGTCATGTGACTTCTGATCTTACCACACTTGTGAGTGACAACCTTCCAGTTATAGTTTACTCCATCCCGGTTAGCAGTTAACCTAATACTTCTCGCAGCACTTCCATCTAGAGCATATCTAACGAAAGCATTCGTTTGCTTCCCACGTCCCATATACCGCTTCCGGTATGTCATGTGACTCCTGATCTTACACACTTGTGAGTGACACCTTCCAGTTATAGTTTACTCCATTCCGGTAAGCAGCTAACCTAATACTTCTCGCAGCACTTCCATCTAGAGCATATCTACGAAAGCATTCGTTTGCTTCCCACGTCCCATCTACCGCTTCCGGTATGTCATGTGACTTCTGATCTTACACACTGTGAGTGACAACCTTCCAGTTATAGTTTACTCCATTCCGGTTAGCAGTTAACCTAATACTTCTCGCAGCACTTCCATCTAGAGCATATCTAACGAAAGCATTCGTTTGCTTCCCACGTCCCATATACCGCTTCCGGTATGTCATGTGACTCTGATCTTACACACTTGTGAGTGACAACCTTCCAGTTATAGTTTACTCCATTCCGGTAAGCAGCTAACCTAATACTTCTCGCAGCACTTCCATCTAGAGCATATCTAACGAAAGCATTCGTTTGCTTCCCACGTCCATATACCGCTTCCGGTATGTCATGTGACTTCTGATCTTACACACTTGTGAGTGACAACCTTCCAGTTATAGTTTACTCCATTCCGGTTAGCAGTAACCTAATACTTCTCGCAGCACTTCCATCTAGAGCATATCTAACGAAAGCATTCGTTTGCTTCCCCGTCCCATATACCGCTTCCGGTATGTCATGTGACTTCTGATCTTACACACTTGTGAGTGACAACCTTCCAGTTATAGTTTACTCCATTCGGTAAGCAGCTAACCTAATACTTCTCGCAGCACTTCCATCTAGAGCATATCTAACGAAAGCATTCGTTTGCTTCCCACGTCCCATACCGCTTCCGGTATGTCATGTGACTCCTGATCTTACACACTTGTGAGTGACAACCTTCCAGTTATAGTTTACTCCATTCCGGTAGCAGCTAACCTAATACTTCTCGCAGCACTTCCATCGAGAGCATATCTAACGAAAGCATTCGTTGCTTCCCACGTCCCATATACCGCTTCCGGTATGTCATGTGACTCCTGATCTTACACACTTGTGAGTGACAACCTTCCAGTTATAGTTTACTCCATTCCGGTAAGCAGCTAACCTAATACTTCTCGCAGCACTTCCATCTAGAGCATATCTAACGAAAGCATTCGTTTGCTTCCCACGTCCCATATACCGCTTCCGGTATGTCATGTGACTTCTGATCTTACACACTTGTGAGTGACAACCTTCCAGTTATAGTTACCTCCATTCCGGTAGCAGCTAACCTAATACTTCTCGCAGCACTTCCATCTAGAGCATATCTAACGAAAGCATTCGTTTGCTTCCACGTCCCATATACCGCTTCCGGTATGTCATGTGACTCCTGATCTTACACACTTGTGAGTGACAACCTTCCAGTTATAGTTTACTCCATTCCGGTAAGCAGCTAACCTAATACTTCTCGCAGCACTTCCATCTAGAGCATATCTAACGAAAGCATTCGTTTGCTTCCACGTCCCATATACCGCTTCCGGTATGTCATGTGACTTCTGATCTTACACACTTGTGAGTGACAACCTTCCAGTTATAGTTTACTCCATTCCGGTTAGCAGTTAACCTAATACTTCTCGCAGCACTTCCATCTAGAGCATATCTAACGAAAGCATTCGTTTGCTTCCCACGTCCCATATACCGCTTCCGGTATGTCATGTGACTTCTGATCTTACACACTTGTGAGTGACAACCTTCCAGTTATAGTTTACTCCATTCCGGTAAGCAGCTAACCTAATACTTCTCGCAGCACTTCCATCTAGAGCATATCTAACGAAAGCATTCGTTTGCTTCCCACGTCCCATATACCGCTTCCGGTATGTCATGTGACTTCTGATCTTACACACTTGTGAGTGACAACCTTCCAGTTATAGTTTACCTCCATTCCGGTAAGCAGCTAACCTAATACTTCTCGCAGCACTTCCATCTAGAGCATATCTAACGAAAGCATTCGTTTGCTTCCCACGTCCCATATACCGCTTCCGGTATGTCATGTGACTTCTGATCTTACCACTTGTGAGTGACAACCTTCCAGTTATAGTTACTCCATCCCGGTTAGCAGTTAACCTAATACTTCTCGCAGCACTTCAACCTAGAGCATAGCTAACGAAGGCTTTCATTTGAGACAAGTTAAATTTGGTCAGAAATTATTGCTGTCATCATACATAGGTTGAAGAAGCCGAACAAAACACTCTTCAGTACATCGTGCACTATGCACTCAAGTAAAAACTGTAATAGTTCAAGAACTGCAGCCTCAGATGGGCAGCCCTAACTTTGGAGGAAAGAAAAAGCAGCCGAAGAAAGAATGCCAAATGCTTATCTGACCTTAGATTCTGAACGCATAATGCGCGGTGCCATAATGCACAATCGGTGAAAGGTTTACAACTACGGGCGTAATGGACATCATGATTGGTTTAGAGTGCAAATTTATGCCCCATGTACACAGGCCTGTGCCGAGACCAGGGCATCAGTTTGAATTAACATGGAATCAAATATGAAGCCACTCCTCACATGATTGTGAGTAGTGGAAACGCCAACAATGGTAAGTACTAGACAGACAACAGCAGCACGGTCTGCATGAGTGAGCCACTGGCGAGTCCAAAAATGGGTCCAAAAAGGTTACTTCCCCTATCCCCTTGGAGGATGTGTTGCCACTCATGTTCACATAATTAAAGTGTGTGCAAAGTAATTATTTCTGCATTCATTCGTCTTGTGGCATAAACTTAGGAAAGAAATGTTCACATTGATTCACTGATACCAAAGCTGACATGAAAATACAAGTTACGCTTGCTTTCACAAAGTGCCCGAAGTAGGTATGCTGAAAAGCTAAAACCATTCCTTACCACCAGTTCACCATATCGCACATTACCAGTAAACAATTAGTACGTGCAGGCTGTCATCAAAACGTATCACAAGTGCTCCATAGAACTTACTACCCATAATCTAACTGGCCGCAGTCCAAGGGCTAGTTCGCCACGCTAGCTTAATCAGGGGTTTATCCAGAATTTTGATTTTGGGGAAGTGTTACCCAAGGTGTAATCAGTACGCGGGGTGATGTGGACACCATAACATTGGTTATCTGCAGAATTTTCGGAATTGGGGGGGGGGGGCTGCATAAACCCTTGAGCCTAATTAGCATGTTCAGCAAAGGGAGCACCTCGTAGGCCAGCAGAAACGCAGTGTAGCTGACGCTAACATTGCAACCTCACTACATATGACAACATCTTCAATTTTTTTAGTTTTAACCAGCATATTCACTTTTGCTGCTTGCTTCAACCACCGCATGCTGAACAGACAGTGACATCAGAGCTACAAAATGGCATCTGGATGGCTAGCCACACTGTCAACTTGTTAGATAGATGATCAGAGTACATTGGGTAAGACACACAATACCCTACTCACTTAGAGAGGTAGTCAACATAATATTGAAGCCCCGGGAATGTTTCGTCCTGCAGTTCCCCGGACAGAATGCTGCATAAAAAAATAATGAGAATGGTGAAAGATCAGGCCTGTGCGATTGAAAGTGCTACAAGCCAGAGCTTCACTAAAGACTTTGGCATGCTTAATTAAAGAAAGATGCATATCAAAACAGCTTGCGGAAATTCTCAAGTCACCCCAAAGTGGTAACGTCATTTATGGGGAGCTTTAGAACCATGGTAGTGATTGAATGTTCTCAAATTTTCTGACTCCACTGTGGAGTGAGAAAATTTCTCGGTACAGTTATCTCGGCAGGTTTAGTGATGGTTAGGAGCGAATGCCGCCACATAAACATGTCCTGATCTGCGCGATACTGCAGTGACTTCAATGAAGACTACATTCTTGCCTAATTAGAAATTGAAATCTGGCAATGCTGTTCAATAATTGCATCAAACAAATGTAGGAACCATCCCATGTGTCTCAGATACTGATGCTACTAGTTGCACGCAAAGAAAAGCACCACGACGTAGCTCCCTGCGACCTACTGCCAACAGTGTGATTTTTGCTGGGTTGCTTTATTATGAGATGAACATTATTTCAGGGGTTCTTCCCAAATAATGAAGCTCATACATACTTGTAGAAGCAAAACAGAGGTGTCACTGTCATCCTCACAACGTTCTTTTTCCTATATGAAATGCAAAACTGAAACTTTGACCTTCATTTCCTCTTATAATAAAAAAAACTAGAGCTGTGCCAACAGCAAAACTGTGCGTGTGAAGAGAATTCGAATATTTATGCCGAAGTGTGAATCGAATTGAATATTTTTAGAATAATTTTCGAACATTTCTTTACTGATACCATGTCAAATTATGGAGAAATGTTCTGTTAAACATGGGCAAAAAGATTTATTGCATGACTAGTGTACTGCCACAGTGTCATTCCAAAGTCCTGAGGAACAGTCCAACAGAGAATTGTGCAAAAGAAAGCTGAGCTAACTTCACCACAGTACAGGGTAACATTGCCGCAGTGCCCGAGTGTAAGCTTTGTTATATAATGATGTCGTACCTGAGGTAAAAATAGCTTTGGTATATTTAAATATTCAATACAAATGTACATTCATAACACTATATCACTGGCAATACTACTTTCTAAGTACTTCATTATAACCAATCATTAGTTACATCCCTATTCTCTATATCGAGGTTTTACAGTGCAGTCACATGTCTCATAATGACATTTGGCAATAGCACTGCCAACTGACCTTGCCCAGAGACGTAAGCTACTCTCGTGCTCCCGGTGGGCGTGGTACAGGAGCGCAGCTGCGTGCGGGCGTCCGTGACGTTTGAGGAACTGGGCGCAGTCGGCCAGGTCGCAGCAGATGCCGCCATTGCTCTGCAGGAACCTCAGCAGCTTGTCGTCGTCCCCGGAGAGAGCGTAGACTTTCAACAGGGCACTGTTGACCTCCTGCCAGCAAATGAACACCGCTGTTGTAGCTGACAGCACCACTGTGAATGACGAGCTGGCCATATGACACAGCCTGCGACTCCAACTCCTGATCTATCACAATGTAGGGTTCAAATCAATGAACAGATCGCTAAAAGCAAAGCAGGAGCCAACGTTTCGACAAGTGGACTCGTCGAAACGTTGGCTCCTGCGACATTCCCTCTTCTCAATCGTTTCTAGCGATCTGTTCATCGATTCAAGCCTCCATCTTCCCCTGAGCTTCTCTTCATGTAGAGTTCAACATCTTTGGCTTGAAACGATACGAAAGTATGTCCCTCTGTGTAAAGTAATGTGCTTTTCGGTTACCCTACAAAGTTAGCTTGGGCTAGATCTTGCACAAATACCACAAGCATGTTGTAAGTATGATGAACATGAGGTCATTGAATTGAATCCCAAGAGTCACTACGCTGCAAACTAAAGAAAATGCAAGGCATCAAGAAGCACGTGTCACGGATTCAATGCAAGCAATTAATGGATGCGCAATTTTAGGGCAGCGATTAATTTTACAGTAAACAGTCACTGACTGCTTTCTCTTGGTGAAAACTAGGCCTGATGGTACTGAGAAGCAGCCTCTCTTCTCAGCGTTTTCCACAATATGCCACAGTAAAGAGCCTGTGCAGCCAATGCTAAACAAAACAAAAGGCACAGACAGACAAAGGAAAAGCAATTGCCAATGTGCTCGTTATACCATTCTGGAGTCGGAAAACAGCTGCCTCGAAGTCTCTAAGTAGGAAGCCAGGAACTGGTGACACTTGGCCACTTTGTCCTTATCGCCATTGCACATCTGCACCACGTCATCGATGTCGTGCAGTTTGGGTGACGCCCTCTCAAAAGCCGATGAGGCAGGCAGCAGCTCCGGGTACAGGCTGATGAGCTGCAACAGGTGTGAGCAGTGTAAAGAGAAGCTTAACACACGAGTTGGCATGCGTTTATGTGAGAGGCAACCTAGAAAAGCAGTGAACCACTCATGTAAAGCAAGAATGTTATAAGAATATGTACACTGGAAGATATATAAGATATATACCATACGCGGCATGCGCCCACAAAGAGTGGTAGCCCTGTGGGCCATGTGAGATGCATTGTCACATATATACAAGGCCAGGATATGCGGGCACATGCAGCAAGTGATTTTACATAAAGTGAAAGCGCATTGCACATTTGGTAGTGCATAAAAAAGGTATTAACTGTTGTATATAATAGTAAAGAACATCAACCTAAATGCCAATACATGTACCTTCTCACTGATGCTTATGGAAACGTCTCGCCTTAAAATTTATTTTGTAACGTATGACTTAATGTATAGGTTAACGCACCGCCAAATGTGCTGCACGCTTTCGCCTTCAAATGGTACAGACGTGTAACAGCAGCCATCTTGCCACACTGCCAAATGAAAAGCACCAGAGCACAAGCGAACTGCGGAATGAGAATTAGGTTGATTTTCAAGCATCCTCTGCAACAGCAGTATACCTACCATGACAACAATCTGTGATACTTTATACAACTGCTAGCTGATTATATCAGATTACATTGATTATATTGGTACAGCTGATTGCTAGGCATCTATACACTCAACGCCAACTGTGACGCCACCTGGTTCTTGCAGCAATGTGTCTGTGGTGGGGCAATGTGCCTCAGACTGCCTTGAAGGAGAGTCGAGCTTTGGTCACGGTATAAATGCCCCAAAGAGACTCAACTTACAATTATTCCTAGAGTGCACCTCCGGAAGGGGGCATGTAGTGACTTTTATGTTACAGAGGTGGCACCAGCGCTGGGTCTGAAGGAAGTCAAAATGAAATAAAATAGGACACGCCTGGCTCTGCAAGGGATGCGACTGGCTAGTGTTGGTTGGCACAGTTCAAACTCAACACACAAGTGTTAAATGTTGTGTGCGGCGCTCAGCGACTGAAACGCAATATTTGGACCACATATTTGGCCAGCGCATTTGCTGCTACTTCAGCACGCTGAACGATCACACAGAGGCCAAAATGAATCACAATGCAATAAAGAGTCTCTCCCTTCCATTAGGTACCACAACAAACCAGCTCAGCGTCCCCAGCGCAAGGCGGTTACACAGAAAGCACTGGCACTCTAAGTATCACGTCTCATTCGTTGAACACTATACATAGTATAAACTGCACCTTAGTGGTAATAAATCTGAGTGGCTCACTTCTCTGACATCTAAGCCGCCCTCCTGGAAAAGCTCTTCCGCTTCAGCAAACTGCAGGTTGGAGAACTCGATGAAACCCGCCTGCACTTGTATCCTCTGCAATACCTGGAACACAACGGAGACAAAGCACACTCATTTGTCACATAATCGCTCCAGTGATACGTAAGTAATGTTCAAGACGTTATAAGACCGACAGTGAATTCGTGAACTTCGTCGGTAGCTCTATCAAATGGTTATAATTGAATAAAATGTCTAATAAAACTTCAGACAGACAGAGAGTGCGACTACTTTGAGTTATTTCTTTGAGATGGAGTGTACAATTTCTTCATGTGTCCACCCTTCTCAGCGCTAAAATCGCGTGATAAAGTATTCATCAATGCACCCAACAGCAAGTTCTTCTTTCAATGAGATGTTCATACATGTAAATGCTAGGGGTGTGCAAATATGCAAGCTTTGGAGTAGTTTTAGCTATTGCTATTCGATTAATTTTGAACCTAAAGTTTATTACATTCGAACTACTGCAAGTCAACCTAGAGGATGGATTTTTATCAAGCTTACAGCACTGTACAAACCTCTTTATTTTGTTCGTGCGACAATCCTGTCTTGTTGGAGT
The DNA here is from genome assembly GCA_013339685.2 of Hyalomma asiaticum. Lineage (NCBI taxonomy): Eukaryota > Metazoa > Arthropoda > Arachnida > Ixodida > Ixodidae > Hyalomma > Hyalomma asiaticum. The sequence continues at coordinate 41,262,463 of CM023491.1, read as the reverse complement.
GCCTCGCCAGCTCCAGCGCTTCTGCCACTTTCTCATCTGCCAAAAGTGCTTGCACCTGTAAGAGCAAAGCCAAATAAGAACAGCACACTACATTAGAATGACCCTAATGTACGGCCTGTTCCAAAGGAAGCGTGAACATCGTCAACTGAACTTCGTTTCAATGAAGTCACATCTGATGCAAAATATACTGTTAAGTGCTATAATTCATTAAAATACAAACTAGAAGAGAAGCTCAGGGGAAGAAGGATGCTTGAATCGATGAAAAGATTGCAAAATAAGGTTTAGAACAGGGAAATGTCGCTGCAGCCAACGTTTTGACAAGTAGGCCTGTCTTCGTCAGGTCGCCACACTGACGAAACATTGGCTCCTGTGACATTCCCTGTTCTAAATCTTATTTTGCGATCTTTTCATGATTCATTAAAGGCATATGTAAATTACAGGATGACACCACAGCCACTAAACATCTTAAGAGATACTTTCTTAAGACAGAAAATTCATTATATCCGTCTAATATCATAGATTTACTTTAGTATGTTGAAAAGTTGACCCAGCCTTGTCACAGTATCTGGTGTCTCCGACATGCAACAGCAACCTGTGGGAAGCCACGCGCATCCCGCTCCATGAGAGCGAACGGTAACCGCTTACCTGCGCCTCCCATGGCACGGGCTGCAGCATGAAGAGTGTGTCCCGTCCAGCGAGAAGCAGCTTGCCCTCGAAGTTGTCCAGGAAGGTGCCGTTGATAAAGGGCACCCGCTGCTTAGGCTGCTGGTCGAAAATGCTGCAGCAACAAAGAGTACAGTAAAACCTTGTTATAACGAAGTTGATGGAGGAGTGTAATTACTTTGTTATAACCATCAGTTTGTTATAACCAATATCAGTTTCATCTATAGGAATTTCAAGGGGAATCGTGATTGCTTCGTTATATCCAATATTTCGTCATATCCGGTTTCGTTATAACGAGGTTCTACTGTAGTGGAGGCTTACCACCACTCACGACCATAAGCATGTACACTGTGGGAAAGGGAGGAGAAAGGCTGTTGAGGTAACATGCCTCCCCTAATATGCAAGCATGGAGCGATTACGTGTACGCAAAGACGCGGGTGGAGGGGGAGGGGGGGGGGGGCAGGCACAAATCCAGTAAAATAGGCAGTTGTACCTCTTTATAAGAGACACTGATGCAACAGACAAATCGGTGGTAATAGACACCACTCACTTACATTGCTGGTTACCCCATCTTGGCCATTAAAGCCATTAAACAAACCACTTTTGTAACAGTCTCTTGAAGACAACTGGTTATAAAGGACAGACCAGTCTTAAATTCTGGCCAGAAGCCTTGCTTCTAACAGTCACTTTAACTTCAAATGCAGCACTGTCGGTTCCCAACTTCAGTTAATTCCTCGTGGAAACAAAGAAACATGACAAGGGCATTTCATTCTGTATTTTGTTTTTTAATGCCATGTTATTGTTTATGCTGGACCACAGAATGTGAACAAGTGCTCTGGACTGTTCCCAATTTTGTACAAGTACATTCGTACTGAACACTACTGCATGTATTTTTCAGCCTTGCAAACAGACGGTGTTCATTTGTTATCAACATATGCATAAGCTTGTCAAGGGTAAGCTGTTTCCCAGTCACACGTCCATGCATAGAGTAATGGAGCTTTCTCAAGCCACTGCATGTGGCTTCTACATTTACGTCCGTTTGTATTCTGTGATGAAAGAAATAAGCATTTCATTTGCTTACATTTCATAGTCAGCATTCCTAGAAAGAGCTTTTAAATCATCTCTTACAAAACGTAGTCTCTAGACATTCACCGCTTCGTTTTTTTAGGCAGAAATAACTACCTCCTCTCCCCGGCCCTTCCTCGTACGCAGTCAGTATCAGCTGCCCTCTTCTCCTAAACTCGCTAGTACTTTCTCTGACATTCTCTCACAACACCATTCAAGTGACTGCGACAAACAGCCTTAAAAAGAATATGGCTGCCGAAAGCAACGCTCACCAATGGCATGTGTCGGCAGCACATCAAAGGTTTTTGCTACTTAGGGTGTATCCACACGACGGACTAAATCCGTCTTTTCTGCGGCGGACGGCGCATCACGTGACCCCGCGTCATGGTTTTGTGCCGTCCGTGCCGTGTCCGCAGACCTCGCGGATGGAAAATGCCAAGCTCTTTTTCGCATTGGGATTCGCATGGACTAACACAGCAGATTTAGCCGAGAGTGCCATTGTAGGTCTGGCAACAAGCGCTGCCTTTTTTTTTCTCGTTTGGCTTCAACTTAAAACTAACTCTGCCACCATAGCGAAAACATCCTCCGATACTTTTGCTAACAATGAATATGTTATCGACTTTCATACTGTTCGCGCCATCTATAGAGGAAAGAAACAAGCAAACATTCGTATGCTATTATGGCCTCTGAGATTTGGTTGCACTCGGGCTACCGTAGATCACCGAGCTCATGTTCGGTCAGTAGAGGCACTCGCTAAGCCTACAGCTCTGACAAAACTAGTACGGTTCTCGGAAACGGTGCCAAATCGTCATGAATACGTTGCCGGCGAAGCTTTCGGACACAAACCTAAAGCAAATACAAGCGTCAGTTTGGGACTAACACCCCGCGCAATGCACGATGAAGAGCTTAAAGATTTGAAGTGGGCAGCTCTCGCTTCAGACAGTGCCGCCATGTTTATTTTTCTCCGGCGCGTCCGTCTACTCGCTTCGTCCGTCGTCTGAATGTGCTTCGCAGCCGGACGGGCGGCAGAACAATCGTCCGCGGAAGAGATATCCGCGGAGCCGTCCATCGTGTGGATACACGCTTAAAAGCAGAAAAAAATATATATATCCGGGGACTTTACTGCGATTGTTATCTACGATAGTCATGTAGTACAACAAATCCCAGATGGGTGTAGGGTGCAAGTGAAGCGTACCTGTACACTGTGACGTAGTCTTCCGAGAGGCAGACAATGTACGGGTGGGCGTACGCTACCGCAGTGACGCTCGTGCTCCAGGGAAGTGGGGGCCGTTGCGACACACCCGAGCTCGTTGCAAAGATGCCCAAGTCACTGGGGCCGTTGAGCAGGAACTCATCCTGGATTAACAGAACATGTTGCCAGGCCAGTTGGTTTGTACTCACACGTTTAACATTACAATGAAGTTAGGGCATGATTTGGCATCAAACAGTGCTGAGAAGAGAAAGTGAACAAAAAGGAAAGCGATTCTGTGACGGTGGGCGACCAACAATGCTGCAGCACATCACACAGGGTCAGACAAGGGTACAATGACGATGTGATTCGATTACCTCATGTGACACTGTCACGTGACACCGTCAAGCTGAACCTCAATATAAACCTCGATATAACGGTCATGGATATAACAATCTACAAGTTATGATGAAGTAGACTGATAACAGTATTGTGATGACCAAGTGTTCCGAAATAAGTGCTACCTTGACAACATTAGGGCAATTACGTGAAACTGCCTCATAGCTCAGGCACTGGATAGTCGACAAACTTGGAATATAGGCAGTGGCGCTTAGTGTCGCCCAGAAAACTGGTGTAGACAACCTGAATTAGCCTATGACACGAAGCTACACTCCTTCAAAAAAAGTAGATTAAGTTCGCTCTAAAAGACAACAACAAAGCAATTATTTCAAGGAGGCATGAGCTAACCTTTATTCTCAATGATAAGAGGATCTAATTAACGCACACCTTTCCTATAAAACAAGTGTAAAAAAACTACCTTCACATCACAGTCAAATACAAAATCGAAGCCATGTTCACAGCACTGGCTACAGCTTCCCGTCAGAGGAGCAGGTGCTGTGTCATTGCCATCAAAAAATGGCAACAGAGCACACTTTCTTGCAAGTTTGCACAAGTTTATTTCAATACCAATTCCAACCAGTGTGAATTGTATCCCTTCTCAATGAAATGCGAATGGCCCCTGGAGCTTCACTTCAATTATGCAAGCTACATCAAAGGAAACTTGTTTTGCATGCTGAAGATTGGCTAATAGCTGTATCACGTCTATTGCATGCCAGAGGACAGTGACTGTGAGTAGATCAAACAAAGCAAGGAGATCTTCAGCTGCATGTCAACAAGGAAAGCTTTGTACGGGCTGAAAAGTGGAAAATATCCGATCCTCAAAGATCATCCTGCAGATTTCCAACCCCGCATAAAGCAGGTGTGTCGAAGATAATGACTTCTGAATATACACATAATCGAGGCTTGCCCAGAAGTGGCCTTAAAGGGTTCCAGAATCGCCCGAGGTTGAAAATTTCTTACGCAGCGGCAGCTGCGCACTAGTGCATAAGGACTACTGTGCATCTGCCACTGCGCTAACACCAGGCTGCAAGCATTTTTTAAATGACGCTGTAATACTAGAACAACACGTGCTTGATGATCATTAAAGAAGCCACTGCCCCTTTCTCAATCCTCTTCGTTTCTTTCACTCCAGCCTGTCCCCTTGCCACGTTCTCGGAGCCGCATGCAAACATTGTGTCATCAGGGCCATAAAGTAAAGCACCACAGCTGCGAACACCCTGCAGCCAACAGCACGCTTGTGAAGTGTCATTTGTCACTACAAGCGACTACACACACGTGGACACACTATCAGCCAAGACACCCCTGCCATCTTGGAGCGTGGCATTCGCAAAGAGAAGGGTAAACGGCCTTTAGTTTGAAAGTTCAGCTCTTTTCATGGCACACAGCAATGTAACTCTCAGCTACTGTCGTGTGTGCAATGTATACCTAGTGCATGTCGGCTCAAGGTGGCCAGGACCTGGTAAGGGGCCCTTAAAAGCCAACAAAATTGGATCATAAAACACTTACTGCCAGGCAAATAAACTTCCCATTCTATGTAGGCAAATGGGTCTGCAACCTGGCCTTCAAGGGCCGGATATTTTCCCATTTTTCACCTGCAGAAACATCTCGCTCAATCTCGTCCCTTTGCACAACTCATGGTCACAGGACTCGGGCACACAAAAAAAGAGGTGACACAGTTACCTTCAGCTTGCAAAATTACTCTCCTTCGACGTGAGCTTTTGTAGTGAAAGCAGTGAATCATTGGGAACCGATACGACACTCACAAGTGGCAGTCATAAACAAAACAAACCTAAGTGAACTCTCAAGCAGCTGCGCTCTGCCTCCTTTTGTAAATGGCAATGGCACTGAATTTGACACCTCCGATTGGGGGCTGCTGCCAGCATTACGAAGACACTTTCAAACACTGTTCTTGTTTCGTAATCAATTTTATCATGCAGGCCATTTTCTGCCTTGTTTCATCAAAAATAAAGGCAGGTACACAATGGATTTGGGTAAATACAGGAAACAGTGCGACTCTGCACTCATCTTAAGTTCTCTCGTGAATGTGTCTAATCATACCTACTAACTTTAGTCCTAAGCAGGTTTACAGTGATGTTTCCTTCAGTTTATGGATGTGATTTCAGACAGCCTAAATGTGTGCAGTTTCCAGCACCTTGCATACACACACTATGAAGGCAACCTATTCTGACAGTTTTATCCAAGAACAGGGCTTTGGGCAACATTTACTGCCAGAATCGGCATTATTTAGAACAAAGTGAGTTGCAATCTGTCCAAGCTCGATCCAAAACCAAGCACAAAGCCACCAATAATGCTAGGCTGCCAGCACTGTAGTGGAACACAAAAAAAGGCAAACCCACCTTGGCAATTCTCTTAACGAATGGCACCGTGAGCTCGCTATCGTATGGCACCAGATTCTGGACGTGACCAGTGCTGCAGCAGGCAACCAGGTACTGAGTTGCCGTGGCAACACAAATGTAGTCTCCATCCATGGCCTGAAAAAGACATCGCATTTGGCCAAAGGCACACATGACAGTAGATTCATCTTTAAAGCAAAAGCTTTTTTAAGTGCACATGATACGTGGACAGAATAGCGAAGAATACTGACAGGACAGCGCTTAACTCACAACTGAATTTTTATTGAACAGCAGAACATTTAAAAGGACAAGATAACATGTTGCACATGCGCAGTGGAACAACAGGCCCAACTGCCTTCAGAGCCATGACAACGAAAACAGCAGTATTCTTCGCTATTCTGTCCACGTTTCATGTGCGCTTAAAAAAGCTTTTGCTTTAAAGATGAATGTTCACCAACTAGCCCACCTCGCCGTCTTGTTACATGACAGTAGAGTCAGCAACGTGGAAACTTGTCTTGAATGTGGGAAAAGTTAGGCATACAGACATAAACACAAAAGAAAGAAAACAGTCTAAGTTTGCTCTTCCTTTTGAGGAGGGGGGGGGGGGCGGGGGGAGTGCACAAGCATACTTCGCCGAGGAAGTGCACTTTGTCCCCTGCTGCGCCATATGCTTGTGGCATTCGATAATTTTCGCCACAAGGATAAGGCGTGGGCCTTACGACATTGCGCTGCTGCTAGGGTTAGCGATAAGTTCTATCGGCCCTGCGGGTTGCTCACCAGGCCCTAATGCTGGACCACTGCAAATTTCAGTTACACTGGTGTCACACGGGCGTTTCCAAGGCCATCAAACCGACAGTCCATAGACTGAAAGGTCAAGTTTAAGGTGCTACACGGAGGGTTTCAATAGCCGTGGAGTCGATAGTCTATCAAGTCAACAGAGCGCCCTACAGCTACTTCGAGACTTCGAAGGCCGTTGAGCGACGGAAGCGGAAGCAGCGTGAACTCGGAGACTTGGTGCACCGGCAGCTCCTGCGTGCGTTAGTTTCGGACGCCACAGCCATATTTATTTCGTTGTATCAATAAATAGAATCATACACAGGTGAAAAATATTGGAAACATGCTGAGAAGCCAATGTTCTAACCTTATTGCATTAGTTCTAGAATGAATGCGCTGTCACTGCCATAAAAAACAAATGTTTTGTATGTTTTGCGTTTTCCAGTATTTCTATGTTCTCAATTTTTTTTGTTGTTGTTGTTGTGTAGACAAAAATGTATGTCAGCACTGCCTTGTGTACGGGCCCCCAGGCACTTTCAAGCTGCATTTTTTGCCGCTTTTCGCCTGGGGTGACCCCCAACAACTGTTGGAAATAAACTTCTTGATTGATTGATTGATTGAAATGTCATGCAGCTAGTGGGTTGGACAGATGGATGGATGGATGTTAGGAGCATGCCCTTTATAACGGGGCGGTAGCCCGCGGGCCTCCAAGCTCTGCCTTCATTTTATCCTCTGCATACATTTGTTTTTCCAGATCACACACCATTTTCATAAATATTTCTCCACACCTACCTAGTTTACCTATTACCATTCTGCTATGAAGTAACAATCTTATTTGAACTACTTTGCGTTTCTGTTTGCTCGATACCTTTCCGCCACGAATACCACAAGCACCTTTTACTTATCTCTATAGCTAACATGTTCTGCTTTCCCATGCTATCTCTGAAACCCGTGGCCTCCTGCAGGGTAGCGTCACACCTACACATGGGTGGATATCTGTACATTCAATCAAAATACGATCTGTCGTTTCCCTAGCTTTCCCACAACATGTACATGTATCCCCTTCTTTATTGAATTTCGCTCTGTAACTTCGTGTTCTTGGACAACCTCACCTTGCTTCAAACAGTGGGAAACGCTGCACATAGCGCCATCTGGGGTGTACGAATCAAACCATTTTTGAGATTTACGTTAGGGACCTAGGCTTAGCAGTGTCAAAATCAGCACATTTTTCTGAATAATGACTGCAAAGCGTCGCAAATACTTCGTCGCTTTTGGCACATGAGATTAAGGGAAGGCTCAATTCAAAGTTTGTTTCTTGCCATTGGTGCAAATAGCAAGCAACTGGTGCGAATTAGAATTGAAGCTGGTGCTTTGTGTACCACCACGTTGTTGCGAAATCACTCGGCGACTCAACGGTCGTTCAGAACTGCCGTGGAGCAGCGACAGAACTTACTCTGAGTCAGCAGAGTTGTGGGCTTTTCGAAGGTCATCGACTCAAAGGCCTTCCAATGTGCCCGTGTGACACTGGTATTACACACTGTATGTTGTAAAGTGCCATTTAGGGGGTGTATTACTAAAGGAATTTTTTTTTTCAGACCAGATTTTTTAGTGAGGGAGTTGGCCGATGTTAAGCTACCTAGTGCCTGTCCTTAAGAGACAAGCAGCAACTGTGTACAGAGGCATGTTCACGTGACATCCTGCCTCCTTTTTTTTTTTTTTGCGTTCGAGTGGCTCATTTCACAATGCATCAACTGTGATGATACAGCATGCTCCACTTTGCAATTGAAAGAAAATTCACATGTCATGGTCAGTTACGTTCCAGGCAGTGTGCAGTATTCATGGAATGAAACGCAACACGTAAACATTGGATTACAACAACTGGTATGTGCAGTTCCGGGGGTGATCATGCCATGTTGCTATGAGCCTGTCTGCTTAAAGTAATGTAGGCTCCACATATCTGCACAAGCCAATAGTTCGCCAACGTAACACACAGCAAAGGCAGTGGAAGCAAAAGTATGTGCATTATATAGCCCTAAAATGTAGCGTTTCAATCCGTGAGCACTGTACATGCTCATGTGGCTTTGGCCCTTACTTGATGTATAGCTTTCACAAAAAGACCTCACACTTTTCCGTTTGAAATTTCGAGAGTTCCCTTGCCACAGAGTTGCATCTCGGCCCGTTTTTCACCTTGACGTGGTCGGTGAAAACCATTACTTCATCACCACAACACCGTTCCGCAGTTTGCAGACAAACACTGCACTTGCTTGTCTCCAACGTTCAACAGTGCTGAGGAGCCCTTCAAACTGGTGCACTCGCAATCTTACTATAGGTTTTGGCACTGAATGGCCGAAACCTTCACTGAGAAAAAATACAGAACATTTCATTTTGAAATAAAAATTCCCAGTGTGTTCTCTCACCAAGGCCAGGGGGTGCTCGGAAAGGGAGATGTCGCTCTGGTGAGCCACCTTGTTCTCTGTGACGGTGTAGAGTTGCAGCTGTTTTCTCTTGGCAGCACATACCTGCAGCCCAAGCAGAGATGATTTATATTTCACGTACTACTGGAAAAAAACTACACGGGCCACTGCTTGTGCAGCCAGAGGGAAATTTATCAACTGCGACAAGGCACTGCACGATGTTGAGGTTGAAGCTTAATGTCACTCAGGGCACTCTCAACCTAAGCATGTAGAGCGAGATGGGAGTTTAGCATTGCAGCAACGCAGCCTCTCTGGCTGCCTAGGCCATGGTTTGTTTACTTTTTGGGCTGACAGTACATTATAGACCATTTTCATAAAATGTAAAGCTAGCTTCTCTGCAATGCAACTTGCCCTACTAATGGCGACAGCTGTCTTTATTTAAATGCTGTCAAAATTCAAGTTGCACATGCTGTGGCCTGTTTCTTGGGAATGTTTGTAGCAGAAGGGCTGCGACGACATTTTACATGCCCTATCGCAAGCAAATTGCGCTTGCACACGCTGTTTGCCGGATTGCCAATGCCGCCATTAGTAGGGCAAGCTGCATTGCAGGGAAGCTAGCTTTACAGTTGAAGAAAAGGGTCTATAGCAACTGACAGATCAAACTCAACAACATTCTGCTCAGGACGTTTAACTGCATGAATGTGCATGAGGGTCATGAAGCCTAAAAGATATACCATGTGGTACCACACATACTACACAAGCCATGACTGAAGGAGCACCGACATGTAATTTTTAAAAAAGTGGGAAATCAACTACATGCTTCCTGCATGTGGCCGAGTTCAAGGTTACTTTCACTGAAATATCAGTTGAACAATAGCAGCAACATCAATTTCGAGTCCCCTCTGCGGCGCCAGGAGAAACAAGCTTTGAAATTATTACATTTCATACTTTTTTAGAAACCAGCGTTACCCGAAATTGGTCTAAAAAAGCAAAAAGTTGTTGAAAAATAGTGCTAGTATGAAAATTGCTCACAATCCCGAGTGATCTGCAATTAACGATAACACTAAGATCTGACAGCTGTGCGTGTGCCCACTGACAATGCCTACCTGAACGGCGAATGGGTCGTGACGTGTTGGATTTTCGTTGATGCAGAATGCAGAGATGCCTTTCAACTTTGACAGTGGGGCAAGGATCTGCAAGATGTTGGTGGCTACATGAAAGAATTAGTGCCAAATGGGTCTCTCGTCGTACATTTCATGATATTTCATGCATTTGCAAACTAAGGTGCTTCTTGTTGCAAAGAATCAAAGTGAAAAGAATGATACAATGCTTCGTGGCACCAGCAAGGGACTTCCACAATACAGCAGAACCTCGTTATAATGAACCCGGATATAACGAACTATTGGATATAACGAAGCAATCGCAATTCCCCTTGAAACTCCCATAAATGAAATGGATATTGGCAATAACAAACTAATGGTTATAACAAAGTAATTATGGCTGCCCCTTCAACTTGGTTATAACGAGGTTTTACTGTATTACACATGGAGGTACAACCACGCTTGAACACAGTGGCCATGTGACGTGCTAAGAATTCAGTGTGCCGCATTCCAATAAATGAATGAATGAACAGATTTTATTTCTGAAAGGTTACAGAAAAGCGAAGCGAAGCTAAAGGCCATTCGGCCTGACGTGGCTTCGCTTCGTGACGTCGCTTCACGTAAAGTGAAGGGAAAGTCTCGAGCATAGGTTACGAATCAATGCGCCATTCCCTAGTGTTCAAAATGGCTGCAAATCCAATTGTATAGCTTCATCACATTATACACATCTGGGGGCACTTTATAGACATCTCACAAGCGACAAGTGCACGAAATGGTGGAAGTCACGATTATTCCCATTAAGTGGTGTGTGTGGGTGTCACCCTAAAACAAAAAATTCCTCGTGATGAAATTTGACCAGCTGTCCTGCCTCGTCACTTTGTGACTAGTGAAAATAATGATGTGCCATCAATTAAATTAACACAAAGAATTATTGGTACATGGGTACAAATCCCACAGACTGCAAGAAGATTCTGCAAAATCATGCAAGCTGGAGTAAGATCGATGAAAGAGAAAAGCTTGTCATCCATCCATCCGCCGCACATGACTTACAAAGAAAACACATACAGTTTTCTCAAAAAGAAGGATTTCGAGTTGGGAAAAAATTCATCCCGGTCCGGAATTGAACCTGGGACCAACTCCATTCTGGAGCGGTTGCTCTATCATCTGGGCAAACCAAGAGGCTTTTAGATAACACTGAAAGTGCAAATTAACTGACAACTCAAAGCACAACCATGCTGACTATGAAAAACCGGAAAACAGTGACCGAGAAATACGCCCATGAATCGGACTCCTGTCCAGTAGCTGCATATTGCGGTCACAGCAAGGCATCAGCAGGCGTGGAAGTAAAGTGCCCACGGAATGAAATGTGTCAATTTAGGGCCAAGTAATGCACATGCTATTGTTTCTGCTGTGTTCACTTCGTTTCTCAAAGTAGTATTGGCGTATGCACTCATACACCAGAGCCCAGGACATGCTCAGTAGCCAGATTTTCAGCCACAATGGCCGAGTATCCTGAGCAACTGCACACACCTGTTGTTATGTACTTGAAGTTTGGACAATTTCAAGCCATGAGCACTGTACAACAGACTGTTGCTGTATGGCGGCTCAGCATCTCCCCACAGAAAATTCTGAAAGCAACTTCAGTAGAGAAAGACTCACTCACATCAAGGTCAGCCGTGTTAAGGCACATGAAGTTCCCGTCGCTCAGGCACAGCAGCCTCTCCAGCGCTGACATTGCTTTCAGTGTTCGTACTGGTTTTTTCTGAATAGTAAAAACGAAGAAAGGCCCAAAAGCTCAGTCATGTTCTGAAATTAGCTTCACTGCAAGAGGTAGCGCTCAAGTATTCAGCAAATTTAAGAAACAACAATCAGGCACCGATAATGATGCAGTGTCGTAGCCTTTCCGGCTCTATCTCTGGTACATTTAATCCCATCAAGACAAACTAACAGAGGCTGTGAAAAGAATGTGGAGTTGCCCTATTGTAATTTTACCTGCTTGACTACGCATCTGACATGCTGATTTCAAAATGTTTCATCACAATATTCAGTGTACGCTTAATAGCGCCTGTTCGAAATCCTAGTGTTCTGCACTCTCAAAATGACCATGCGACACTACATGCCGGCATAGGCACTATGTATTCAGTAAAGTTTCAGCGACATTAGCTCAAGATATTTAAACGTGTTCGTTTGCTCTAAACTAATAGGTTTATATGAAAGCTAGAAAAGTAAGAAAACACTTGGGCATCATGTGGTGCCAACATTCGGAAGCAAGGCTGAAGCACGGCTTGTTTCCCCATGGCTTTTGAGGGCACTCCAGTCTCGGAGGCCATGGTGGCAACTAAGACAACGTCAGCTACCGGGGGAACGCGCACGTCAGCTATGGGGAACGTGCACTGAGAAACTGAAACCATGTTTTTGATTGCTCTAAATCAATCTAGACATTCCAACGAAACAATGTATAATATAGATTAAAGGGCCAGGATTCCACATGCACACATTGCACAAAATTTTCAGAAAACATTTCACGACCCCTTTGATCCACCTAGCAATCTTGCTGCTTCTACAGTCTAGAAACAATTGTGCCCTTTTGCCGCATACTTTTGTTGCACAATAACAATTGCCATCTACCTTGCACGTTTCGTTATGTGTTAACCCAAGATGCCCAGCACATATTTACAGGTGAGAACTGTACACGCCTGACGTTGCATTTTTAATAGAAAAGTTTGCCTTGTGTCTTCAAGAGAGAAAATGCAAGCTAGCTGGACAAGCACAAAAGAATGCAACTCTACTTAAGTGTTCACTGGTGGCACATTCTGCTCGCATCGAAGGGCCTGTGTTTGTCCCTGGTCAAATGAAGATCCCACAAATAAGCAAGCGCAATGCAAAACAGTTTGCATCAATGCTAAACAGAAGCCTTCCTGTACTGCTATAATAAAAGGAAAGCAAAGCACTTCGGAACTCCCACTTTAATTCATACCTAAAGGACCGAACAAAGTAATATAACGAAGGTCAAACCTGCTCATAATGAAGCCTGTTTGACATGAAAAAAAAAAAAAAAACACCGTCACAACATACATCCAATCATTCGTCATATATACATGTTTGTAACTGTCTTATTGGCAATACTATTCCTAACCTATTTTGTTATAGCCAATAATTTGTTATATCCCTATTCCTTATAACGAGGCTTGTAATTTGTGGCGATCTACAATGAAGCATATTTCTTAGGTAAATGCTTGTTAATAAGAGGTGGTGATATTTATGGTAAGCACTAAATATAGCGCACAAGACGAGGGCAACAGAGATAAGAGTCGCCAGTCATCTTTATTATTCTTGCTAAGCAGTTGTTAGGTTGAAGTGTGTGGATCTGAAATGGCCAGCGAAACACACTAAGAGGCTCTAAAACTACCAGTGGAATCCTCCTGTACAGTAACACTGGTGTTCTAAATAAAGTGTGCAGCAAGATATAACAATAACTGTTAAGTTTTCTTATTTAAACAAAATGAAAGACACATGGACTTGGTGTCTGCTCATGGTGACAGCTTGTTTTCACGTGAAGGACTCCCTTTGCCATTGTTTATTTACAGTGAAGCCTGCTTGATAGAGTCACGCCTAAAACGTTTTTGGCAAACTATGGTTCTTCTCCCCATCCAGGATCCCATAGGTGCAATGTATTTTCACATGGTTGATACTATTGTTGGATGACATGAATTATATTCTGGCTCCTGTGAAGATTGTAACAAAATTCCACTGTAAAGTGTTCTGCACCAGACAAAATTTTTTAAAGTGGTGCTCTTGCAAGTGTGCTAAACATGAAACAGCTGACATTCTTATAAGCAACATTCCCACAAGTTCTTGGACTGAGCCAGCTTTCCCCACATTAGGTAAAACTCAAAAGAAAACAGTGAACATTTTTAATCTGTTCCACAGCAACATGCTTTTCACAGTTTTTATACACAGAAGAACATGTGAATGCTAAACATTCAACAAACACAATTCGTTGGCACTTGAAGTGGTTAAGAATTTGTTTTCAAGACGATGGCAGTGCAGAGCTTGAGAGAACGCTGTGGCATAGCACAATACCTCAGAGCTGCCAATATTGTTAAAGCATGCCAATTTTTTAAAATTAAATGCTGTCAGTGCAGTCACAAAGGCGGTTAATGACACCTTCTTTTCAACAATGCAACTGTGGATGATAGGTTCTAAGTTCTTACCGTGCCAATAAATTTCTGCCTTGCCTTGCGGGCGGCAATGGTGCGACGCCCATCGCACCAGCTGTGGTCCTCCAAGTCGTACTGGATGAGAAAGCTGCAAACAGAAACAGTCTGCATGGGCAATGATGCTGAAGGACAGTAAGACGCATTGAGAACTTGTGACTTCAGTAGCACAAGTACAGACTTATTTGGGCTCATTTGCGAGAGCAAAGGTTCAAAACAAACAAATAAACAATGGAAAGCAATGAAGCCTAAAAGGTGTTATTCACAACATACTAAGGCCTGCTCTTCCAAAAATAATAAATAGAGCACACTAGCAGTTTGTAAATGGAATTCAGCAGCATAAAACCATCAGCACAGCTGTAGACGACGGCAGAGTGGGCATGTATAGACAGTTAAAGTTAGTCAAAGAGTAACAAGAAGAATACAAGATATAAAAAGAGAATTACGTTGAAGAAAACAGTTTCACCAGCGCAAGTAAGCACCATATGCTGTTGAGGGGCAATAACTGAAATGTGCAGACAGTGAAAACAGAATACCCTCAATGTCAACTCAAGAACAATTGGACACAAATGCACAAAAGTGTGCGTTTTCTAAGAACGACATTAAAGGAGAAAAGAGGCAGGGGAAGGGGGTGCTGTAGAGAAGCCATTCCCCCCCCCCCCCCTTTTTTTTCTTTCCTGAGACCTTCCCTGAGTACATGCCTTTCATTAATACAGTAAAACCTCGTTATAACGAAGTTGAAGGGAGAGCATTAATTACTTTGTTATAACCATTAGTTCATTATAAACAATATCAATTTCATCTACACAATTATAAGGGGAATTGCGATTGCTTCGTTATATCCGGGTTCGTTATAACGAGGTTCTATTGTATACACTTTACTGATGAATGGGGGTGCACCTTTTAGGCACAATTGAAACACAAAAGTAAATAGGTAATGACAAGTGCATGCTTCCTGGCACCCGTAGTTTGGAAAGGAGAGGCCTCCGCGGCCCGGCACAAGTCTTTGGAAACCTCAACACTCACCCATCTGCTGTCCCGACATAGAGCGTCCTTCCACTGCATTCTAGACATGTGATCTGAAAGAACAGGAATTGAAAGAAACAAACAACAGTTAACAGTCTTTATGCCAGTAAAAAGAAAATTTCCAGCATAATGTGAGCTCAGCATGTCAAGCAAGTGGTGAAATCGCCAGGACATTCTGTAAACTTTCCCCTTGTGAATAACAACCACGGACTGTTGCAATGATCAGTAATTTACACACACGTAAACTTGAAGGTTCACGTACTAGAGTAACGAAACTCAAGAACATGTATGGGCACTCTGAACTGCCTTGAAGTTCAGCTCACACAATGATGCTCGTTGCTGATGACTGACATTACCACTAAATTGTCCTCAACAGAAATGAGCATGATTGCTTGAGCTGGTAATGACATAATTTCAAGGTCACCTTTTATATTAAAAAAAAAGTCAACAAAGCCACCATGCTAATTCCATGTCACATCATGATTTGAAGAGCACATTAAAAAGAATCTTGCCCTAGGTTTGCCCCAAATAACAAGTGACAGCATTATAATAAAATACACAATTTTAAATACAACATCAAATCTGAGGTCAGACACCCCAAATGCATGGCCGATCTATGAACGATGTCACCCGAGTACCTCTGGTTCGTGTTTGGCTGATCTACATAAGCTCTGTTTTTCATGCAACAGCTTCGCTGGAGTGCAGCCACCAAATCTGACACCCAAGCATGGAACTACTACACGCTCGGCTGCAGATTCATTCAAGCAGCCTTGCCCTTGTGGTCTAGCGGCTATGGTACTCGGATGCTGATCTGAAGGTAGCAGGATTGGATCTTGGCTGCAGCGGCTGCATTTCAATGGGGGCGAAATGTTGAGGCCCGTGTGCTGTGTGATGCCAGTGCACGTTAAAGAACCCCAGCTGGTCAAAATTTTCAGAGTCCTCCACTGTGGTGTCTGTCATGATCATATTGATGAATGCATTGTGTGTAGGCACAAAGACGACGATGACGATTTATGTGTTTCAGTGAACTCGGGCTAGTGAGGTCAGGGGGAATTCGAGAACGAAGACGATGAAGAGAGTTTTTTGACCTAGTGGCGTCAAGACGCCGTTTTCGTTCTCTCTTTCAATATGGCGTCACTTGTTCGCGTTTTACCGCGACAATATCATGGTTTTGGGATGTAAAACCCCAGAAATCAATTATTCATGTAAACAGGCAAAGCTGGCTTTTACAGGGCCATCCCTTGGTTTTCGTTTTAGTTTCATGTTAACATCATGTTACCATCAGCAGGTTTTCGTTTTAGTTTCATGTTAACATCATGTTAACATCAGCATCTCTACGATGTTCCCTGCCATTGCACGCTGTAAAAGGTGCGAGCCTCAGTCAAGTGCTCCTCGCATTTTTGTGTCACACCTTCCGTCAACTTTTGTGCTAATGTGAAACAAAACCATTTATAACATACACTGTTCCAACATTTGTTTAAGTCCAGCAACATGTGTCTACTGTACAAGGTGACAGATGGACGCAAACAAACACTGAGTAATAGTAATAATTTCTGGTGGTTTGCATCCCAAAACCATGATATGATCATGACAGATACCACTGTGGACGACTCTGAAAATTTCGAGCACCTGGGGTTCCATAACATGCACTGACATTGCGCAATACACAGGCCTGAAGAATGTGGACAGGTGGCCATGTGGGCACACAGAAAGGGCTGTCTTCATTCAAGTTGAAATAAAAATAATGAGCTCATGCATTTTCTCGTTCGGAACACATTGCCGATCCCATACTGCAAGCCTGTTCTTTCTTGTGAAACATGCCTCACCTTTCCAGATGTAATATGAGATACAAGTCTGTACAATTTAATGGATGTGAACGTGAATACCTTCCAATGAAACGAATGCGGAGGAATTATGTGTGAAGGCCGACTCTATTATGCAGTACATGAAATCATGCTCGCCAGCTTATGCTCGGCGACATAAATAATGTGTCTGCAGTATGAGTTAACTCCTCATTGGCGACAATGATAGTGCAAGCACAGTTTGGAAATGAAGCTATCAGCAGTCTGCAGCTGTATGCTTCAGTTCATGTCAGTGCTGATGGCATGCATTTCCTTAAAAAAACTGTTTAAGCGAAACCACTGCCCACAGGCTGAATAGGAGCATCTGTGACCCAAGTAAGAGAGCAAGAAGTTTAGCGCAAACAGCGATCACTACGTTAATGCGCAGAACCGCAGAGTAGACGAATCAATGGATTACACTTGAATGCGTCTCGACGAGTGCATTGTGGCTGTGTGTGCTCCTCAAATATCAATGAACACAACAGTGAAAACAATCGATCAGGATCTTTATCGTGCTTGCGTCGAGGGTTTCGCGATTGTGTGCGAGTTTCTTTTATTTATTTAGTTTTTTATACGGAAAGTGAGACGATAACCGTGCCGAGTTTTTTCACCTGAGCGACCCCCTTACAAACATGTCAGAGGCCCATTCATCAGGAACAATGATAACATCGCACGAGTTGGCAGTAGCAAAACACTAATGTGTAAACAGGCGGATACCGCAACGTTAGTTCACATGCAACATGTGCCGGCTTTCCACCGACATAAACAAAGCGCCGCTTTGTACAATTACAGGGCAGGCCAGTAAGCGTATGAACGAACACAAAACGAGCAGGGTCGTTTTTTTACAGTCCCAACAAAGTGGGCGTGCACAGTGTGAAAGCGCCGGCGGGCGTCCTGCGTAAATACCTCGGTCGTCGCTGCCCCAGTCGATACACGCTCGCTAAGCGGAACCAAGTCGAAGGCCTTCAAACTCATCCTGGAGACGGGCACGGGTCAGAGTTCATCGCGACAACTTTGCGACGCTTCTCTTCATTTTTCCGGGCAGCCGAGTTCCAAACCCTGCAGCACAAGTGTGCGAGTACACAGCACGACGATGCGAGATTACATGTTGGTTGCGATCGCAAGCCGCCGCTTCAAGTGCGGTACTACGGGAGACGGGCCGCCGTCGGATACACCCTCTTCGCTCGCCGACTGTCACACTCGTCTCGGGTGATCGCCCGCTGGAAGCGCACCGCCGCGATTATCACTCGGAAGGCTCTTTACGAGCCGGGTTGCAGAGCGGAGGATCGGCTGCGTATCGTAATTGCGGCCACGAATTCTCAGCGAATTCGCGCACGGGCCTGTTCCGAGTCGCAACCGCCCGCATTCATGGGTGTTTCACGGGAACAGGGCGAGTTGTTTGGTTTCTGCTCGGCCACCATGCGGCTTCGCGGCTGCGCGCAAATCCAACGCTATCCGATTTTCTATCCGACATCTCGATCGGTATGAAGTCGATCGGTGAGCCGACTGAATCCGACAGGGTGAAAAGAGCGCGAGCGGGAAAATTTTTGTCGCGTACATCGCGGTCGAGCTCCTTATACCGCCTTAGTTTACGTGATTCTGCGCGCGTATTTGTCGCAGTCGTGCATTCGCCATGAAGAGGACAAACCCTTTCGCCGACGACGTCCCCATACAGAGCAAATTTTATGCCTCCGAAAGAGAAGTGGAGAAGAATTGCGAAAAGCGGATGTCGGCCGTCTACTGTGAGTTGGTTCACGACCTAGGTCTGTTGCTGCGTTCTGTGCTTTGTGTCCACCCTTTTTGACAAAGCGTAGATGAGGGTTTAAACTCAAGCAGCGAGCGTATGACGAGGCACCTGGAAAGTAATATTGTCGACGCGTCGCCCAGTTTGAAGTCTAGTGTCCGATAATGTTCGTGGTGTCTCACTCTCATATTGCTACCCTCATATTGCAGCCAGGCATCAAGCGTCCCTTTCGGTGATTTAGCTGCTCATCGTCCAGACTTTATCACGGCGTCGTGTGGTCCTACACCTTTGTATCGCGCGCTCATGAAAATAACTGGTTTGTAGGCTTTTAACTTCTTATTCGACTCCAAGTCTTTTAAGGCAAGTCATTTGACGTGGATATCCCAGTGCTTTCAAGGAAATTCACTTTCCTCTGGTTAAACGTCAAGCCCAGTCATTTAAATCAAAAGAGAGACGAAAAGCGGTTTCGCCCGAAAGGTGAAGCATTGATAGATTCAACGCTTGCAGTTTCATCAGCGACATAAATGGCACCAAACATTTGCTTATCAACTAAATTAACAAGCAAAGTGCCTCACACGCAAGAGCAAATGGTCAGTGTCACAACGTTGCCAGGATGAAGCGCATGACAGAGGTGAGCAAGCACTTCATGCCGCAGTGGTCTGCTTCGACGCATCTTCGGAAACTTTAAGTAGCGTGACATTAGAGCAACACATGGTAGTGCACGTGAATACATGACACCTCAGCTTTCCCAGCCATTGTGAGGATCATCTATGCACTCAGCGCCACTCCAAGAGCCAGTGCAGCCATCAGAGCTGAACTAGAGAAAAAGAGGCATGCTTATCTACACCTTCATAGCATGCTATGAAAGAGAATACTTTGCAGCTAATCGTACTTGCTTATGCACTAGCACATTGCTGAAAAAAGCACATGTGGATGAGCTATCTGGATGCGTCTGTTGTCTGTGTTGCTTCAGTAGCATGCTGTGTCAGTACCTGCCTATCACATGCTTTATAATAGTACATGTTCACCTCTTTCCTTCCCCCATTTTGTGCATACTCGATTGAATCATAAGGAGACAAAGCTGCACATGGAGCAATCGCATGTTATCCACAGAGAAAGGAAAAATTTAGAGTGTTGCGGGACACAAGTTATAAATAAAACCGACACACGATTGTTGTATCAGAGTGCTTGGTAGGGGGTTTAGTGGTCCCACTCTGCTGGCAAAGCTACAGCAGTGCAACCGAACAAGTGTACATAAAGTACAAACTACTGCAAACTAAACATTCTTGCTTAACTTGGTGTATCTCCCAGTGATTTCTTTTGCAGGACCAAAGTTGGCTTAGTCAATAGATCACTTTCAGAGGCCGGCTGCACGTTGTTGAATCTAATGCGTTCTCCTAGTTTATTCCTTTCTCCATGATCTTATGTCACTCACACTTTGCATAAAACATCACGGTAACAGTAAAACAAATCTTAGT
The DNA here is from genome assembly GCA_013339685.2 of Hyalomma asiaticum. Taxonomy (NCBI): domain Eukaryota; kingdom Metazoa; phylum Arthropoda; class Arachnida; order Ixodida; family Ixodidae; genus Hyalomma; species Hyalomma asiaticum. The sequence goes on along the minus strand of CM023491.1, from coordinate 41,242,199 downwards.
TGGAATATTCCTGGAACTGCTTCGCAATAGGAGAGAAGTATGGTCCTTACTTCCTGCTTTTTTCTTTTTTGTCTGCTTACAGCTAAAACATTGAGGCTGCTGTACTCTGCCTCACATCAACGGCTTGAGAACACAAAGCCTCAAGGAGTACAGGTGAATGGAGCTGCTCAAAGTGAGTGTGCACACAGCCATTGTTCCCATGCCACCACGTTTCGCGTTCAGATTTTTCGTTGTTGCATTAAAGGGGCCTTGAGGCAGTTTTTCAAATCCTGCTTTGCAGTTAATTCCCCAAGTTACCTAGCAATTGTGCGCAATTGAGATGAAAAGAACTGCTCATGACATCAGCGTTCTAGCTAACCATTCTTGTCATGTGCTGCTTGCCCATGGTGCGTCCCATAGGTAGGGGAACTTGAAAACTCTTTTGTTTAAGGTGCTTCAATCTGTAGTGGTTTGCATGTTTAAAACCTTGTAGTAAATTGCACACTCAATGCATCACACCGATATTGGTCTGCTGATCAGAAGAAATTGTGCTGCTGGCTCAGTCCATTTGTGCAAAGTCATCAAAATGATTTCGTGGTCCATCTGATAGATGGGAACAGCAGGGGTTCTTGGAGCTCCTTGTAGAGTGAGGAAGGTTCCTTGCGGCTGAGTTCCTTGAGAAGGCACCTTTCACAGTACTGTGCAAAACAGGTTCTTTTCTCTGCCAGCACTCGAAGTCATCCTGTCAATTGATGATACCGAGAGTTCTGACAAAGGTCGTTTGCAATACATGTCTCATCACTGTGAACACTGCTCCTGCATAAAGGCAAAGTGTTTCAGTTGAGTCTCAAAAATTAATATTTTTATATATGTACCTACAACAAATTAACGCATATGCAAATGAAATCCAGACTGCTCTGCTAACGTGACTGTGATTTCTTTGTTTTTATCTTAGTGGACATGCAGCCTGAGCAGTGCAGTGCCTGCCATCGAAAGTGTGCAGCCAAGACAACTTGCAGCTTCTGTGACAGGCCATCGTGCGACTCTTGCACTCGGCTGTGTGCGTCCTGTGAGAAGTCCTACTGTACCCTCTGCTCCGTGCTAAGGTGAACATATGATTTTGCAACTGCTGCATCAAGTTTTCTAAAACATAAATCCTTCCAGTGAATAAAGTTCTTGAGGTTAATAAGCGGCAGCATAGTGAGAAATTGCAGAATAATTCACGCAAAAGAGAAGATGCCTGGCACCTCTGCCTTGACGGTGGTGTCGCATACTACTCCAGAATGGATGAAAGGCCAAAGTCGCATGCCATGGTCATTGACATTTCACGATTCCTCCGGCCATGCGCGACTCCACATTGGCCGTGGAAAGCACCAAGTGCATCACATAAGTGTACGCGGACTACCTTTCGCTTTCTCTCCAAGCACAGCTCTCGCAGAAGTAGGCCAGTCAGCCCACCGTTTTAAATTCAATCATTTTCATGCCAAGCAGGCGTTTCATCATTTGCGGATACAATTACTGCCAAGAAATCAATGCCCCATGCTTCTGTTTGCAATGTGCAAACCCAGTAAAGGGCACTTTGATAATTTTTTTTTTTTTTTTTGCTTGCAGGTACACTCAACACGGTGAATATGCAACATGTCTCTCGTGCGGAAGCTAGGCTGCAAGAAAATTGGAGACCGTGTGTACATTGTGTAAATATCCGCAAATTTTGGACTGTTGCTGTTGAATGCTTATGGGAATGCTTATAAAATTGTATGATCGTGCCAAACTGTTGGACGTGTCACTGCGAGTCTCGCTTTCTTCAATCTTCTCTGGTGTACATGGCTGGCGAGCATGCAACACCAACCTTGAGAGATCGAGATAGCGAATTTTTTAATAGTATATTGAAAATTTTTCAGTGTATTGTGTGATTGCTATATGTGAACAGTTGTTCCAACATGCCTGTTTGATTTTTAATTAAATTATTCTCGGAGTGAAAGTGCCACGTCATTTTGCCCAGAGGCAAGTTCGCTGTCATGCTTCAGTAAGATTCAGAGGATGTTCCCGGTGGTTGCCGTTAGTAACATACATGGCATAGAGTGAGCACCACCTGCGCTCTTGGTAGGTGCACAACAGTGTTTCAACTTGGTATTTGGCCAATGTGTCAAAAAAGCTGACTGATGCTTCTTTGCAAATGACACAGCATGCATTGTGGTTCTGTCAATAAAGCCAGAAATTATCAGTTGACAAAAACAATATACCTAATCAACTCTCATGGATCTTGAAAAAAAAAGTGAATATAATGATATTCCTTGCTAACTATAGGTATGTAGCTAACATGAACAATTCGTACATGGTTCGTAGTGCCACTTCTTCATGGATCTCCTGTAGTTTTGTAAAAGACAATGAACCAGCGTGCATCTATTAGCCGATATGAGGTTAGTCTGAATGAGCTGCCATTTTGAGGTACAGTTGACTAACAAGATATGAAATTTTAGCTGCTATTGCTTTTCGTTTTTCGTGAAATTGAGTCAAGGCGGGAATGCACTTGGAATCTGTGTTGAAATTGCTGTGATATGCTGTAAATAAATGCATGGCTATTCTTTGCTTTGTCTTCCATTCACATGCGAACGCTTGGACATTGCTGAAAGTGTGTGCCAGCATTAATATATAGTAGAACCTCGTCATAACGAACCCAGATATAACGAATTATTGGATATAACGAAGCAATCACAATTCCCCTAAAATTCCCATAGATGACATGGATATTGGCTATAACAAACTAATAGTTATAACAAAGTAATTATGGCTCCCCCTTCAACTTCGTTATGACGAGGTTTTACTGTACTTCAAACTACTATTCCCTGCAGGAGAGGTCAGGTGGTTGTTGCCCTCACTTACCTTTGCATGGCCCAAGGATGCCATTGTGATCGTGTGTCATTTGCAGAAGAATTTAAATGGGTTTTGCAAATATACCCAGCGATGTTTTCGTGCCGGAGGTATTCCTACAACTGCATTTCCTGCATATGTGTAGTGACGTACAAAATGTTTTTCACCTTTTTTAGCTGGTCACAAGTTTTCGATTCTGTGTAACTGCATGTTCTTCGAAAAGCAGAGGAGTGTGGGACGAAAACCTCTGCGGGTAAATCACTTGCACATGGTGAGGAGGCCGCCTAGTACCACATGGCTGTGGTTGTCCGCTTTCAGGTAAAAAGCAATTTCGCCTGACAACTACATACCAAAATAATTTCAGGAGTGTAGGGTTAGCCTGCTTCCTCCCTGTATTCTTGAACGTGTATTCCTAAGCCACATAATAATCTTATTATGCTGCATAAAGTATGCAGAGCACACCCTCCGGCTGTCCTGCCTCGCGAAAACAAGGTTGCATCTCGTTGGCTGAATTAAACACCAGTGACATACAGTTTGTTTCACAAGCCGCATGCAGCACTGTTGACGCTACACACAGGTCTAATTTGTAAATTCACATTTATAAATTTAACCTAAAGAAAGCTCCTAAAACTTCGAAGTAGTTCCGCAAAATACCCGATTTCTCCCAATTATCACATTGAAAAATGGCAGCCAGTTGTCGCCCCCGAATTTAAATACATATAAAAAGTTGGAGGACGCTTAAGATTCACCTTAACAGTGGAACACTGTAGCGCCATTGGGCTCTGCTTCACATCACCTTCTCACAGAACATTAATTAAATTTAACGCCTTCTCTATGAAATGCTGCAATTATTTGAGTTTTCTCGGAACAGAACTATGTTTTTTCGCAAATTCAAATTGCAGTCCATGGCGTCATGTGCATAGCTTTTAGTTAAACCGCAATTTACAATTTTTCCGACAGATTTCACATTGATAAATTCAGTTTTGTTCACTAAAGTGCCTGTGCCATGGTGGAGGGCTCGTGGTCGGGTGCTCCGGGTTGCTACAGCGTTTTTAGATGATTACCCGCCGTGGACGCCGGCGCTGGATTTTCTGTGACATTAGCTCCTTAATCCTATTGGACTAAATTCAAATAAGTTACCTTGAAGGCACCCTGGATGCCATTCTGAACGCTGTCAACTTTCACCGTATTGTCGAATTCTGTAATGGCGGCACCTTAAACAAATCGGGAGGCTATATCAGCTCCATGGGCCACTCGGAGCAGACAACATTGCAAATTTGACAGTGTACTACAGTATAGCACCCGTGTTCTGAGCCAAAATTAGTCACAGTGTTTCTTGTAAGCATAAGAAGCCTATGGCCCAGTCACTTCATCGCCCGAGTTTGGTGTCTACACTCCTTTAAGGAGATCCAGTCGGCCAAAATGAACTTAGAGCCCCCCTATTAAAGTGCGTGTCATAATCGTGTCTTCATTTTCACACATGAAACCTTAGAGTATAACCTGTTTTCCTCCGTTGTTGGATGCGTTGGTTCAAATTTCATACTTGATAGGAGTCTAGCGTTGCTAACCCATTAGGTACCAGGTGTTTCTTGAATATGCAGCGAGGTCATCTTGTGTACAATGCTTTAAAGTGAAATTCCACATATTAGCAATATGTTCCTGGATGATTAATGACTTTCATGACCTAAGAATTCAGACATGCATTAAGGCTAGTGCTAAATATAACCTTAATTCAGGTGGTGTTCAAGCAACTTCACTTGTGTAATTGTCCTTCGAAGGTTTTTGCAATCAACGTCGATGTCCTTCACATCACAATTAATAAGAAATTCGTGAATTTCTTATCATTCCATATGTCAACAGGCTTTCTGCACCAGTCTGATAGGCTCAAAAAACTAGAGATACAAAAACATGGACAATCAATGAGCTAAGGTGTACCACCACTTGTATTAGAACTGAAGCAACCATAGATCCTTCTTTGTCCAATCAACAATCTGTCTACAGTACAGTCAAGGGCGTGGCAGACAACTACAGTGAAATTCTACACTGCATTAGCAGCGTTGTCTTAGCATAAATATAGAGAAGACTCCAAGCAAAGTTTCACGTTTCAAATATGGGCAGAAGTGCCGCTGAGGCCTAGCAGAAAGGCACCACTTTTGATACTGAAGCTGAAGAAAAAAAAGAAAAAACAGTGCCATTATCACTAGCCAGAAGTAATGAACGACACAACCTACAACTAGAACATACATCTCCATGGCATGGCCTCCGAGATAACAGGTGCCGACATCTTTAAAGTGATGTACAGCACCTATGACACCGCGACAACTACCATATGCACACATCATGTGATTAATTGTAGTCTGAGAGCTGCAAAGAGAAAGCTATTATTACCAGCCCTGCCAATTAAGGCTGCTTCTGTGGCACATGCAATTGAACCTCGATATATTGAATACTGAATATAACGAATTTTTCGTTATAATGAATAATGTTGGCAATAAAACTGTGTTAGGAATGTACTTTATAACAGACTGTTGTTACAACCTTGTTACAACTAGGTTTGGCTGAACATGGAATGAATTTAGCGAAAGCGTAATTTTGTTGCCAATGGCCTTTCAAAGGTTATACTTGAAGACCCTGAAGAATGACTATCAAATACCGGGCCATTTCCTCTTACTATGTCAACACAAGAACCCAGATAACCTAATTTTTTTTTATTTTTATTGTTTATTCTACAGCATGGTAACTATAACGAAACAAATCTCACAACTTCTCATAGCGAAATTATCTTTTTGGGGAAAAGACAGAATAGTGATGGAAGAGAGGGGGAGGTTATTTTTCTCATTCACAGTTTTGTCACTTAAAATAAAATAAGAAGGTCAACAACTTATGTTTGCCCTTGGAGAGTTCTCCTCCCTGTATCTTCTTTCTTGTTACATAACATCGGATCCGGCAAGAAATGATGTCATGATTTCGAGTTTCTTTTTAACAAGTTTAATCTAGCACAGCCTAACACAGCCAAACATCCTGTACAAGACAACAGTTTTGTAACAGACGTGAACAAGGGAATAAGCTATTGTCATGACGAAATTGTATATGCACGGGGAAAAACAAAATACAGTAAACCTCGTTATAACGAACCCGGATATGACGAACTACCGGATATAACGAAGCAATCGCCATTCCCCTTGAAATTCCTAGACATGAAATTGATATTGGTAATAACGAACTAAGATTATAACAAAGTAATTACTGCTCTCCCTTCAACTTTGTTATAACGAGGTTTTACTGTATTGTAGAAGTCTTAAATGGACACTAAAAAATTAGTAAATTACCCTCTTGCAATACCAACAGCACTACTCTTGTCACCAGGAACCTTTAGTGAGCGAGAAAGCACACACAAAGAAAATGCAGCCGGTGACGCTACTTTGACGTTTCCGCGCCAACTTCATGTGATGTCCTGCTGTGGCACACAAAATTATTTCCCAAAAATGAATCACATTGTTGTCTGGGGGCCAGAGACGTATCGCAGCCAGTTTAATTAAATTTCATCGGGCCATGTAGCGACTATACGAAGAAGAGACTTTGAAATTCCATGACGTCATGTTTACGTTCGAGTGCCAAGGTTTTGGCCTGAAATTCAAAAATTAAACTTTGACCTTCAGTTTCTCTTCTAATACTGAACCTGTGGTAGTGAAAGCAACAGTAAAGTTAGTAATCTATCAGTCTAAACTGATTCACTGTTGCGCGTCAGTGTCTCTTCGATCTTGCCACATTAATCTGGGAATCTCAAAGCGATCGACAGAGACAACATTGTTACCACCACAAAACAAATACGCTAGATGTATGTTTGTTCACTCCCCTTGGGTTCATTATGAAATACTGAAATCCATAAAGGTGAGAACAAAATGAATAAAATAAATAAAAACCTGGCTTGTGTTTCTTGTGAAATGCACCGGGGAATGCGAACAGCTGAGCCTTCCCGTTTGCACATAATTTCGTCACTACAGTAGGGCGCAGTTGGGAAGTTTCGGAATTGTGGCAGACCATATAAACAACTATTGTAATCAAAATTTGCAGCTCGCCCTGCATGAGTGACTGTCCATCTTTGCTCACTTACAATGGCTGAATGTAACAAATACAAAATGCAGAACTGCAACACCCGCGTTCCAAAAGTGAAACTGAAACGATACAAGCAAGGGTTTCGTGCTCTTTGTGATGAAGCGCGCCAGTAATCGAGGTATCGTTCACGAAATAGAGGTTTACACACTTAACATCATCAAGGGATGGCAGCTTCAACTGATATGCTGACCTTTCTACACAGTGTCACAGAAATCTGGAAGTTATGGGGCAGTAATAGGTAAAGAAATCTGCGAAGAGTCAGCGACACAGTACACTGTTCCGTGGAGCACTGGGAAATGCGGAGGCGAAACAAACGTAGCGGATGGAAGATAGCGAACATTTAACACCAGCCCACATTTCAGAAACAAGGCGTGAAATGTCCAAAGTGGACCCGGCAGAGGTCTTCCTAAAGCTAATTAACCAGACCATGCCTGGCGATGCTTGGCGCATTCAAGACCCACACAAGACACATGCACACACAGACGCAAGAAAGCACAGACGTACAACATGCCGTGGGCATTTCTTTGAATACGGCAAGAACACGCACTTGTGCAGGCTTGGTTTCAAGGAACCATAGTGCCTCTACTAATATCGAAACAGTCGTCTCTGTCAATTCCCACCCTACGGATTCATTGAAAAACATCACGACACACACCGCTATCACTACATCCCAGAGCCCACCCCTCCACGCAAGTATCGAGCATGTGCCAGGCAAGACCTGCCGTTGCAGTGCGCGACACCCATGAAAGCAGGCTGAAGTGAACGCTGTTAAGTCATTTTTTTTTTTATTTCTTCACACTCCCCTAACGTAGTATTTTCACAGAGTTGTTCACATTGTTACAGCAACACTCCTATCATTGCAGTCATACCATTTTTTTTTTTAGACGTTTCATGCGAAGGTTACAGTGACACACGAAACGCAAGACACGGGACCATCAAAGGAATCGCTACTGTGAACTTGCACCGACAGGAAAGAAAGACATGGGTTGCGTAACTTTCGGACCACAGCCGTGCGAGCCGTGTGGCTCGCCTAACCTCTCGAAGAAACGGAACGTAGCCGACAATATTGACAGACTGATACAGGCGACTTGCACTAACATCAACTCAGATGACGGATGACTCCAGGCTGGCCTGAATGAATCTCAAAATATTGGCTGTGCCAATTGAGTCTTGAAAATGCTGTTCAATTCGATAACTGCTTTTAATAAAGTGCACCCCTTTAGCCATTCTTGCCAAAGGAGAAAGGCATAACTAAAAGCATACTGATGAGGCATTGATAGTTAAAGTGGCGTGTACAGTCTGTTTCATACTTAAGGGAAATCCCGGAGCGCCTTGCAACACGATGCAGCCATGATGCGGCGAGCGCTGGAATCGGCCAGCAGCGGCTGCTTACGCAGGCGCAGACGCTCTATGCGTGCAGCCTTGAATCGAGGCGGCATCGCGTTGCAAGGTGCTCCGAGATTTCCCCTAAGTGTGAAACAGACTGTACATTGGCGAGTGTCATCGGTTTGGTCGTGCATTTGAAGCTGTTGTATCTGGATACATTTGTCCAGCGACAAAGTTTTTTTCTTTTTATCCTCTCCATAAGCTACGACCGATGCTCATCATGTTATATATGTTCACAGAATAGCACACAGTTAAGTCTTGTACTAAATATCATTCAAATTTGGACAATTCAAACAGGGATCTGCAGCCTCTGGGGAGTTTGAGTAAAATGCAAGTCAGCTGTACCGTACACTGTATTAAGCAAACAACAAAAGATAGCACTTCATCCCGGTACATCACTCCAACAACTTTTCTACACCTGTCTTCTTGAGAGAAGGAAACAAAAACAAACATTGTGGAGTGCTTCAAAGATAATTTCACAATTATATACTTTCTTGACTTTCAGTTTCATAAATGTGTATAGGCAATTGCAAGCTACTAGACACATTTTCATCGCAGGCTTACACTTTAAATATCTTCCAGGAATATTTCGCATGCCATGACTAGACAGTGCTCGTCTCTGAGCGTAAACTGCCGAGAGCGTTGGACCAGGTGTTTTAGTGAAAAATCAATTCCCAGTGAGGATCCTCTAAATAAACATACAGGCATTACTAAAGTGCTCATGTGAGAAGTCACACAGGGTTTTGTTTATAACGAAATTCCACAGCATTGTGAAAATGACTAGCACAGTGCCGACTGATGAAATTGCAGTAAGTACACTGTCAGGGGCATTGTAACGACTAGAAGAGATCGCATGACACAAAAGTCACCTTGTTCCTTCTTTAGACATAGTATGAAAAAAAAACAAAATAGAAAAGGGCATTTCACCGACTAGAGAGACCATGAGTTACAAAAATCACTTTGCTTCTTCTCTTTCTTTTACCCGCTTGACAGCAATCGGAATGCCACTGAAGTGTGTGGAAGTCAAATTGTAAACATACAATATCACTTGCAAAAAATCTTTTTTAAATGCTGTACAAAATAATCAATCACAATTGGCTCAGGAATGTTTCTTTGGTCAAAAAAGGCCATCAGGATTGATAAAGAGAAAAAAAAAGGAGGGTTCACAGCAGATGCTGAGCAGGAAGAAATGCTATGATCAAACAACACGGAATATGATAAATATAATCCAAAAAAACAATGAGAGAAGGGGGGTAAAGGGATACCAGCAAAAAACATAGAGTGTTCAGCCAATAAAATTGGGAATGATAATTGACATTGTGCTCATAGAATTGTTTCACACTGTTCGAGCCCTGTTTCTAAAAAGTATTGTCACATAAAATATTCTCATTTTTCGGCATCCAGCTTACAGTACAACTTTTGAATAAACAAAACAAAACAGGCTGAGTGTGAAAGAGTTAAACAGTATCATAAATGCAGGCTTTGTGTGTGGTTTCATTTTGCTCTACAACATACAAGAACATGAAAGGCCACCAATAACACATTTGTTGGCAACATGCAACCATTGTAATTGCAAGCCAACACATGAAAGCCAGTTCCTGTTTCACTTGGTTGAATTTGACTGGTATGTCGGTTGACCTTTGTCCCGCATAAAATGAAAGTGTGCTGCAAGGTGTGTTAACTTTCCACCCCAGATGGCCTAAGGTGAACTAATAGCAAGAAGTTCAAAACCCTAGACGCTCCATCACTGCCGAGACAAATTAGCTTTACAAAACTGCAATGTTAACTGATATACAACAAGCAATAGAATGCACAGTGTGAAGTCACTTCAGAAAGTTCCGTGCAGTGTTAAGCCCAATCCCTCACAGGCTTGGTTGTACGTGACTCGCTGCCTAAATCGTTAACTTCATCCACACCGGGTGCCACAGTATGCAGATAATGCATACAAAGCCTTGTCTTAACTCCTTTGCGTCCTACGAAAGAGCGTCACTTTTTTGGATGTTTCACATCTTACACATGTTTAGCAGCACAAACGAAAACCCATGCATCAATAATGAAACCGCTTATAGCAGAGTCAATCCGATGTAAAAATAGCTTCGTTATATCCAATAATCTATCATGAACGTGTTCACAGCGCCTTTTCAAGGGAAGTCCTACTTCTCACTTACTTTGTTATAACCAACAATTCGTTATAACCAACATGTGCGCTATATGAGGGTTTGACTGTATCAGTACAACTGCAGTGTTAGCATGGAATGAAACATTCATTTCTGGCTTTGCTTGTACATTACGTAAACCCTCACAAGCAACATCATACAGTATCTAAGCCTTCTCTCAAGCAGTTTTGTTAAGGCAGATAGCCACCACCTTCACCTATGCCGGCGACATCCATGTGGCAAATTATGCACTGTGCAGAACAAGTGTGCCGCACGTCCCATTCAACACACCCTGCAGCACACTACCATATGAAGTCCCACATGTGAGAATTTCACTTTAATGGAACTTATCAGCAGCGGATGGCCCTGGCATAGCCTTCAAAGTGGGGTCAAGTTCTGGGCTAATCACTTTCAGAAGTGTCACTTTCATCGTATTACGTGTTGCCCAAAGATCGCTGTTCTGATGATTAGAACCTGTTGATATGATCTGTTGTGTGTCACATCTCAAGTAGAACTCTAATATGCATCTTCGTTAATGACGCAATGTTGTTGGAAATGAGTGCAAGACCACGTGAGCTCCCAAAGTGGTTGCTCCAGAGCACTGACCCCAAGCATGTATTTGTCACAGAAGTGTTGACCAGCATTCCTAACTGAAGTACACTAGGGAAATTTCCATGGCTTCAGAGGCGAAAACCCAGCACGACACTCAGAAGCCTGTAATCATTGTACAAAACGTTTGCTAGATAAAGGAAGGAAAAAAAAAAAAACGCTTCCACGTGGGAACCGGGGCATTTTGTGCTACGTTCCTATGCATTTAGACTTTACAGCCACGCCCTCTCTAAAAAAGGAATACACACACCAACAGATCCTGCCTTCACAAATGCAAGTCCCCTGAATTCACCATAAAAGGGTCACAGTAAAAAAAGGAACAAACTCTCTTTTTCTTTCTTTTTTTTTTCCCTGCTATCACATCTCTGCCCTCAACTAACAAGAAGAAAAAGTGTCCCCCTTTTTTTTTTTCCAGAACTCTGTGTTTGCTTCTTATTGCAGTACTCTTCTGCTCTCACTCGCTACCGTCTTTTCATTAGTAACACCGGGGGTTGAGGCGGGAAGGAGCAGGGATAAACGGGAACTGTAGGTGGGAGACGGGGTTGCGGCGGGGAACAATGTTCGTAAGAGAATATATATACACATTTATACATGGGCAACCAGCATTTACAGAAGTCACACTCATTGTCAACAGGCGCCTCTCGTCTCTCCCGACGCGTCGGCGGGGGACACGACGAGACGCCCAAATAAAAGGACCGACCACACTTGGCTACGCTGCGAGAAGGCAACGCGCAGGCAGCGGGTGTTTGTTAAACAAGCAGAGACATACACATAGAACACACATGTTTCTTTTTTCTTTTTTTTCTCCTTAAATCAGACAACCACACAGCAACAGCCGAAAACGGAGGCCTCGTGGGGCTCGATTCCACGCCGCAGCAATGTCCTGGAAAGCCAGCCACGACTGCGCAAGGACTTCACGCTTTCTCGAATCATCTAGCTTCAGTGTGGCGTTATCGATCAATGCGACATTTCACTTGGATAGACGGCGTGATACAGCACTCGAGGACTTTTTCGTGCAAAGGTGATACTCCAGTGTATCGTCCCTCTCACCCCACGCAATTCCGCCGGCTGAGCAAATCGAAGCTCAAGAAAAGGCGATATCTCTGAAATAGGTACTGCATATCCACAATTGTAAGCCGATCCATTTCGCACTAAATTTGACATCCACAGTTTGGAGGACCGACCTACAACAGAACCGAAATGTGAACTGCCAGTCAGTCAGTTCTTTCCCTCCAACTTAAGATTTTTCGGGGTCAACCTACGTTTGAGTCAACTTACACCTGTGTAGATACAGTAAGTTTTGCAGAGAAACCACAAACCAGATACAAAAGCAACTGGTACTGGCCACTGACTGCCTTCAGTGTGTGAAAACTAGGAACATATGTTGGTTAAAAAAATGGCTGTGTCATGTGGATGAGGTACAGTGTTCCTTTACGGCTGTCACTGATCCCTCAAATATAGGTCGGTCTGGCAAGATCTTCAACAATATACTATCTGTTTTCAGTGCACACAGGATAACTGAAAGATCGCTCACCGGCCACTCGAAGATTGCTGCGGCGTCAAATCGAGCCCTTCAAAAAATCAGATCGAATGGATCCCCAAGCACTTCTAGAACACTTCAACAACTGGGGGTTAGAACATTGGCGAACAGGCTAGTTCCAGATGTTAACAAGACAGGGAAAAAAAAAATACAAGAAATAATAAAGGGGCCCCGTTCTGACGTCAGGCTATTAAGGTTTCTCCCGTCTCACGAGCGCTTCGCTGCGCCTGGCTGAACTGCTGAAGATGTCGCGTGCAATACACGAAGTGTACAACACCTTGGTTCATTGTAAAATCAAATTCGTGTAGATCATAATGAAACTCTATGTACCTTTGAAGATTCACAACAGCCTCGAAGTTTTCAAACACAAGCAAGTCACGAGAAACAAGCTATGGTACTTTTCGCGCATGCTTATACTTGGACGCATGGCTAAAGCCAGTCGGGCAAGTGCGAAGTTTCCTTCTTTCTGTCATCATTGAAGAAGAGCTGACACGTAACATCTGACGGCTAACGAGATTTAGTGTCCCGTTAGATGGAATAAAATGGAATCAGATCACATGAGTGACAGTTAATTGGAGATTACTGAGAGGGCTTTTGTCCTGAAGCAAATGTGGGAAAATAGACTGGAAACGGTCACAATGATCATGATGATAATGATGACGAATGTCTCAAAGGAACATTTCACTTCCAAAGCAAGCCCTGGTTAAAAGTTTTGGCGTAGCTTTCAACACCTGAGCTTCCTGAGCACCTAAACATCTGAAGATACTGCACAATGTTGCCCTAATGATAATGAACTGCGCAGGCCTGGAATAAAAGATGCCACACCATGCTAAAGACGCAAAATCCCATGAAGGGACAATGAATGAATAGCTGGACACTTTCATGTTACAGTGTTCGAGTGTTGCCCACTGAAGCAGCAGTGGCACAAATGATTGAAGCAATGCTGAATTGCTGAAATGAGGCTTTAAAATGTCTGTTTTCAGATGGTTCCCTGATGACTAGTGTGACACGTTCATGGCACCATGGCCACAAGGGTGAAGTTTTAATGTGACATATCGCCGCTCACTACAACGAGTGTATTCCAGCAGTTTAAGCATCGGTTTTTGCAACAGTGATCAACCATTGCATCAGTAGAGAACAGAGCAAAGTTGTGCAATGGGGTGCCATGTCCCTCAAACTTTCTAGTTCTCGTCTGCAGATGGCAGCTGTTGTCTACTGTGGACCCTAAGACTCAGTTTTTGTCAACAGTTACTTTCTGAAAATATCCTGCAAAAAAAAAAAACTTTCAGGGAGTTTTTCACGCGTCAAAAGGAACAAGATAGTGCTCGTAAAGCCTTTTTCCCACAAACCATTATCAACCGGCGCAAACTAGATAGCCCCCTACCAACACGATCCTAATAAAACTGGCATTGCCTGAATCCTCATGCTCATGCTAAGACAAAAAAATGGACATCAACATGCTTAGGTGAAATTTAAATTCAATATTTTCAAGTGCTACGTAAAACTTAAAACCACCTTTCATGGTCCGCCACAAGTCCTGCCTTTCTGCACAGACGGGCACATTTCATAGCAAACCTAGAAAGGCAGATTACAATGAACAAACAAGCTGTGCTCATGCTTGGTTCTGCCACTGTGAAGAGACATCTCTTCAGCTGCTCGTCATGACAAATATATCCACGTTTAAGACCGATGAATAATTTTTGACCCATTTATGATGAAAAGAAGGATGAAAATGTTGTCTGCAAGTGAAAAAGTTCCTGTAAATATGGCACAAAATGCAAAAGAAAAGACGATTCCAGCCAATGAAATAGCTGTCCCGGAGCCTCACTGTTCTAAGCAATAATAAAAAAAAAAAAACTCAACTGGCAGTGCGTGGTAGTACTGACGTCTGATTGTGCTGCGATACCCTGGTATAACAAAGTTCTCTGGAAGAAAAGAAGCATGCATAAAGGCAGTTTGGAAAAGGCTGAAAGATGTACTGCTTTCTTCGGTATACAACACGCACAGCAACCTGGCTTGCACTGCTAACAAAATTTGAAGGCACAAGGCAACCTGTAGGCAATAAATTTCGCAGCGAAGCTGGCTTCCTCTGTCGTGCTCCTATCTGTGCTCGGTGATGCCCTTGAGGCTAATGGAGAACTGAAGCATGCACCTACAGAGACATATTCCACGCACCCAAGCACACTAAAGCAATAAATCGTGAATTTTCTGTTGCCAATTGGTGAGCCCACCATTCATAATCATGCCACCTCAGGAAATCTTAGGAGAGGAGCTTATCAATATCTATCGTGTTAATAAAACTGAAGTTCAATGTCCATCTAAGGCCATGTATCTTTCCTTATCAAAAAAATACTTTAAAAAAGCGGTGATTTTCTTTAACCTATGCTACAAATCACAGATCAAAAGTCACTCCCCTCGCCCTACTTTAAACGGTGCTGTGCTTGATGCAAGGACCCAAGCACTATCAATAAACTCAGCGCGGCACCTATGCTGCTGCCATTTTTTTCCTGACAATAATGCATTCAAAGCAAGACAGACAGAAGTGCTTGCTTTGATTTGAGAGATAAGTTGTTATTCAGACTGGAAATGAACTCACTGGTATGGTACATGCACAACTGGAAGCCGCATCTGATGCGGTGGCAATGAGACACCTGATCAGTGGACACCTGAACATTCATTAAAATAAAAAAATACAAATATGACATTCAGGCAACAGGGATGATGACAAAGGAAAGAAAATCTGATATCCATTCCTGTTCTCACCAAACTAGTCACTAGCATGCTGCATTTCTTATAATGAACACATCAGCCGAATTTCTAAATTACAGTCCCGCCAGGTGAAACATGGTAAACTGTGCCCACTTCGGGGCCAGAGATTTCATCCTGCTTCGGGAGCACAATTACTTCTATCGACATTTTTCGCGACCAGCACTGGACGTATCGGCGTCCAAGGATTCCTACAGGAGTGGCTAGCGCTCTGTCTGAGCACAGCATCACGAATGCAGTTGATTGCAGGTTTGTCAGACAAAATCTTGTGACAGCTATTGCAACCATGAAAGCCACTGAACAAGAACGTAGCCCCCGTTTGGTACTGAGAGACAACAGTATAGAATGACTAGTTTCTGCGACCACGGCCAGTCACCTAGACTAGAAGTAACATGCACACTGATGCAGTTCAGCAGTCACCCAGGCGCAGCTTTCGGCTCTTCTTAGCGGCAGTCAAGCTGGCAGCGGTCACAGCAGCAACAACAACAGCAAGGGAGCAGCGCTCGCTTAGTACTGTGGGGTGGGGGTGGGGGGTGTGGACACTAGGCTCAAGGGCCCCCTCCAGTCTGCCTGTGCTGGATCAGAACACTTGACTCGGGGCCGTGTGGCACGCAGTTTGCCTCGTTTTAGAGCGGACAGAAGTGCCCTCCGTGGCAAGCGCTCTTACTTCACCAGCTACGTACAGTTCGTCAGTGAAACTGTTCCAAATGTTGCCAGCTGCAAATCTCGCGTTCATGCTCAGCCATTTGCCGTAGAGCACACAGTTCTGCATGGGCGATAGCAATTGTGATGTCTCATCCTGCAGTGGAGCACAACACAGAAGACGCACTCTAGATCTGGTGCTCTGAAGGAATCACTAGCTGTTTACGAGCACTTCATTTTCAGCGGCTTTCAACAAGTGGTACGAGAAAAATGCGACCTAACAAACACGATAACAAATTTGGGGGTGATCAATGCAACCTTCAGCATTCTAGAAAACATAAAAAAAAAAAGGAATGTGGAGAACCAAACTTTCCGTCGTAGAAAAAGTCACGTTAGTAAATCAGCTGAGTTCAGTAATGCAAGAGCGACTAAGGCCATGTCGCACCAGCCACAAAGTGCTAATAAATTCCTATCGACTAGCTCATCTTTCTGTCATTCTAAGAATTGTCATGCTGGACGCAGCGCGTGAAAGTATCGCTGGAAGTGGTCAACAGAGAGCACAATCTGCGGCAGCAAAGCCGAGTGCCACATGGCCACAACCAGCAGCTTGACCGGCAGAGGCTGACCAGAAGGGGACAGGGGCGAGGAGGAAAGGAGAGAGAGGGGCTCTAGCACTGGCAGGAGGCATTTGCAGGTGCGGCGGGGTTGTCGGTGAGGTGCGTGCCCTTGGCGCCGCCGCCTGCCAGGAGCGCGGGATCAGAATCGAGGCTCTCCGACATCTTGTCGCAGATGATGTCGACGAGGCGCTCGAAGACGGCCTTGACATTGACATTCTCTTTGGCCGACGTCTCGAAGAACTCCAGCCCGAGCTGATCGGCCAGTTGCCGGCCACGCTCGGCGCTCACCACTCGCTCGTCCTCCATGTCACACTTGTTGCCCACCAAGATCACCTGGGCGTTGTCCCACGAGTACGTCTTGATCTGCGTCACCCTGCGGGGCATGACAGGGGAGCAGGGGATCAACGATCAGGGGCTTCTTGTAAGCGAACGTTGCTACCGCAACTGACAAACTGTGGCGATTGAAGCAGCATCCACATGTCCTCTGATGACATTATGTGCAACCTGGAAGTGTGAACCTACAACCATCATGCCTATCTTGTATTACCCTCTTAACTCGGAAACTACACAGCATGTTTGTACATAGTGGTGCAATTTTCTACAATCACACACATGCCTACAAAGTCTTCACAATCATATATCAGCTGTCAATAGCCTCGTAAAAATGACCTGTTGGGTGAGTCGGTACGTTATGGCATGTTAGAATATTGAATGCAAGTAAACGATGTGCAATGCATGTAATCATTGTCCATTTGCAAGCTTATGTATGTGCCATGTTATCTTTTAAAAATTGATGCATCACACTGTAAGTTAGTTGAAAAAGTGAACAGATAAGGAAATTGAATCTAGATAGGAATTCCCTAGATATACTTTTGGTGAACATTAGCCGTTACGCATTATCTAAGCTTGTGCAAAAATGTAGAATGCTTCCTTCGACGCAACGTGAACTACAAGCTAAAGCATGCTGGTGACCCCTACCTACCATACAGGCCCAATACCAAAATAAAGTGCGAGTAAGAGGTATACTATCTTTTGCCATAATCGTTCCTGGGCGATAAGGTCTCACTCACCAGTCTTGAACACTGTTGAAAGACTCCTCATTGGTAACATCA
Organism: Hyalomma asiaticum; assembly: GCA_013339685.2. NCBI lineage: Eukaryota > Metazoa > Arthropoda > Arachnida > Ixodida > Ixodidae > Hyalomma > Hyalomma asiaticum. The sequence continues at coordinate 41,224,405 of CM023491.1, read as the reverse complement.
TACATTAGGATAAAGCCCATAGCCCCACGGTAGTAGGCCGTTGTGATTGTTCGGTAGCGCTCCTGGCCAGCTGTATCCTGCAAGGATCCACAACAGTTCGGGGTTTGCTTTTAGCCCCTCAAACGCAATTAGAGAAAATCAAAACTAATGTGAAAAATAATCTTTCTCGTACTGATAGCTTATCTTTTCACAATACCAGAAACACCACTCTTGCAAGGAGAAGACCCTCGGTAAGCTAGAAAACACGCAAAATAAAAATAGAAGTGGCACCGTCAAATTGGAGTTCCAACATAAATACGTGCGATGTCATATATCTTTTACAGCATCTGATAAGGCCTATGTGACTATTTATTAGTAAGAAAGACATATACGTAGTGTTCTAATGAAGCCAGAAACGGAACACAGGGAGTCTAAGAAACATTTGATCGAGCACATCTGGCAAGAACATGAAAAAAGAAATTGGCCTTCTGATGTCATGAGGCCGAGGCTGTGGTGCAAATTTCAAAACTTAGCTTTGACATTCATGTTCTCTTTTACGTTAAACATAAATGATAATCGAGTTCTCGAAAGCTCAGTATAACCATTTCACCTTTTTACCACCCTTTTCACCTTTTCACCCTTTAAGCACCTTGGCCGTACATCACAGGCAAGGGCAATGCAATGGTTGAGGGTTTTGTTCACAGGACCAAATGGAATTGATTAATGCACTAGAAGTTTCAAGACAGCCAGCACAGCACTCTTACTCTACATGAGATCTCTCTTAGTATCAAAAAGCAATTCTGATTGCTTCCAGAATTCAGCAAGCGTGGACTAAGTGCCGCTAACTTACAGAGCCTTTCTTTGATCATGCCAGTTTGGTTGGAGTGAAGGAAGTGAGCTTTTTTATTGCAGAATCATGCCACCTCAAATATAATGAAAGCATTAAAATAGCGCAAAACAGATGAGACAATTGTAGACAAAGATACACACACACAAGTTCTAACTTACAAATGAGGATGAATCGCAAGGGAACCCTCCGCGCTACATATAAGGCACTACCACCATAGGCACCCTGCACAAAAGACTGTGCATATAAGGCACTATCACAGAATGTCTATGGTGACGCCTTATGTGCTCAATCTCTCACACCACTTAAAAAAGGTGGCTGGCTGGAAAGTGCAGGCTTCCCAGTGTTTTCTACACCAAAGAGAAACTGGCATGAATGTGCTGAGCAGATAACAGTGCACTTACTTCGCAGGGAAGCATGTAACGCACTTTGTACGTGGCCACGCAGGGCCATCCACCAGTCCCCACCCTCCTGCGGCGAGTGTTATGTGGGCTAAACCGGTAGATGCATTAATGACCGTTTGACGGAGCATTGTGCGCCTGTGCAACCTTTCGTATTTGAAGTGTCCCACAGATGCCTACTGCACACAGTGTTTGTCCGTTCCAGCATCCAATGACTATGTATTTTTAAATCTTTTTAAGGTGCGGTAAGAAAGAGTTGTACAAGGCTATCTGCATTAATTAGGAAGGCGAAGGTAGGATTAGCGTGACATATCGCATTTTCTAAAAAGGAACACACAAAAGGTTTCCCAATTATCAGGCATGAAGTGTATAAAGTATTGTTACCAGTTGCTATAAGCATAGTCCCTAATATTTCCCGCGCAGCTCAGGCTGCTCTGTGAAGATTTAGGCCACTGATAATTTTTCCTCTTATTATTATTATTATTATTATTATTATTATTATTATTATTATTAGCATTTAATGGCGCAAAGGCTGCAATGGCCACAGAGCGCCAAGGCAATGTAAAATGTAAATGCATAGGTGTGATCGATAGCTATGGCTAACTGTAACGTGGCTGTAAAGGGCCTAAAATGCAGCGGCGCACTAAGTTTGCGTAAAATATATATGTATATACGCAGTAAAACTGTGATAATGGCATGGAATATGTGCGGTGAATGTCAGACACGTGCTTTCTAGAAGTGTATACTGTGAACATGGATACTAAGGGTGAATAACGGTGATAAGAGTGCACGAGAAATAAAAAGAAATGTTGCATATAGCACTACAGTAGCTCAGGGACTACACAGACGTATCTGGCGGCTTATACCAAGTGATAATTTTTCTTTTGATTTTGCGATGGATAATGTGCACTGTGGTAGTCTCTTTTTTGTTTGTGTCCATTGATGATTGATTTGTGGGGTTTAACGTCCCAAAACCAGCTCTGATTATGAGAGACGCCGTAGTGGAGGGCTCCGGAAATTTCGACCACCTGGGGTTCTTTAACGTGCACTGACATCGCACAGTACACGGGCCTCAACATTTCGCCTCCATCGAAATGCAGCCGCCACGGCCGGGATTCGATCCCGCGACCCTCGGATCTTTGTTTGTGTCCATGCAGCAGCTGCTGCCCGTACATATTTTTGTGCAGCAAAAGCTCAGCTGAAGCTCAGTGTTCGAGCAATGTTTATACTGTTTCTTTGGCTTTTTGTCCCACTGTCAAAGCAATGATTTAAGCATGTTCCATCAAGTGTTAGTCACACTGAAGTATACCACGTCTTACCCACTTCAGAATGCTTGATAAAAAAAGAAACAATTACACCATGTGCAAGAAAGGAATCGCCATTCTTCAGACTTGTCTCAGGAACCACTAAGCTTTAGGATGACACAAAGAAGTTATGCAATGAGAGCTGATGTCTTTCGCATATAAGAAAAGTAATAATGCGGATGCTATGCACTGCAAATGTCGGCATTGTTCAAGGAATGCTCTGTATGGACGGTTATCAAATTTTGCTGGTGACTGTGTGAAATGTTACCAAGTGGCACTATATATGCTTATGTAAGGCAAGGTATGTGTGGTGTGAGTGTGTATTTAACAGTGTGATGATGCGTTCATACAAAAATGAGGACATCAATGGGATAATGACAACAATGACAACAGCATAAAAACGACAGCAGTTATAATCGCCTGATAACGGAAGTGATAATAGTCGTAAAATGGCGACAATGATAACTATGGGACACTGACCCTTTACCATCACTATGCTCACCACAGGCATGAAGAACTATATCCACAACACACTGTGTAAGACTAAATATTGCAATGTGCCTGGCAAGAAGCAAAGAGTGCTTCACACTAAAGCCCAACTCCGGCAATTCTTCAAATTCAATGGATCTTAGTGAAATAAGCAGGGCATATCTTACAAATGAATTTTATTAATCACCCTGCACCACTATCTTGGCTTAGCCACACAGTGCTTGCAAGTTTACCTGTGTACTTGAGCATAGACAAGTATACAGGTAAGACAAGTACACAGTTGGAGAGATAGTGTGTAGCGCTAAACATTGCTGTTCCTGATCTTCACATTCTGCATGCATGGTGAAGAAATTAATAGCAAATGATGCTGCTTTGCTGGCGCAGACACTTCAGCCCTTACCATTCATACGCATTTATACACATTACTACATCACGTGGTGAATGTACTGCTTGGACGTGTTTCACATCTGTGCTTATTAGCTAATTAAAAATTAGTAAGAAATTTTCTGGCTTACCATCTGCTACACACTACTCAAAGGTCAGCATAAAAAGGGCGCTAAAGGGACACACAAGTAAACGTTTCATAGACACATTACACAGCTCCACTAATAGACCATCCTTAGGGAGTTGAAGGGATGAACATTTATCTTGGCGATGAAAAGAAAGCTATGCAGGCAGTGCTCCTGCACATCTATTTTAACATGAAGCAGTCCAGGTTGGCATGTGTTTCTGCACATGTGTTTTTACAAGTAGTAGTCCAGACCGGCATGTGTTTCAGCATGTAAACCTTCCATATATTCTGTGCATGTTTGAAGGCCGAGAAAGATAATTCAGATTTGACAGCCATTTGTTAGCAAAGTTTGCTGCATTTGTCGGCAAAGTGTGCTTAAGTTCGCCACAGTTCACGGATGTGCCAGAAAGTGACAAAAGCACCCTTGAAGACAGGGATGCATACGAGGTGCCTGTAAAAGGTGCAGACTTCTCACACATTCAAAAATACGATATGTCAAAGTATAAAGTAAAAGATAAGTATCTCCCTGGTGTGTGCAATGCCCTCCTTTCAAATCCTGTAGAAAATGCAGCAATGTTGTTTTTACACTGTAAGTTCTTATGGGATCATTACAATGGCCAATTTTGGTGGCGATGGTGTCTGCCACAGCCACCAGTGCCCATTCTCACAATGAGGAAAAAAAAATAAAAAAGCAACTCCATGGCTTTACGGATTTGGACCCAGCTCAAAAGAAGTGGTGCCCCACATCCCTGACTCTCGAAACCTGGTTGAATGCTTTGTATTCTCAGCCACGGTCCTGGCAGTGGGAGTATCATGACCTTGTACTTTGTCAGCCACCAGCTGTCGTTTCATCAACGAAAATGAGGAAAAAGGAGGAAGAACAAGGCGCTGACAAAGAAAGAGAAAGGGAGCAGGAGAATTCTCCTGCTCCACAATACCAGGAGCAGGGACCTTGTACCGGGGGCTAAGAGCTTCTCAAACTGCTTTACAGTAGCGTTTATCTTGGCCCCTGCCATTTTGTGCTTCCAATGGAAAAGAAAAATAATGAAAGAAGTAAAGAATTTATAGAGGAGGATGAAGAAAAAAAATGACGAAGGGAAAGAAGAAAAATATGGCAAAGAAGGGGAACAAGATCATGACTACAAGAAAGAAGCGGAGGTTGGAAATGACAATGAAGAAGCAGAGGAAGGAGATGATGAAGTAGAGAAGAAGAAAAGCAAGACAAAGGAAGAGGAAATAGAAGGGCAGGATAAGCAGGAATGGAAGAAGACTGAAAGGGAAGAATGAGAGAGTACACAGAAAAGTCACTTACACAGTGACTGTTGTGATTTTGTAGTGCCCTTTGCGCAGGCCTAGCCGAATGTCTCTTTCCCATTTCTCGCACAGGAAGCACATGCGCGATTGCTAGACTTCATTTGTTAGTAGCAGCACACATGTAATCTGGCTAAGTAAGCATCACTCCATTGCCAAAGAATGTTTCCCATGAGCATATAAGGCACATAACAGCAGTTTCTCAGCAACACGGTGTTGCCATTATATTTAGATTGTCAAAAATATCACTGAAGTTGGGCTTTAAAGAAAGTAGCAGCTATCTGGATATAAATTTATACAAAATGCTCAAGGTAGCGAAAATTTAAAGAAGCATGCCCGTACCATTATCAGCACCGAAATTAAGTTTCAGAATAATGTTTCATGTCAGGTTAACACAAATACAGTAGAACCTCGTTATAACGAACCCGGATATAACGAAATATCGGATATAACGAAGCAATCGCAATTCCCCTTGAAATTCCTATAGATGAAATTGATATTGATTATAACGAACTAATGGTTATAACAAAGTAATTACCGCTCCCCCTTCAACTTCGTTATAACGAGGTTTTACTGTATTACAGATGCATTGTGCTATATGCAAGCATTTGGCTTTAGGTGTCACTATGCAGTACTACACATGAAAAACCACGTACCAAAAGCGAGACCCGACTCACCCAAATTTGGAGCTTGACCCTCTTGTCATGTCGGAAGACCGTCTTGACTTTGAAGTCTATGCCTACCGTGGAGACAAAGGCGGACGTAAAGGAGTCGTCCGCGTAGCGGAACAGGAACGACGTCTTGCCAACACTGCTGTTTCCGATTATGAGGATTTTGAACATGTAATCAAAGTTCTGGTCCACCGCATCCTTTTGCCACTTTTGGTCCTGCGTTCCCGCCATCTGCACAAAAAACGGGGGAAAGGAAGGTCACATCAGGAAACAAGGTTAGGTTATGCGACTCTGTGAAACTAAAAAAGAATTCTTATGAAGAGTGCGAGCTTCAAAGTTGACAGAAAACAGTTGGCTATGAAAGACTCAGATGTGGAAGACATGAATAAATTTTGACCGTCTGGTGATCTATACTATGATGCCAAAGCATGGTGCATAAGTGGTTTTACCGTAATTGTACACTCATAAATATATAGTTATTATTATTACTGTTGTTATTACCTCATCCCACCGATGGGAGCACATACTTATTCTCAGCAGCACAATGCACTAGCCAGGCATGGATCCAGGCATCCTTCATAAGAGGGGTCCGACTTTCAGATGACAATAAGTGATAGTGAGGGCTACAATGCTTTGTGTCAATAATAATAATCATAATAAATGTACTCAGGTCCCTGTTTATATTCTAAAGGCTACACTTGATTTGATTTTTTCTTTTTTTTTAACAAGACAGATTGGCACAGCATACTCATTCACATTGCATTGGCTCTAGTGGAACATTTTTCCATGAGCACACAGAGGCAGCAGTAATACAGCCCTATGTTAATTTTGGCTGGATACAAAAACAAAATTTTAAGGTTACAATATGCAACTCAGCAGTGTGCATTCCGATAGCAAAGGACCCGAACTTAAAGGAACACTAAAGGGAATTATTAAGTTGAGCAAGATAGAGAAAGATTACGTTTGTGTAATAACCAGTTAACCATTCCTGGCGAGAACGGAGCAGTTATGCGCAAGAAAATGACGAAATTGAGAAGTGAGACCGGCGCCCTCTGTCCCACTCTGTGGGTACCTTTCTGAAATGACGTCAGCTGATCTACTTTGAGTACTCAGCTACAGCTTTAAGTTACATAAGAGAAAAATGAATTAGATAAACTCTGATGACAGATAAATGTGCAGTAAGCCATAACTGTTGCTACGTGTTGCGTCTGAAGCTTATGGCACCATAGTGCTAGCAGCCAACATTTTGACATCAAGTCTGGGTGAATCAAACAGAGTAGTGACACCAGAGTCTTTCAACAGCAGTTTCCCATGTGAAAATTGATTGACTGGTATGTGGAAAGTGGTGATAGACTGCAACACAGGTAAAGAAAATTCATTTAGGAAAAATTAATATTTTCCTTTAGTGTCCCTTTCATCTGGTTCCCTTCGATAATCATTAAACTTATTTTTCACCCTGAAGCAAAAGAATAGTAACCACCCTGAAGGACTATATAAGAATAGTAACCACCCAGAAGGACTATATAAGTCTGTCACATGTGATAGATAATGCACACAAATCTTACAGAAGAGAGAGAAATATGGATATATAGGCATCCTTCCCTGAATGGCACTGAGTCGCTGTAGCAAGTCTCCCATAAATCCTACACAAAAATTTTTAATCATGATTTCTTTGACTATGTGGCCATGTGAACTAGTTTCATCTCCGAGACAAAATTAAGTTAGAAGCAGTGACTTGGTGAGCCGACTGTGATGCCAGCATGCAACATGTATCCTTGCAAAGGTTTTTGTGTCTTTAATGCAGGCTAATTCTGGAGGCACAGCAACGTCGCAGCAGTGATCCACATCGTAGCCTTAACTAGTAGAGCTAACCAATCTGAGGAAGTGCACTGGGATGCTAGAACATAATTGACACAAGGACACAAGGCTTTAGTAAGATGAGGCCTGAAGTTTGTGACAGCAAATCTCACTTTATTTTCTGTTTTTCATGAAAAACTACAGGCAGCTGTCACGAGCAAGAAAAATTCTCTGCATCAACGGCATCACGTTAACAAAACGCCGACAACGGCGCAACAGTAGCAGCTCGGCAAGGATGAAGAAGGAAAGAGCAAAACCATATCCATCGGAAGAATGCGTGACCTAGTTTAGCGAGTGGCAAGACATATGTGCCTCACCGAAACCCCGTATCAACTCCATAAAGCACGACCTCCATATCCCTTTGTCTTCCGCCATGACACAGGGCTCACAATACAAAAGTGTTGAGCTAAAGAAGACGAAAACAAAAATAAACCACAGTAAACGAGGGGAACGCGGGTGGAAGGGGGTGAACAGGCGCTTTCACACACCGCAAGATACAACGCCAAAAAGAGAGAAATGAGCAGGAGGAAGAGGAGGGGGGGGGGGGGGCGAAGCGAAAGCGAATCCCCGACCCAATAAGGAGTGCATGGCTCGCAGCGGCGCCGCCAGAGAGGCCCAACCAACCACCGCGCACAATGTCCCGCATCGACCACACGCGAACGGAACGTTTCCAGGATCGGGGCGCTGCGCCCGTGACCCAGATCCGTGCCGGGATCCGGGCCACGCAGCACTCGAGGCAGCTCGTGCGCGCGGCACCCCCACGTTAGGCCTAACTGAGCCGGCGTCGCCGTGCGCCCCCGGCCGGCCTTTCGCCTTCCCCCATTTCTCGTAGGCCAGCGCGTCGTCTGCTGCCAAACGCACGAGCGCGCCGCAGTTTCGCACTCTCTCTCTCTCTCTCGCCACTCTCCCCGAGACCACCGCGGAATGGTCTATAAATAGCCGCTTTATGACGCGGCAGATAGGGAGAGAGGGGGGGGGGGGGGTAGTAGCAAACAAAGCACAGAAGTGCAGACGAAACACGAAAACAGCAATCGCGGGCGAGCTCCTCTGCATGCAGACCGATCGAGCTGCTCTCGTCGGAAAAAGAAAGCTCCTCTTGCGAAGCAAGCGCTTCACTGAGAAGCCGGCTCCGCCCCGGCAATGGTCGGCCCGCAGGGAAGACAGCTTCGAAGGCGCCACTACCGAAACTACACGATCTTTTTTTTTCGTTTTTTTTTATTTATTTTTTTTCCTCAGAAAGAAGGCACGAGTTCACTTCCCGAAGAAGCTGTCTACGATGACGACGAACGAACGACGACGGAGACTCGATCGCGACGAAGAACAAACACGGACGCGGCAAAGTATAACAACAAGCCCGATTGAGAAACCGCTCGCATCGTGTACGCCTTCGATCAAAGCGACGCCGCAGTCTGTCGCAAACGGCGCCACGGCTGCGAGGACTGTCGGTACGCGCCGCAATGCACGCGTGGTTGAAGGACACGATATCGAAAGCGCAAAATCCAAAAAGATAGACTAAGCGGCAGAGACAGGGGAGGGAAAGAAAGACGGGACTACACGAGCGACTGTTTCGTTAGGCTCGAGACTTGTTGCGTATGCTAGACCACGCAAACGTGTTCAATACCAGGAGATGACAGAGTGCAAAATGACAAGTCATCCAATTCGCGACGAGCTTGGGAACCTGGTTTCAGCCTCGCATAGCGAAAGAGATGTTTGAATAGCACGCGTTTTGACCACTGATACGAATACGATACGATACGCCTCCTGAAGTTCCCGCCCGGTTTCCGTCTGTGCTCCTACTCATAATCCTGGAGTCCTAAATGCGTATCTCGCAGCAGAAAGATGGCCTCATATTTTTTTTTCTTTTTAATTATTGTTTGCGTCTTTCCTCATCCGGTCATTGGCACGCCGATCGGTCTGCTTGATCGGCGATGTTTTCTTCGTCTGTTTCAACAGGCGACACAGGGGCCCCACAGGTGACACGATAGCCTGTTTTGCAATTCTAGCGTGGTTAAGGAACACTGTCCAGCTTCGAAGTCAGAAACTCCAATCACAAATTAATTAAGCACGTGGTCAATGCGCAACGATTAAAAGACTATCCTCGTCGTGTTGTGCCTAAAATATTTCGAAACATCCCAAAACTGGCGAATTCTAAAAGTAAAGCACTATGCATGAGGGGGGTGGGGGTGGCCCCGGGCTAGTTACAGGCATACAATCCCGGCCGCGAAAGTTGAACGTGGAAGACGTCAAAAGAGAGAAATAGGCGCAGTGCCCTGTCTTTTCATTTAAATCGCATAAATTCTTGAGGCTATCCCTAGAACTGCTCGACAGTGGGGTAGAGCACAGCGCCTAGCGGTGTGCTGCGCATCCGCACGATGAAGCGAACATGAGCGACGTTCGTCCCACAATCTCAAGCGACGCGCCGGAAAATGTCCAGAAAGACGGTTTTCTTTCCTTCACATACGTCAACGAACCACTGGTTCATGGAGTTCTTTTTCATAAACAATCTTTCGCGGAGCAAGAAGAATCCCTGTAACATGGTTTTCCACACAGCAACTCTACGTGAGGAAGCCAGATTTCAGGAGAACACCGTAGTTTTGTTAATACAACTATTTGCCTCTTTTAAAAAAGAAATAAAAGCAAGAAAATACTTGCACACGTCGGAAGAGCTACTGGTTGATCGCTCAATTCCCAATCGCTAGAACAGTTACAATACAGAAAAAAAAAAAGAACGACAGTATGATAGCTAGCATGACTCCCCAGAAGCGGGTTTCTCCTCACAATTACTCACAAGGTGGTGAAGCAAGCTTTAAGGAGACTGGCGACTACACGGAACGAACTGAAAATGCCGTCTATTGCAGTACAGTACAAACCATCATGATATAAGTCGGAACTATAACGTTGAACTGACACAGAAAGTCGCAGAAATAACTGGGTCGCGCTGCCTTGCGAGGAGCCTTGGTACTTTGCTAATGAAACATTCAAACTAGTGCACCTAGTCGGCTGCTATTTAGCATGCTACCAAACTTATGCTTACAAATTTGAGTCTTTAAATTACACTGACGTTTGTGCCTTATTCCATGTGTGCTACGCGGCAAAGTTCACTCCGACAAGCGAAGCTACCTTCGAGTAAACAAATGGAACGACAAATTCTCGCGACGGGTCAAAGCCGTTTTTCATCGCGTGGCGGCGGAGCACCTGAGCGCCGCTGGACGCACAACAGTTTACGAGTTAATACGCCGAAGTTTTCGCGGTCTCCCTGTGAAATACAAAAGGAACCGAATAATTCCTCCACCAATGGGCACACACACTGGGTGAATAGCCCTAGCGGCATGTACCCTGTACACGCATTATGTACCTTGACGTTACCCGCCAGTTCTGGCGTATAACACACTTATCGCGACCACACCTCCTTAGGCCAAAGTGCATGCAAATGTGCGATTCGGCTATTGTTTGTTTGTTTGAAAGATTAATGGGGAAAAGAAAAAAAAAGCGGGGCTGGCAGCTAACTCTTTCGGATACGATCTGACGTAACTCTACAAAACGCTGGTGTAAGAGAATACGGCTGCTCCAGGGACCCTTTTCGCAGTCTCTTCGCGTTGAGAGCGAAGCACGCAGAAGGGTTTACGAGCCGCCCGCTGCAGCCATGGCTGCCGAGATAGCGACCGCGCGAGGTCCACAGTTGCTGCTCGAGCAAAAAGCCCCTCCCTCCCCCACTCCCCCTCCCCCTGTTTTATGCTCGTCAAAGGGGGGCGGGGCGTTTCCTCTCCGCTTCGGCGGCAGGCGCCCCGATCGTGGTAATCGCATGCACCCTCCGAGCGACGGAGATGGGCCGTAACTCGTTTGATCTCTGCTTCAGCAGTGTTCATTGGCCCCTCTCTCGTGCTTTTACCCGCGGGTAGAATGTACGACGTGCGGACTTTATACGGGACATGACGGCGGCGGCAAAAACCCGTCGAGAGTGCCCATGTAATTTCTACCCAATAAAAAGAGCAAAATATAATGAGCCTTCGATGAAACGACCCTCTTGCTTATCGAGTGTGTCCTCATTGTGCATCAGTGCAATGCGCATATTCCTGACGACGATCACTTTGCTGAAGCCAGTACCGCGTTCAACTTGTTCGGTGTAGTATAGAGTTAAAGGTATTACCTCTGATCACCGGGACAGAACATATATACTGGCACAGATCTGTTTACATACATGCAATGTTCATTTCGGACGTGTGCAAAATGTGACAACAATTGTGTGTACGGGCGAATATGAAGATTTGTGTATAAATGTAAAGTATGTGTCACGTTATTTGTAAATCTACATTGTCCTACGCCACTCCCCGTAATACCCGCAAATTGTGGGTACTTAATGAAAATAAACAGAGCCTAACCGCGCCTCAAACCAACATACTATGACGTCTCGGTAGCAAGGACGTTTATTAGGACCTGACACTCAGCATCGAACCAGCCAAGGCCCACACACACGATAATGATGATGCCGAGGCACTGAAGATGAAGATCAACCACAGCAAGATGATGATGATAATGTACAGATGAGGAAGAAGTGCATAATAAATGCCCACAATACTAGAATTTAAGATAGCGCCAGAAGACGAAACGCCGGTAAACAAAAAGACACAACAGAAAACAACGCCGACTCACAAAAGGGTTTACTCGTCACAACCCCGTTACGAGTCATCACCGCCGTCTGCGTCCCTCCTCTACTGATCTCTCCTCTCCCGGCGCTCTTTTAAATCCTATAGCGTATCGTATACCAAACATCGCCCACGCATATCACCGACCGCCGTCTACAAAAACACGCCCACGAACAAAAATACAGCGAGCTGGAATGTGCGAGGCCTCTGAAAGCGTTTTCGCAAGCGTACCCCAAACGGCCCACACGCCGAAAATGCGCCCAGAAATAGAAGGTGGAGGCATAAGCGGAGGAGAGAAGGAAATAACGCACAGGCGTCTGCACTACGGTCTGCACAATGGTGCAGCCGAGCTCGCCGAGGTCGCAGGTGTACCACGCAGAAAGGACGTATACCGCGCGCCTCGGGGCATCATCGCCGCTTACGCACTTACGGAAGGCCTTCGCGCTACATAATGCGCGAGTCAGAGCGCGCGCCGGCGGCCACGTCGGAAAGGAGACGTTTTTTTTTTTCTTTTTTAAAGAATGCTAATGGGCGACGAACCGGTTGAAATGGATGTTAGGATAGTGGGCAGGAAGAGAGAAAGAGAGAGTGGGTGCAAATGATACCGGTGGGGGAGGGGGAAAGAAAAAGTCTGCGTTCAATGCGTGCCTGTTTTTATCACTCTCTCTCTCCAGCAAGCAAGCGCGCTTTCTTGAGTTCCACTGTTCTTTTATTTATTTATTTTTTCGAGGTAGATTTCGCGGTTATGGAGACGTTGCGCTAATTAGGTACGCACGTAAGCGGTCTTGGTTGAAAAAAAAATAATTTAAAAAAAAAGAACGCGTTTTCCAAGGGCTGCAAGAAGGTTGCCTTTTAGTGTTTCCCGATTCAAATGGGAATACTGGTTAGTTTTGAAGCGCCTTTATAAGCGTCGGCGCTCACTGGTATATGGTAACCACCCGAGTTTCAGTGGAACTAACTTGAAGGTAAGCACAGTCGAGAGGACAAAGAATAAGGGGCGTTCCTGATACTGTACGAGAGCCTCGCCCTCCCATATTTGTTGAGGCTTGCGATCTTCAAATATATACATTGCGAAGGAAGTAAAAGCTGTGTGTGTGCTTGCGTGCGTGCGTGCGTGCGTGCGTACGTGTGTGTGTGTGTGTGTGTGTGTGTGTGTGTGTGTGTGTGTGTGTGTGTGTGTGTGTGTGTGTGTGTGTGTGTGCTACATAGCACTGCCAGCGACAGTCCATCTCCGCTAAGTAAATGTGCGGCTTCAAGAACCCGACAACAGCATTCTTGTTACTCACGGAACAGGAGGCTATATGAACAAGTAACGAGATGTGGGTTCTTGGCGAAGGTAGTGTGTTAAAACGGGTGCATAAATGTTCGAAAACCCCGATGCGGTACTGAAAGTTACCCCTCTACGTCGTCAAACACGCCTGGTAGCTTATCACGTGAGGTGTCGTGCTGCTAGGCTCTATAGGACGCGGGTTCGACTGCCGGCCACGACGGCGGAACATTGATGGAGTAAGAATGCGAAAGTACCCGCGTATACTTGAACTTAGATGCCCGTGAAAGAGCGCTAAGTGGTATTAAAGATTAATCCAGAATCCCACAATACAGCGTGGACCACAACGACGCCGCTGTTTTGGCAAACAAGAGCCCCCAGTTTCGTATCAATTCATTAAAAAAGTGAGATACTCCTTCCGCACGGACGCGGATCTCGGTAGAAAAGAAAAACATTTCTTGAAAGCGGCTGTTGTCCTGTACGATTCTCTGCCGCAGGCATCCTGCTAGTTTAGGAGGATTGATCGCTGGGCGAGTTGGTAGTTCATGACAATGAAAAACTGCGTAGAATAAACAGATACAAGATGGATAAGACACACGCTTGCGCGTGTGTCTTCCTTGTATCTATTTATTCTGCGCAGTTCTTCATTGCCATGAGTCCTGCTAGTGTTGCGCAATCGGCACCAGTTGCTTCGATACTGTGCGGGATGTCTTGCTGTCGGTGCCACCAGCACTTATTCGCACGCGTCATCGCTACGTAAAATAAGCGTCCACACTGTACCGACGTCATACTCCAGCGAAGCGTTGTGACTATAGTCGTGGAGCAGAAAGGAAAAAAAAAAGGACCCAGTCAGTAAGCGACACTGCGAAATTAGGCGCTTTTATCGCCTACTTGAACACGTAACACTCCTGCTCTTGGGCTGCATGAAGTTAGCGCTGTTCGCCTGGAAAAGGTATCTCTGAAGACCACTTTCGTTTACTTGTTACCCAACACTAAATTTTGTCACTAAAATACAAAATAATGTCCTACGAGCGTGTTAGACGCATTGGATGAACTAACGATTTGGTGATGAATTAAATTATAGAAACGTATCCAACATAAGACGCCTACGAACTATGAGAAATACTCGAAGCAGGCTTCTCCCCTAACGGCCTGTCGATGTGGCAAAGCCACCTCTCGTCTCCCGACTTCGTCTGCAAGACGAAGTCGGGAGACGATCACCAGTGGATGCTCCTTTCAGCAAGTGAGGCAAATAGTATTGCATGGTACACACCAGGTAATTCTTAATTTGGTTTCAAGCAGAGATGGAAAGCCCCTGCCCTTCTCTCGAGAGATGACGTAAAGGGGGGGGGGGGGGGGAGGGTGGCATTAAATAGGTCACTTGAGATAGAAATGGCGTTGGTTCATTTCATGGTCGCAGAAACTCGTCTGCCACGATTTGTTTCTTCGTTTTGAATTGAAAGAAAAAGAAAAGATAATGTGCGCACATCTCGTATGGAGCAAATAAAAAGCTCTGAAGCGACGTAGTCACTGCCCCCAGTGACGTCATTTGTTGAAAGAAAAGCGGGCGCTTTCGAGACGTGTTTTGAAACTAAATTGCGAATTACCTGGCGCGCGCGGTGCGAAAAATATTTGGCGCACGTGATCACATGATCCTCCACACGCAGCTCTTCTTTTTTTACTTTGTTCAAAAAGTGTTGAAAGGCCCTTTCAAAGAACCATCACACTGCTAACTCACCACCAGTGGTATTTCGGTATGTTTAAAACAAGCAAAAGCATGTTTTCTGGAAGCGACGCAATGAAATGTTGACTAAATGGTACCAGTTTTCTTTATGACGAAACATTTATACAAAACAAGATTTCTCCCATTCCTCGCGAAATTCGCGGGTGTCGAACAGTAATGTCTCGTTCGTACGATCCTCTTGTACAGAACGATTTACTGATTTTGCGGATTTTTACACCCCAAAGCCACGATTTGGTTACGAGAGACGCCGTAGTGGAGGGCTCCGGAAATTTCGACCACATGGGGTCTCCCTAACGTGCCAGCCGACGTGCCTGCCGACGAGAGTAACACGCATTCGCTCTTCGGGGGCACAGCGGGTGAACGGTACTTTAGGGCCGTTGTATCGTCGTTAAACCCACAACAAACGGTTGGCGAGTGATGTGATCGCTGCAACTGAGGCGCTGGTCACCCTCTGTTCGGTCATTCCAGCACGATCACACGGAACATGTGAGCTGAACGCGACAGGAATGACTCGAGCTTTCAGAGATCTTCCACTTCACCTCCTGGTCTATAGCCTTATATCAGACTCCATTTTACATGTTTAAATTTCTGAATCTTATTACGCAAGCAGTAATCAACATTTTGCCGCCGCCGCCTTTTTACTATGTTTCCGTTCGGTTTGAGAACGACCTGACTGGATAAATACCACCGATTCTACGAATTACAAGACTTAACAGCGTTATTAAGGCGAAAGCCTTATGCGTGTCATGGAACACGAAAGCTGACCGTCCGTGGTCGTAGTCGGCGCCAACATGAATGGTACTAAAAATCCTTTGACGTCATATAGGACACCGAACGCCACCTAAAGCATGCCTAAGCGCACTAGAACGGCATGGACGAATTAAGAGAATTAAGAACGCAACGCCAAGCGAATGAACGTGAACTTAGAAGACAACGAAAGCAATTGACGCATGTCAGCTTCGTGCGCAAGGTAAACCGAAACGAATAAAGGATGAATTAAGTGAACTGTGAAGGTAACTAAGGTGACAAAGGCAACCTCTATGAGAATGCATAATACGGCCTTAGCCGTAAACTCGTCTTAGCTTGCGATAAGAGACGCTCTGAATTTTCGGTACCTGAACTAAGAACACTGCACCCCATTGTGCCCAAAAGTACAAACGGCTGAGCGAGTTGGCAAGAGTTCATTAAAGAAAATGTGTGCAAAACACGGATGCAAGGGGAGAGGAGTGTCCACTCTCTTCCCTTGTGCCCGTGTTTTGCACGCCTTTTCTTTACATTTTTATTTATTTAGAACACCTGCAGCGCCAAGGTGTTCTTACAGGGGAGGGGGGATACACAGGGAAACATATGTACAGAAAAATGATAACTTTGCAAACAAGAATAACACAAAAACAGAAAAAAATAGAGAAGAGGAAGACTATGAGTGCTCTATAAGTGCCCTGAATGATGCATCTGTGCGACAATCGGCGATTTCCTGGGGAAGCCGATTCCATTGGGAGATTGTGTGTGGAAAAAAAAGGATTGTTGGAACGCCTTTGTTCTACAAAAAATATTTCTCATTTTTAAAGAGCGATCGCTTCTTTCAGATAAGAAATCGGAGGTAAAAGGTACGATTCTTCACTTATTTTAACCATGCCGTAAACAATTTTCAAGAGCATGAATGAGTCCTTGTGCCTCCCATTCAACGCTATAGCCCTGCCACGGTGGCATAGTGGTTATGGCATTCGGCAGCTGATCCGAAGGTCGCGGGATCGAATCCCGGCTGCGGCGTCTGCATTTCGATGGAGGCGAAATGTTGAGGCCCGTGTACTGTGCGGTGTCGGTGCACGTTAAAGAACCCCAGGTGGTCGAAATTTCCGGAGACCCTCCACTACGGCGTCGCTCGTAATCACAGCCTGGTTTTGGGACGTTAGACCCTAAAAATGAATTGAACCTTATACCTGCCGCTCCTTGCCCCATCCTCTACCGAGTGATCCTCAAGTTCCTCACAAGCTTCTCTGTCATCCTTCGATTCCTAAAAAACGATGGAGATGACCGTCGAATTTACCATACTGTACACGGTGACTTCGGCAGCCGCAGGATACAAAACATTCCTGCAAATCTCTGAAGAACGTATAAATGCCCCTCGCCACGTGCAAATGAGACATAGTAGATTGAGTTAATAACACGTGACACTATGCACTACATATCACACGCCTGTGCTGCGCACTTGCGATGAAGCTTTTCCTTTATTGTTTGTATTTATTTCTTGTATAGCTTTGTATATAACCTTTGATGTTCCCCTTACACAATGTCCAGATTTGGGCCTGTAAGGTAATTTGAATAAATAAATATAACATCACCCGGCTGTGAATGTGTCCGTGCTGCCTCTTTAGCTTTGTGCACCATTCATAATTTTTATAGAATTGGAAGAACACGTGTGCCGTGACTGTTCGTGCTCCTTGGGCATGCGGCTCTGCGTATGCTCTTTTAGGTCTATATTCTTGTCAATGGGTGTGCGAATATGTCATAAAAGAATGAATCGAGTGTACAAAGATGTCCTGGTTCCTTTCGTGAGTCGTGTTTTCGGCCCTCAGGAAGCACGCGTCATTGCATACTGCAACCACTTTCTTATATCATTCTTTGCAGGCGATATTCAAAAAGAAGCGACGATTGATTGATTGATTGATTGATTGATTGATTGATTGATTGAATGATTGGGTCCCAAATGCAGCTATGATAATGAGAGACGCCGAAGCGCTGTGAGACGAGATCGAGCACTCAATATCGCCTGTTTCTCTGCGCTCAGTGTAAGACGGAGAAATCGACTTGGTCACAGTTAACTGACCTGCAACACCCCCCCCCCCCCCCCCCACCTCTTTAAAAATTTACACATGCATTTTAAAACTGAGAAGCCTCACGGCAGCCACTTCTGTGCCCATGCTAGATAGAACACATATACCGATGACTACCTAATGGCACGGTCACACACGAGGGGCTTACGAGGTGTCGGGGCCGGCCAAACCACTCTGCCATGTGTTACAACTCGTGCGCGACACTTAACAGGTACTTCTTTCCCGATCCGAAACTCCCATTAACCACCGCCCCCACTGTTCTCTTTCCGACACGCCCTTTCTCTGACTCATTCGGTATAGCGGCCACTTTAGAAGAAATATTCGTGCGCGCCGCCGGTTACGCAGCAGACCCAGTATACCTACTGAAGGGAAGCGAGCATGTAATCGCGAATACTTCCTGGCCATAGAGGCGCTGCGGCTCATCGCCACACCAGCGCGAGAAAGGCCTGCAACCTCCGGAGGCGAAGCAATCGAGAGCCGACCTCGACATCGGAAATCGCCAAACAATAGTGCGTGAACGAAACGGGGCGAACAAGATAAATCAGCACCTGAATGAACGAGTAAGGCGAGAAAAGTCGAGTCGGCGAGCGTTGATAGAGAACGAAAATCAAAACGCACAAACAAAACGAACCAAACACACCTGCCCTAGAGTGGGGAGAGGAGGCCGGCTCCTGACAGGGCGGCTTCACCGCGCAATAATTTCCCGGCGGCGGCGGCTGCAAGGGGAGAAAAGGCTTCGCCGCACGGCGCGCAGCGCCGCGGGGAAGAAAACCGACCAGGGGGCACGATTGCGGCAGCGGCCCGCCAGGTCACGGGGTCAGGTGAGTTAGGTGCGTCCGGCGGCAGCCGATAAAAATAACGATAGGTGAATTGCTTTACGTTCTCATCAACATGCCCCGGAGGCCATGAGGGGGTGGCTCTCGAGACGCCGGGAAAAAAGGAAAGGGGAGAGAGAGAGAGACGTCGGACACCTAAACGCAAATCAAAAGGATCGCACACACACACATAGAGGAGAGGGAGAGTAAGAAGGGAACGAAGCAGAGGGAAAAAAAAGAAAGAAAAAACCTCCATGGTCGCTAGCCGCGAGTGACTTGCCTTCAACTATCGATCGAGGCCCGAACGTGCTGTGTTACCCCGATTCCAGAGGCGGCAACTACCAGCAGCAGCACTTGATGTCGACTACGGTCCGATGATGCGTCGTCGGCGAGGCCTTTCTTCTGCAGAAGCCCGGCCGCGCAGACAGGGACGACAATTCACACGCTTCGCAGACCAAGAAAGCGGCGATACACACGAGAGAATCACAAACTCCCTTTCTCTCTGTCTTTCTTTCCCCCGTTCGACGCACACACACACCGATGTGTAGGAGAAGATCGAGGCTCCTGTGGTTCTTGAAGAAAAAACTCGGCGGCGAGCTGCGTTCCTTCTTTCTTCCACGCGCAGACCTTACTACCGCACCACCACAACACCGGAGACACACGCTGTATTTTTTTTTTCTTTGTAGCCGGCGCCTAAGGAAATCGGTGCAGGAATGACGAGAAATTCGATGGAAAGGCAGCGAGCGGCTCGGCGGAGCGCCGCTTGGAGACACCACCACCAACCGCGTCGACCGAAGCCCCGACACGCGCCGACGACAGGGCGAAGGGAGAGACTCGGACGGGCGCCGCCAGGGCGGCGCTAGGTGCGCGGCATTCGCTCCGTAAGCTGGCGCCGCCTGGCAGAGGCGCGTGGAACTCGGAGCGAGCCGCGGTTGAAACCCGGAGGGGGAAGGGGGCTCAGCTTACGAGACGTATGCTCTCAAACAAACTGTTTGATTAATTCTGTGCAAAATAACCTGTTCTAGTTTCGGTCACTAGGTAGCGTGAACTGTGAACTTATCGAGTTTTTGTTTGTCCTTTTCATTCACATTCAAAGAAAAAAAAATTGTATGCTGCGAACAATTTACTACGTATCCGTTATTTACTACTTTCGTAAAAGCGGTACAGAGGCGTTTTGTCAGGTGTTGCTAGGCCTTTAGATTCTGTAGTTTTCTTGGTGTAATTCAAGAAAAATAAAACACCTGAATCTGAATTGGGCCCTCGAAACGCTACGGGAGCTTGGAACGCATTTGTGTGGCTTCGCGATGCAAATCCTCATTGTTGCCGACAACCGCGACGGCCTCCAGCTGAAGCGCGCGACAATAGGCTACGAAAGTTCATCCACAGCATCCTTTTCTCTCAACTGACTATTTGCAAAAAAACCCATAAGTTCGCATTCCGGCAGGGATATTTTCCCAACAAAAAACCCTCGTCCACAGATCGCTTTCCTCCTCCAAGCGGGTTCACACCTGCAAATTCCAGCGAAAGTGCACGGCACCACAACCGTGTGCCGTCTCACACAGTGAGTTCTGCGATGTACAGAGAGGGGAAAAGAATCACAAAATAGGAAGGGCAGGGACGGGTGCTGAATGGTGTGATGAATTTGCAGATGTGAACGCCCTTAGACCATGAAAGCAATCAGTGGACGAGACCTTTTGGTTGGAAAACGTCCTTGCAGGAATTCCAAAGTACCAGTTTCCTTGCAATGGTCAATCCCACTGGCCTACCGCACAGGTCCTCAAAGCAGGAGCTGTGAGGCATCCATTACACCGGACTGTTTGAGTAGGTGCACAGTAAGAAAAAGAAGCCGGCTAGCTGTTACACTCTTTGCAAATCGAAGCCAGGTGCAAATTTATTTATCGATTTACATATGTGCACTAAGCTGTGCACTAGGTTACTCATTACCAAATGCAGCAGCATCCATGTAATACCACGTGTGCCGAGAATACTCGCAAATCCCGCGCTGCGGTATAGGCGACACACGTGATTATAGGTAATGCGCATTTCCACAAGGTCGCATGACCTTTCGTACCTCACAACGCGACCTCGAATACAGAAACATAAGACGGTGCCTCAAATGAGATAAGACAGCCCGTGGCAAGGCCACGTATAACATTTGTTCCTGCCAGCGTCAGATTTTATTTACTCAGAGAGAAACATATATCTATATGTTCTAAGGCTTCTCAAAGCGATGTCAGTAAGCTCAGGACGCTCCGCAGAGAATACGCCGCCAGAAAAAAATTACCGCTGTGTTCTCGTTCGCTGAAGAAGAGGATTTCCTTCCCTTCACCCAATACCCTATATTCCCACTCTAGGCCACCAGGCCGTTATTTCATATAGATACCTCAATCAATCAACCGAAGGATGGAGAGGATAGGCTACGAACAACGATAAACGATACGCCTAAGCCAGGCCTCACGATACGACAGAAATAGGAAAGGGGCACAAGGGAAAAGAAGGCTTCCGTTCCTGATGCCAAATTGCCCACCCCCTCTCCCGTTTTCGATGGCTCGATCCTATCGGAGAAAAAAAAAAAACTCTCCCGACGACCCGGACCATTTGTTGGAGCAGGCACTGACCTCCTTTCACTTTCAATCGGTTTTTCTTAGCCCGGAGCATTGATCATCACGGCAGCGGACGCTTGGCTCTAGTGTGCCGTGACGTAAATTTGAAGGAAAGAAAGAAAGCGAGGGTGGACAACTCGACCGCTGCTTTTGAGGTTTAACAAAGACGACGTTGACGTTACATAACAGCGGATAACGGATATTATGGGCAGCACTAGTAAACGTTAGCTAATACTGGCTACATTTCAGCCGACATTGTAGGACGTCTTACCTTATTCTATGAATAATAATAATAATAATAATAATAATAATAATAATAATAATAATAATAATAATAATAATGAAAGAAAAAGAAAAAGGATGCAGGAGCGAACACAGGATGCGTGGATTTATATTACAATATTTTGTATTTTTTATTAGTAGTCCTGTCCCACACAAATCTCTTTTTCGGTTCATGGCCGATCCCTCAGAGTGGGTTGCGCCAAGGTATCCAAGGACCAACCAACCAGCCAACACTAGAGAGGAGAAGCAAACATCACAAAAGTCTTGTGTCTGTGCTTTCACGCCCTAATTTATTTTATCATGGGTCCATACCAACTAGCTTAGCATTATGAGGTAAGCCGAAGTGGAAGTCTCCGGAAATTCTGGCCGCCTGGGGTAATGACGTCAGCAACCCACTGACGTAATCATTACCTTGGGGACTGATAACCAGTCAGGCCGCTTTCGAAAGTGTATCAACCTGAATCGTTCTTCCTAATTAGCATAAACGCCGATTGCATGTATGGCGTAACGAGCACACCACGCACCCCGCATACGCGACGCGCTTAGTAGCTTATGACGAAACAAACGCTTTATGTCCTTCCCGCACGCAGTTGCCCCTCCCCCCCCCAAAAAAAAAAGAGAGACAGAGACAGAGAAAAGTAACCTATAGTGGACCGAAATCTGCGAGTAGGAGGGGGGGGGGGGGTAGGAAGGGAACAGACGCCGTGACGCAAGCGGTGACGCAATCGTAAGAGACAACTCTCGGAGCGTGATGAAACGTACTGTGCGGCATAACCGTTTTGCTGGTGCGAATTTTTGACATTCTCGTATTGTTGCTGTAACTGAAAGCACTGGCATGGAGAACCGCCCAAAAAGTATCATGGTGCCTCGCTACGCAATGAATATATTTTTATTACGGCTCTCTTAAAAGCTCACTTTCGGTTTCGATTTCGAGGGGGCGGTTTCCTTGTGACGTGTCAACACATTCGGACGTACGTCTAGGTCAAGTAGGGACAGCAGTTCGTGATATCGTCGCTGCAACTCTGTCGTCTGTGGTCAATTACACGTGGGGCACGCAAACAACGACAATTTCACGGTCGTCCAGCGACTCTGACAGCGATTTCGCCGATTTTTAAGATACTGTGTTCATACGTCATCGTAGTGTCATTGCGCTGGGGCTGGCTTGCAGTTCTGGGCGACGAAAACGTTAAAACCAAACTAAAATACTTTGTACGTGTTTCCTGGCTTCCGTGTGCGGAGGGCGTTAACAATACGTGGCTAGAAAACGAAAAATGAATATTTTGCGCTGCCGCAAAATCGCGTCAGTACTCCTTTAAGAACCAAACCGATTTTGCGACGTCCGTCTGTTCGGACAGGCAAGCACACTGGACGACAGAAAACCAAGGAAAAAAAAAAAAGAGCCAGGCCTGCGCGGAACCGCAGGGCAGTGACAGCGTAAGCTGGAGGAGCGACCTTCTCATAAAAGCTTACGCTCATAAAAGCTTACGCTGAAAACAGGAGTGCACAGTGCAACAGATCATCAACATCAGCCTATTTTCATATTTTCATACTCACTGCAGGGCGACAGCCTCTTTTCAATTGGTTTATTTAGGCTGTCCTGCGCGAGTTTATTATTCCCCTAATTTCATGGCCCCATCCCACACTACTCTCTGCCACTCGCCGCTGCGTTTGTCATCCGTTCCGTCCCTCTCAATAACCGTCCGCTATCTGCCGTACGCATTACCGTGACCCACCGTCCCAGTTCTCTTTCTTTTCTGTCTCTCTCTCTCTTAATATCACAACGATATCGGTCACCCTTTTCTCCAATTCGCCGTTCTGCCCTCCTGGTTCTGGCACTCGGCTGCAGATCAGAAGGTCGCGGGATCGAATCCCGGCCACGGCGGCTGCATTTCGATGGAGGCGAAATGTCGAGGCCCGCGTGACTGTGCGATGTCAGTGCAGGTTAGAGAACCTCAGGTAGTCGAAATTTCCGGAGCCCTCCACTACGGTGTCTCTCATAATCAGAATCAAGTTTTGGGATGTATAACTCCAGAAATCAATCAATCGGAATCATATACAGTGGTTCCGGAACATAATACCCCCATGCAATTACTAACACGTGACCGGGAAATGCGGACCGCAATTGGACGTCTCTGCTGGCGACGCTGCGGGCTGCCAACTGCCAGAGCAAGCCCGCGATGGAAAAAAAAAACAACAACAAAAAACGAGTAGTGAGGAAAGCCTTTTCTTCGGCACAACACTCTCGCTGAATTGCATCTCTCTGCAAAAAAAAAAAAGCTGGCAAGGCGCGTGAATTAGGAAACCAACTAAAGAAAGAAAAAAAGTCGCAAGGCTGGAGAGAGTGGAGGCGCGTATATATGTATACAGAGAAAACAAACGCTCGGGTGTGCCCTAATTAAATCACGCCTCCGAAGCGGGGCCACGGCCCCACGCAGCGAGTGTGTGCGCGCGTGGTACCACCAGACGGAAGGGGGAGACAATGTTTACCGAAAAGATATCGCGGCCAAGGGCTCCCGTAAACGCCCGCCGCCCAAAGGGGCCGCGCAATATTGTCTCCTCCCACCCTTCGTGGCGAGGCTTACGCCTGATCAAGTCGCCCCGGCCCTCTCTTCGTATACATGCAGCACGCATCCTTTCAATAAGACCCTATCTCTCTTTATATATATATATATATATATATATATATATATATATATATATATATATATATATATATATATATATATATATATATATATATATATATATATATATCAGTATGAGACGTAGCACTTCAATGACATGTCATTTATTGGTCGACGTTTCGGTCAGAGCCTGGCCTTTCTCAAGACTTCTTGAGGCTATTTTTCAAGGTAAACAGACATCAATAAGATTAGCTGTGTACGTTCCTTGGTGCACTTCTGTCATTTGAGCAAGATTGCAGGATAGAGAGAGGCGCAGATTGCTTGCAACTCAATTTTTACCGATTACCCCAAACCGCCCACATGAAGCGGCTTCCTACAATTATTGGCCACATTCAGATTCAGACTCCAAATTCAGATGTTTTATTTTCCTTGAATTACAATAAGAAAGGGCGTCCCGCACTCGCTGCGTGTTGACGTCATCACGGGCAAAACGACAGATGCGCACCGATACCATACCATGGCCTCCGAGATCTGCGCGCGCCGCCAACCCTCGCGCCATTACCGCCAGGGGAACGGCGCGTGCGCTGTCGCACCGTGCAAGAGGGCGGGGTTGACTGACGTGACGTCAATGTTGATTGGATTTCGGTTTTGTTCTTGCGCATTTTTTTTTGCGATTTGAAAATTATTTTCGCGTTTGCTGATCATTTCTGTTATCGGGAGTGTGACAGGAGCGCATCGGGAACATATAATCAGCCAATACCTTGATATGCTAAAAAAAAGAAAAAAGAAAGAAAGAAAACAAAAAGAAAACCACCGCAGTTGGACTTCAACGTTACGCCTACATTCTATACATTCTAAATAAACGGGACTGTAGCATTGCTCCTCCATCGAAGCCGTGACCGCCGCGGCCGGGATCGAACCCACGTCTTCAGGGTCAACTGCCTGGCACCGTAACGACTGTACCACAGCGGAGGCTAATGGGCGAACGTATAGTAGGGCACTCGCTTAATCGTTATCGCATCGTTATAAGAGTGTATTGTCAACATCAGCAGCCGGCAGAAAACACTAGCCAATGCTGGCAGTACCGTGGCAAACACGGTAGGCTTAGGACAAACTACAAACGTTATCTTTTTCTCTCTATCTTTCCGTTTTTTTTTTCGTTTCAAGGTAGACTAATTTGTTAGATCTTTTTCTCTCTATCTTTTCGTTTTCTCGTTTCAAGGTAGACTAATTTGTCTATCTCCCTTTGAACACAATTTTATCGGACAGTCTGTCCTGCTTCATATCGCTGCTAATTTTAAAATCTTATCAATAATGATCGATGAACAGAAAGCTAAAACGATGTATAACAGGGAATGTCGCAGGAGACAACGTTTCGACAAGTGCACTTTTTCACCGTCCTGACGAAGACAAGTCCACTTGGTCGAAACGTTGGCTCCTGCGACATTCCCTGTTATACATCGTTTTCAGCGATCTGTTCATCGATTCAAGCCTCCATCTTCTCCTGAGCTTCTCTTTTAGTTAGCACCAAAAATGTTAGTTTTTAATCGCTGAACCTGAAACTAATATCTAAAAGCTCGGCTTGATACTTCGGCATCTCGCACACTCAAAAGTAAAAAAGAAAAAATCCGTGCGCATTCATATTCATAATGAAGTGCTTATTAAAGAACATCATTATTATTATATGAAGGTTTCGCCATTTTAAGACTTTTATTTTTCTTCTGTTTGCCTGCTTCAAGAGGAGTTCCTCGCCTCAAAAAAAAAAAAAAACGCAGTCAAAATTTCGACTATACGTTTTTTAAGGCTTCGTGGTAAACCTAGTCCTCAAAAGTGCTTCACACGTTTAAAAAACAAACAGTACATGAACAACGCTTCATGCTGCCGAAAGCAGCGTCCAAAATACGCTCTCCACTAATAGCATATGTTTTCTGGTTTCTTTTTTTTTTTTCTTGTAGATGCTGCAAAGTCGTCGGAAAGTTTTTGAAGATAATGCGAAACACTCTACGTCGCCCAACAATGGGAAATTTTGAGCTGAGAGTCCCGGGCACTGCGAGAAATGAAAATCTACTATGACGCACTCCCCAGGCACCACACAAGAGCTGCACCGGCTGTTTTTCTTTTCTTTTTCTTTAATAAGGTTGCCCCAAGCACTTCCGATATTTTTTTTCTTTAATTTCAATTTCTAAGAAATCAAGAGTTCGACGAAAACTGAACGCTCACAGTCAAAGGTAAACGCCGGCTAAACAATACAAAAGGTTTATCACTGAGGCTGGCTTCCCCACAATAAGAGCCTTTGTGGGGAGAAGCGAGAATTGAAGGGGCCCTGAACCCAGACCTCGCGCTTGGTTCTGAAAACGGCGTGGCAGGCCGGCACTCGAAACTTGAGCCTGGGAGCGTTCAACGCAGGATCTAACCAACTCGTCCAAGATTCCTCACCCTCGCCTACCAACTCTCCCCGAACCGGACAAATTGGACATCGCTGGGAGGAGGCCTTCGTCCTGCCAGCGTACTTAAAAAGATGATGACGATGATGATGTATTATTGAAAGGTCTCTTGGAAATACACAGCCGAAAGCACCTGTCAGAACGATTAAACATTCCATCACAACTCTCGCGATACCAAAACGAAGCTTTCAAATTTTTACACGAAATTATTAACTCCACTCCCGGCCTTTCTGACGGTAACCTCATCACATTTACTGACGAAAGTTGTAACCGTAGTTCCCACGCTTTGAACGTAACACCTTTCTTTGATCGAACTAATACCTTTAAATACAGTTTTTTTTTTCACGTACTATAGAACTGTGGAATTCCCTGCCTGGAAACATCCGCTCCTTGCCCCTAAAAGACTTCATAGTTGCAGTCGATGAACATCTTACTAACGTGTAATCAACTTCACTTTTGTTGTTTGTTTGTTGTTTTGTAGGGTTTAACGTCCCAAAACCAGTTCTGATTATGAGAGACGCCGTAGTGGAGGGCTCCGGAAATTTAGACCACCTGGGGTTCTTTAACGTGCACTGACATCGCACAGCACACGGGCCTCAACATTTCGCCTCCATCGAAATGCAGCCGCCGCGGCCGGGATTCGATCCCGCGACCCTCGGATCAGCAGCCGAGTACCTTAGCCACTAGACCACCGTGGCGGGGCTCAACTTCACTTTTCATTTTTGCTTTGTTACGTAGTGCTTTACAACTTGTATTATTTGCTTGCATTCTTTTTTCTGTTGCCTAGTATTATATAACTTCCCACTCCTGCTATAGCTCTGAATAGGGCTGCAGCATGTATAAAAAAATAATGAATAAATAAATCAGCTGGCAGTGGTGATGTTGCGACCGGAAAATGTCTCTTGCAATAGAGCTCTGGCGGGCTGCCGTTACGGAGCTGCCCCCACCCACCGCGTTACTTGACTAGGATTCAGTGTCTTAACAGTGTGCCTGATTGGGCGCAAAACTCGGCGGAACTGCCGGGTGTAGAGTTGCCGTATAAAGTAACTCTAAACCGGCCGCGAGGAGGGCCCGCGACGGGAGGCATCGAATTGGTTTAATTCATGCCAGCTACGGGCCAATAGCAGCAAATCTGCTCTATGGCGAAACGCCGCAGCTACAGGGAGAGTGAGGAGCAGTGCTTCTTCGAAGAGAGGGCTCCCGAGTAAGTGGCAAACTTGCGCTTCGCTTGTGAACGCTGCATGCCCCGCACTACTACATAATTTGCCCGGGCTGTTCATTGCAACTCTATACTCGGGTACAGCTCAAGAAAGAAAAAAAAAAAAAAGCGGCGTCTGCCCACCAAAGGACCCCCCCCCCTCCAGCCAGTGGTGCCGCTCTGTCAACGTGACGTCGCGGTAGACCTTCGCGTAGGGAGCCTACATGACTTCGTCATGTAGCCTATCTATCTTCGCGCTGCTCTCAAAAGAGAAATCAGAGCGCGGCGCCGAGAGGGTCTATCGCGACGTCACGTTGACAGAACCGCACTATTGGCTGGAGGGGGGGGGGGGGGGGGTCCTTTGGCGGGCAGACGCCGCTTTTTTTCTTGATCTGTACCCGAGTATATCCGCAAAATGTGCTTTTTTATTTTTTTCACCAATCCCGCGCGGTTGGTTCGGGACCTCCTTTCAAGAATCTTCTTTTTCTTTTCCTTCACCGGTGACAGCCAGCGTACAATGCGGCGAGCATTTGGCAACGACCAACGCTAACGGTACAACTACTGAAAAGCACTTTTTCTCGTATTAGTAGGTTAGTGTTTCACAATATCAAAGACACCATTCTTGCGAGACCCTCGGTAAGCTTCGAAACGCGCAGAAAATAAATGCGGGTGGCGACGACGCCTTGAAGTTCCAGCAATAGAACGCGTGACGTCACACATATTTGACGGCGTTTTCTAAGGCCTACGTAACTATTTATCGGCAAGAACGACCTACATTGTGTTTCAAGGAGGCCAGAGACAGGAAGCTTCAGAACATTGGATGGAGCTAATTTTGGCGAGAATACGAAAAAAAAAAGGAAATCAGCCTTCTCACGTACAAAAGTTCCGGCGTCAATTTCAAAACTAAAACTCTGACATTCAATTATCTCTTGTCTTATATTGCAGATGAAATGTTGAAATTAACGCAACTAGAGTTCTCGAAATATAAGTTACCATTTTAAACCAATTCATCTTTTCGCTTTAGTGTCCCTTTAATGCTAGAACTTATTTATTTATTATTTATTTATTTGTTCGTTCATTCATTCATTCATTCATTCATTCATTCATTCATTCATTCATTTGCAAAATACTGCAAACCCATGAGGGTCTAGGCAGGAAGGGTAAAAGAGAATTACAAGGCAAAAAAAAAAGGAACAACTACAAACATATATCAGAAATGAACACTCGTTTACCACTGCCCAAATTGGCAGGTCACAAATTAACAAGCTTAACTGATTCAATAGAATCCAACAAAGGTGCGTTAAATATACCAGAGCTGAACATAAAGAGCATAAAAAGGTCCAGCGCGACTGGGACGATCGAGGGACAAACACCACGCATTTACTGCATTTAAAACATTTGGCATACGTTAATAAGCAATCCAGAAATTTGTACTTATCTTTTACAAAGTATATTTTATGTGAAAGAAAGCAATCGTTCAACCATTTCAAGGTACGGATGGCCTCCACATCGGGGGCAAAATCTAGAAAGACAGCTCTACTACATAAGAAATACGAAGTAATATAGTCATATTAATTATAATTGAATTAACATAAAAAGTAAATTTGCCCAAATAAATTGATACCAAAACTCATATATTAAGAATTTCTTATACTATTTTTTCTGTTTTGGAGGCTAAGTGAAATAAAACCAAGGAACCCCATCAGTACATCATCAATGTATCATGAGTACATAGGCACAGGAAAGGACTCGGGTAAAGAGGGATTATCAAGTGCCCAATCGGCCAACTGCGCAAGGTAAGATCTTGTAAAAGATTACCATTTCCCTGATCCCCTCGCCCGCTCTCTTAGTTGTAGTTTGGCCGTAATATAGCCACCCACCCACACATTCTTTCTTTTTTCTTCCTTATAATTTTCTCATTACTTGTCTCTCTAATAATTATTGAATTTTACATTTACTTTACAACCATTATGCCTATATAGTGGTGTGGGACGGGGTCCTTTCGTGTACATTTATTTATTTACTCTTTTTTTTTCGCCTCAGAGCATCGTCAGCTCTCCCACGCTCGAGGTGAACGACCCGAAGCTCGAGTCTGGAGTCCACTGCAGCAGTGCTCACTCAGTTGTCCCGCAGCGACCGAGGAAAGCTCGACAGGGAATTGCCCCTTCGTATCCAAGAACCGATTGCAGCTGCCCTTTTTTTTTTTTTTTCAATCTTATGCGTATGAGTTAAGCCGCATAATCCAAAGATAAAGAAAATTGCAGGAGAAGTCGAAATAGTCTCGCACAAAACAGAGCGCGCGAAAAAAGAAATCACAAAGTATTTGCATGCTTTCTTCTTTTTCTTTTTGTCAAACCGTCTGCAGTGAGAGAAGGGGAAAAAGAAACGTAATCTTACGTTTTTTTGTTTTTTTTTTAAGCGGGGCTTTACGCAACAAAACCGCTTTGTTACGACTTCGACGCGCGCCGCAGTGGAGGACTACACGGATAAAGCTTTACTCCAGGAGAGCTTTAATGGTTGCACCCAGATCTATAGGCACACGGGTCTGTTTGGATCTTGTCTCCATCGAAATGTGGCCAGCAGTCGAACTATCGTCTTTATTGCTTTTGCACCGAAACATCTTGACAGCTAAATAAACTAATTAATTAATTTGATTGATTTATGGGGTTTAACTTCCCAAAACCAGCTCTGCTCATGAGATCCGCCGTAGTGGAGGTCTCCGGAAAATTTCGACCACCTGGGGTTCTTTAACGTGCACTGACATCGCACAGCACACGGGCCTCAACATTTCGCCTTCATCTAAATGAAGCCGCCGCGGCCAGGATACGATCCCGCGACCTTCGGATCAGCAGCCGAGTACCATAGCCACTAGACCACCGTGGCGGAGCGACATCTAAATAAACTAGCATGGCGGTTAACTTGCTAACATCAAATGGGGCGAGAGTGACGGGGCATCAATTTTTCATCACCTTATATTATGATTATTTATCACTATCATAATCATTATTTATTTATTTATTTATTTATTTATTTATTTATTTATTTATTTATTTGCTTGTTTGTTCACTTATTGAGACAACCACAGCGCACTTAAAGCACTATTGCAGATAACAGAGGAATACACATCCCTTTACACACACAAGAAATTAATACAGATAAAGGAGACAATGATCTACGCCGCATTAACGACTGTTCGCAAGTAAACACATATCCCGAGAATGTAGTACAATCGAACATATTTTAGGTGTACGCGGATGAAGACACGTTTCACGCCGACAGTGTGCCGCTAATGTAAGCAGCGATCACCATCCGCTTTTCGTCACTTTACCAAACGCCGCGGCAGCCCTTCCGCGCCGTCACATCCACTTAGCGCAGAAGGGCGCACTCCCTAGACGTCGCGATGGTGCACCGCAAAGCAGCAAGGCGCACCGAAGAATGACAGCGCTCACATAAAGTCGGCTTCCCCGCATAAACACATTTCGTGCGGGGAAGACAGCTTTGGGAGACACGTTTTCTTTGGCACGACGCGAATATGTATATGCTGACTGCCGACTTGAGACAAATGCTGACGAAGCCGTGGACGAGAAGATGCTTGGAGGTGGAGCCAGCTTGCGTGTGTAGCGTGACACGTGTAGCTTTGGATGGGGGGTGTCGTTCAGGAAACAGTTCCGATAAAGCCCTCGTTCGTCATCATCATCATTCTACGCCCACGAAATGGTCGAAGATTACTTTTCTAATCAGCAAAGGTGCTGCTGCGCTTCCTGAAGTCGACGGGACTTCACGAACGCTTGTGAAAGATGCACCCGTGCTAGTACGTTAGCGCTTTGTGCATGTCTTCTCACAAACTGTTCTCCGGTTTATTTGTTGTTGTTTTTTTTCATCTCTTCTCTCCTCTATCTTATCTATTATCTCCCTCTCCCCCTTCTCTGGCGATACGTAGCCAACCGAGCTTGGTTAACCTTCCTGCTTTTCCCCTTCACTCTTCTTTCTCTTCATCTCTAATTAACACGAGAGAGCCGTATTTTTCTTGGCCTCCTCGCCCGCTGCGCGCTGACACGCGCCTTGCAGGACCACAATAAAGTTTTCCATCCATCCATCCATCCATCCATCCATCCTCCATCCGCATAACATTCTGCCGCCCCCTGCCACGCCTACCACCCCTCGGAATGCGCTCTGTTACGCTCAATGACTACCAGCTATCTTGCATTGTCATTGTGTCCGCTTGCATCCTCGCTTTCTCCCAGCAAAAAAAAAAATAATAATAATAATAATAATAAATTATAGCCCAGTAATCCTCGATTATCTCTGTAGCCACATTTCATGCGGTTTCATCCATTCAGCAAACACGCATACTCCCTGTAACCCACTGATCATCACCTGACCCATGGCCGTGTGCCACAAGCACATATGGCTGGAATGGCTCGGGTAGGCAGCGGGTGTGAACACCTGCTGTCGGTAGGCGGCGGGACTCCTCACCGTGCCTATGTGCTCGGCTAGGGTGCACAGGTTGGGTCAGAGCCCCTATCTACGTTGACTTGGTTCAGTGTAGAATATGTGGTTGGCATAGCCGTAGCTCCATCGCTGCCTATTTCTTTAGGGGCGAAGGTGCCTAAGCTGACCGTAAAAGCTCTGTCGTGCAAGCTTGAACAGCGAAGCTGTTTAAGGCAACTACGGCGATTTTTCAGTGTCCACTGATCTCAATGAAATTTTCAGTATATATTCCCCGCATTACTGTAATAATATATGCCAAATCAGGCGGTTGTAAGTCATTTAGTTTTCCTGTAAATGAATTTTAAATTTTTTTGTTGATTCTCACGCGGGCCACCCTGTGTTTTTGACGTCATCACCTTCAACGCTGCCTACCCGAGCCAGCGGGCCATCAAAAGCAAAACGTCGATACTTGAGCGCTCAAATCGTCGCCGCTATCAGGTTCAGAAAAGCTGGCAGAACTCAATATATCGTCGGATGACCTCGCCACTGGCATTTTTCTGGCGCCAGCTCCGTATGTCTGACGGCGGGAAGGTTGTGACGTCATCGCATACGCTGCACGAAGCCGTCTACCCGTTTCGGTTTTAACCCGGCTTTCAGTTGGTTATTTAAAATTATTGGTGCGTTTCCGAGCAAACTGAACCACCCTGGCTGTTACAGGACTGTCAGTACCATTGGAATAACATTGATATCAGAATATGGTGAAAAAAAAACCGCCGGAGTTGGTCTATAAGCTAGCCGTAATTTGTCAGGCGTCATGCAATACCACGTGACGTTGCGTTACGTGATTGGGGCAAGAACATGCCACATGACGTTTCGTTACGTGATGTTGGCGGGAACATGTCACACGTGACACTGCGTTACGTGATTTTGGGTGGTTATGTGGCATGTTCCCGCCAAAATCACCTAACAAAATGCCACCGTCACATGTTTCCACCAAAATCACTTAACGCAACGTCACGTGTGACATGTTCCCGACAAAATATCGCATGACTCTCAAGTGACCTGCTTCAGTAAACTACTGGCCAGCTTCGCTGTGATCTGGCCTTCCCGTGACATTATATATTATATATTATACATTATATATATATATATATATATATATATATATATATATATATATATATATATATATATATATATATATATATATGCCATAGATGCCATAAAGCGCGCAGACCAGCTAAACCGTGTCGATCTCCTTAATAGCGGTCCGAAGCCTTCCAGCACGTCTCAGGCTAATCTCGTTCTGACTCACTCTGCGTCAGCCCCGAACGTAGCGGCAATATTGAAACGACACTACAACATACTAACACAAAGCCAACGCCTGAAAAATATCTTTGTAGAACCGCCTAAGGCCGTTTACAGACGGTCCAGAAACCTCCGCGATATCCTCTCATCTTCGAAGCTTTCTGTCAATAAATCAAATGGGTGCGCTCCATGTGGGAAGTCGCGGTGCAAGGTGTGTGCGCACATGGTAACCACGCAAACAGTCACCAGCTCTTCCACTGGGTTTCAGGTAACAATAAAAGGTAATCTAAATTGTGATAGTTCCAACGTGGTGTACTTGCTTGAATGCGATACTTGTAACATGCAGTATATAGGCCAGACCGAAACGTCATTCCGAACGCGATTCAATAATCATAAGTCCCATGTCAAAACACTTCCCAATCTGCCCCTGTCAAAACATGTCGCAATGCCTGGTCACACTTTCGACAAAATTAAAGCAACAGTAATGGAATCCGGCTTTTCCACGCACCACGAGCGTGAAATCCGTGAGTCTTTCCTCATCT
The DNA here is from genome assembly GCA_013339685.2 of Hyalomma asiaticum. Taxonomy (NCBI): domain Eukaryota; kingdom Metazoa; phylum Arthropoda; class Arachnida; order Ixodida; family Ixodidae; genus Hyalomma; species Hyalomma asiaticum. The sequence goes on along the minus strand of CM023491.1, from coordinate 41,190,300 downwards.
ATAAGTTTAGCACTACAAAGTCCGGAATAAATGAACATACAGGCGTACTTACCAGTCTGCCTCCCACTACCTAAAGTGCTCTTTATTGTGCCAATTGCAGCGCTTTTAATATATATATTTTTTCGGGATGGTTTCGTTCGTTTTTGCCTTTCCTGTTTCTTTCTTACGAAATGCTGCTTTGCTTTGTTACATAGCTACGTTATGTGTATTTTTTTAAATGTATGGTTGCTGGAACGCGTATCTTTCGTCTTTCATAAATGCTCTTTCACACACGCTGGCGTCCTCACTCTGATAAAAAGTGGATGTCGTGGACACTGTTACCACGCGCACTGTGCAGATTCCTGTGCCTGGTGCATCTATATTGCATGTATAACGATATCGCTTGTGTACCGATTAATGTGGCGCATGTGCACTAACAATTCAGAAATGTATTTAAAGGCCACGATAATGATGTTACTCGTCACACTGACAAAGGCTGGCCCACCAGCCGAAACGTTTGACGACCATTAAAAAGTTTCAACGTACGTCGTGCTTCGCTTACTCTGTGTATATATATATATATATATATATATATATATATATATATATATATATATATATATATATATATATGAGCGGAACGTCGGCCACCGTACGCGGTTCACCGGGACCCCGGTTACCGAGGCAAGCGATTGACGGCCCGGGCGCGGCTACATGACATACGGTACTAGTGCCGCCGTGCGAACGTGACCGCGATGACGCATGCCGAAGACGTGCATCACATATGGAGAAGTGTTTGGCCGGCCGCCGCCGCCGGCGATAGCCCAAAAATAGGAGGGTGTATTGGGAACAGCTATCTATATAGTGGCAGCTGCTGCTTCAAAAAGCGTGAAGGCTATATACATAGTTTTCTCCGATAATATAAGAGGAAAGAGAGAAACTCTCCTTATTAGAGGGACAAAAATTTAATACAGTCAGGCCGTTTACATTCATAAATTATTCGTCAGGAAATCTGTTGGCGTTAATTTCGTCATTTTGTGTCCGCTATTAGAAGACCAAACAAAGGTCATCTTCATTTTCGAACTTGATTGATTTCTGGGGTTTTACGCCCTAAAACCAGTTCTGATTATGAGACACGCCGTAGTGGAGGGCTCCGGAAATTTCGACCACCTGGGGTTCTTTAACGTGCACTGACATCGCACAGCACACGGGCCTCAACATTTCGCCTCCATCGAAATGCAGCCGCCGCGGCCGGGATTCCATCCCGCGACCCTCGGATCAGCAGCCGAGTACCGTGGCCACTAGACCACCGTGGCGGGGCATTTTCGAATTTCACGCCACAGCTTAAAGCACGTGACGTCACAACGACAATGACAGCGCCACCTCGGACGACGGCTGAAGTTCGGGCTATACTTACACAGCGCTTCGGTGCAATTGATTCATTGATTAATTGATCATTCATTCATTCATTCATTCATTCATTCATTCATTCATTCATTCATTCATTCATTCATTCATGGGTTTGTCCCGAAACCACGATATTAGAGACGCCGTGGTGGAGCAACACCACCTAGACTAGGTGGCGTTGGGTGGAGGCACCTTCGCTGCAAAGGCAACGAGATTCGCCGCGGTCTACTTCTCATTACTTTTCAAATGAGGAGGAGGACACAACAGGAAATCCTTCCCGTTGAAGTAGTGTTATAGGAACGACAAGTGGGCGACGAGTCGCTGCAGATTCATTATTATGGAACGGCGCGCTACGGTACTCAATGGGACCCGAACGTTGAATAACACACGATTCTTAGGCGTCTGTGTTCGTACGTTATTCAGCGTTCTCGTCCCACTCCGCGTAGCGTCGCTTCCGTAATAATGAGTTCTGCGTCGGGCCGCAAGGTGGGAGAAAACTCGTTAAAGAGTTACCAGCCACGCGTAACACCAGGCCAAAGAACACGAAACGAAAGAATCTGCACACATTTCGTAGAAACAGCGATTACAAATAGAAAGTCTCCTACACTGACCCACGATATGAAACGACTGAAACCACGATATGATGGTGAGAGACGCCGTAGTGGAGGACTCCGGAAATTTCGACCACCTGGGGTTCTTTAACGTGCGCTCACATATCGAACACTGCACGGGCCTCTGGCAATTTTCGTCTGCATTGAAAATGCGACATCCATACAAAGCCAAAAGGTATCCCAGTCAAGGAGAGCACCTATATATATATATATATATATATATATATATATATATATATATATATATATATATATATATATATATATATATATATATATATATATGGAGGCGAAATGGAGGCGAAATGTTGAGGCCCGTGCGCCGTGCGATGTCAGTTGCACGTTAAAGAACCCCAGGTGGTCAGTATTTGCAGAGCGTGTGTGTCCAGAGCGTGTGTGTGCGTGTGTGTCTATACGAACGTCATGCGACGGCAGGAAGTGCGTTTCTTTTGACGTTAGGACACGCCGACTCAGCGGCGGGTCCAGTAATGAGCGACACACACCGAACAAGCATAAATGAGCGTGTCGCCACGCCAGTATACGATGTCGTCACTCGTCTCTCATCGCGTTCGTCTCAACCGTGAGCAAATCGATGGAGTCGTCTGAGCCGAAAAAGGTTCGCCCACGGCGTAGACGGCTTCGACTCTGCACTTTTTTTTTTGCCTTCCGATCTAAACGCTGTGCAGTAGTGCAAGCGTCTAGGAAAGACAGCTTCACCTGAGTAGTCCTTTTTTCTTTCTTTCTTTTTCTATCGCGACGCGGCAGCAGTGCAAGCACCTCGCGCCGCTTGTTATCATTGGAAGGTGCCCATGAACAACCTCTGACCTCGACACGAACAATACAAAAAAAAGGTAATTGATACACCACGTGGCCCAACGACAGAAGGCAAGAAACGAACCAAAGCACGCCAGTCTCTGTAATAAGTGGAGATTAACGATTACCAAAGTTGATTAGTGATTGATACGTGACTTATAGGCAGACTAAATACACTGTGGGTCTCGAACACACAACCTTCCACAGCTCGAAACCCAAGGCCTCATCGGTGAGAGTCGCGCCAAAGACCCTGCTCGGATAAAGGTGAATTACAGTGGACCGCACAACGTGGATCAAGGTGCAAATTAGTGTGCGCAAGAGCTCTCACAAATAATTCGCCGTCGCGTTTCTTAGGCGATAGTCAAGGATACCTGATCTTTAGGGGCGAAGCTCCTCTTAGTCTAACCTTGTCCCGCGTCAGGCGTCAGGCGTAACCGGCGTGCCTCCCGGCGCGTGCCTCTCTCTCTCTGTCTCCCGGCGCATGCCTCCCGGAGCATGCCTCCCGGCGCGTGCCTCTCTCTCTCTCACTCTTCCATCTGCTGTCTTGTGAGAGAGAGAGAGCGAAAGGCGCGCGTTGACTATGGAAACGCTCTTTCTTAGATGAACGCTCTACCAGCTCGCAAAGAAGGAGAACGCGCCCTCACCCGCGAGAGACAACGTTGGCGCAGGCAGCGTCTCCTAGCGAGTTTCTTGATTGAGAAATACCGACTGCTCGCGTTGGAGAACTGTTCACCGGCCACCCATATACATATATAGGCACTGGATCTTGACTTGCAATGAAGTGCCGGTGGGAGATTTCACTTATGCATAGTTGAACCATAAGGATTCGTAGCGTGCGCGTTAACTAAATTAATCCGGAACTCGGCACGATCTACGATGAACCTCCCGAGCTTCGCCATCATTCACTCCGTGGATATGCTGCAATTTTTTTTTCTCTCTCTCTCTCTTTCTCTCTATAGGCAGAAACCCTAGAGCCCAAGCATCCATGACTAGGCAATTATAAGACCTTTCTATTCTTTTTAACGATATTTTTTTTCAAAATTTGGTCAGCATCCTCTTTTACCTTCGAACAGCATAAATGTAATGAACAATTATCAGAGTGATCACGACGTCAATAAACAATTGCTTATGAATTAATGATTCTCATCAACGTCATCTCTCGACGCTGGTACGCGTCACACGTGGTTGGGGTGTTGTAGGCGTTTCCATAAGCTTCTGCGCTTAAGATTATAACACGAACTCTCAACAAACGCTTCGCAAGCAGGCTTCTGAAAACGATCTCTGATAGGCGATGTCAAATGCCTTCGCCTCCACGAGGCTCCCTAAGCAATTACACACGGGAACCCTCGATTTTTCTTTTTTATTCATTTATTGTCGCGCCATGCTTGTTCAGCCGTCCTTGCGCCGTTAAGATCGAGGTCCCGACACATATAGAAGGTAACTTGCATTATAACGCGCGTGCTGCGCGCGACTGTGGCGGATCTGATTTGGAAGCCTCTAACCTGCTATATATATATATATATATATATATATATATATATATATATATATATATATATATATATATATATATATAGCAGGTTAGAGGCTTCCAAATCAGATCCGCCACAGTCGCGCGCAGCACGCGCAAATTACCGCGTCAAAGTGCACTCGCGGGCAGCAGATGTTTCCTCCGCGCACGCGTCCACGCTCCGCATCATATACGGTACACCCCCCAGCCAGCCATCGTACAACGTGCACTCTTTCGTCGACGTGTATCACAAGAAGGGAGAGAAAGAGAGAGAGAGAGAATTGCCCAAGAGAGCAAGGTATAACAAACTCCAGCCACTCGGGCGCCTTCCTCGAACCGCCGTTCTCTCTCTCCCTCTCTCCTACAGATACCTGATCGATGGTTATGGAACCCGACAGCTGCCGGAACGCGCAGCCGCGGGCTGTAATCAGCGTCGCCCACACAAACACACTCGGCGACGCGCTCCTCGAGCCGCCGGTCAAGATTGCCAGTCCGGCAAAGGTTCCTTCTATTTCTTTTGTTTCAACACCCCCCCCCCCCCCTCCCACTTTTTCCCTCGCTTGGAAGCATGGCGGCACAGTCAGTCGCAGCCGCGCTAGATGTCACAGAAACACGGTGTTTTCGTTCCGTACTTTTCACCGGGCGCGACGGTCCGCACTGTTCCGTTCAAGTGACGGAGGCAGATGCCCGATATACTAAATATAAGTGTGTACGCAGACTTAAAGGCGCCGAGACTGGAGATTTTTTTTTTCCGCCTCGTGAAGGAAATGGCGATTCTAAGTTTCAGAGATCGCTGATTTTAGAAACTGCCCAGCAGAAAATTCAAAATATTTTTTATAAGCAAAAATAAAATTACACCATCTCCCGCTAAAGGGGGCCACGAGGCGATGCGAAGCAGCACGAGGGGTGCACACCGCGTTTGCATCTGTTTGACGCTAGCAGACGCTTCCTGCGTCAGCGTTTTCTCTCGCGGGCGAGCGCGCGTTCTCGTTCCTTGCCAGCTGGTAAAGCGTTCATCGAAGAAAGAGCGCTTCCATAGTCAACGCGCGCCGTTCGGAGAGGAGAAATGCCGAGAGGAGAGGAGATGAGAAGGGGGAGGAGGATGAAGATATGCGTAGGAAAGATGAAGATGGGGACCCTCAAGGTGTGCGAACGAGGAGTGCTGCACGAAGCAGATGAAGACTGTATATATATATAATCACATCACACCACAGCAAAGATGAAGATACGTGTTGGAAAACGTAATCGATTTTATGGCAGTAATGAACCCTACTGTGGGAGAGCCGTTCCAGCTTTCCCAGAACAACAGGACGCCTGGAACTCCCGAGTCAGCGCCAATGGAGCCGAAAGGACGAGCAGAAAGCACTCGAACCTCATAACAATAGACCGCCGCAAATACTCTGGCACCCTGTAAAGCATTCATCAATGTAACAACTAAGAGTGAATAGTTATGACAGTGGCGATCATGGATCGCTCAAACGGGCGTCAATGCAACCACGCCTTTTAGCCACATATATAATTCGTCGCCAATTTTATCGCGAAACCTGATCAGATTGATTTTTCTTTGTCACTTAGTATCCTCGAGTCTCCTGTATATAGGTTCTGCAGGAACATTCTCTCTGAGAGAGGCAGCCGCGGAGGTACAATGCGCTAGGACGAACTAGAAAAGGACCGCGTACACATGCCAGAGGCCCGTGTACTGTGCGTTGTCAGTGCACGTTAAAGGGCAACCACGTCGATTTTTCAGTGTCCACTGATCTCAATAACTTTTAGGGGCGAAGCTCCTTAAGGCGTAGGCTTGTCTGCCGTTGTCCGTCGTAGTCACCTTGTGTAGTTCGCGCTCGCCCTCGGCGCGTGCCTCCCGGCGCGCGAGCTCTCTCACTCTTCCATCTGCTGTCTAGTGAGAGAGAGAGAGAGCGAGAGCGAAAGGCGCGCGTTGACTATGGAAACGCTCTTTCTTCGATGAACGCTCTACCAGCTGGCAAAGAAGGAGAACGCGCCCTCACCCGCGAGGGACAACGTTGACGCAGGCAGCGTCTTCTAGCGAGTTTCTTGATTGAAAAATACCGACTGCTCGCGCTGGAGAAGCGTTCACCGACCACCTATATATATATATGCACTGGATCTTGACTTGCAATGAAGTGCCGGTGGGAGATTTCACTTGTGCGTAGTTGAACCATAAGGATTCGTAGCGTGCGCGTTAACTAAATTAATCCGGAACTCGGCACGATCTATACGATGAACCTCCGGAGCTTCGCCCACTCATCATCATTCACTCCATGGATATGCGTGTTTTTTTCAATATATGTTCTCCTCGGTACTCTAATAATATTTTTTATTTAGTAATACTGTCAATCCCGTCAGGGATTTTTACAGGAGTGGGTTAAAAGGTCTACAGACATTATGGCACAAGGAAGGAAGGAAAAAATAGAGAGGGAAAGGCAGGGAGGTTAACCAGTGTAGGACAACCGGTATGCTACCCTGCACGAGGGGAAGGGGACGGGGGAGATTGAAAGGTGAAAGGAAAGAGGAAGAGAGAGAGAGAGGGTGCACATATAGCACATTGTCAGAGTCAGTGGCACCTGCATGGTACGTGACATCACACATCGCTGTTAAAGTCGTTTGTGCAAGTCCGTCGTCTTTAAAAAGTGCAGCAGCGCCTTTGTCACCTTCAGTTGCAATGTCTTGTGTGGCCGACACTGCAGAATGGCATCAACCGACATCCGTCGCAGGCCAAGGGGAGCAAGAGTGGACGCCAATGTTTGCCTCTGTATGTCATAGCGAGGACAGTCGCATATGATGTGTTGAAGCGTCTCTTCACGTCGACAGGTGTCACAAAGAGGGCTGTCGGCCATTCCGATCATAAAAGAATAAGAGTTCGTAAAAGCCACTCTTAACCACAAACGATAAAGCAGGGTGGCCTCTGCTCGGCGGAGTTTTGGTGGCAATCGAAAATGTCGCAAAGACGGAAGGTGGTGTTGTCGACTGTTCTGAGTTGTTTGGCTGCTTGAGGCACTCCACACCGACAGCGTAATCTCCTGTGCAATCGCTTGAAGTTGCCTGGCAGCGTCGGACCTTGAGAGAGGTATGGGCTCAACTTTTGTGCCTTCAAGTGCGGACTTGGCGGCCTTGTCAGCATATTCATTTCCAATGACGCCGCAGTGACTGGGGAGCCACTGAAACGTCACGTGGTGTCCCTTCTCATGTGATGCATGGAGAAGAGATCTGATCTCCAACACCAGTTGCTCGTATGGTCCGCGCCGCAGGGCTGCCAGCAAGGACTGTAAGGCCGCCTTTGAGTCGCTAAAGATTGACCATTGTCGGGGTGGTTCCTCATTTACTACACAAAGGGCAGCACGCAGAGCAGCAAGTTCCGCAGCTGTCGATGTCGTCGGGTGGTCGGTCTTAAAACTGATGGTGGAAGCTTTCGCTGGTACAACCACCGCTCCGGACGAACACTGGAGGTTCGAAGACCCATCCGTATAAATATGCACTTTGTCGGCATACCTCTCGTGTAGAAGAAGTAGGGATAATTGTTGCAGAGCAACTGATGACAGCTCAGCTTTTTTTCTGATTCCTGGCACACCAAGGTGTACTGTAGGTTGAATGAGACACCAAGGGGGAATCAATGGTTTGGCGGCGGCGGTGAAGCCTACCGGAAGTTTGGCAGAGTACCTGGAGACCATTTTGCCGAATGACGCGTTCCGCTTGTCTGACGGTAATGTTGCGAGGTGATGACAGCAGGCACGGGCGAAATGCCTGATGTGGGTTCTCAATACTTCCACCGCAACGTGCGTTTGTATTGGTTGGTCCCGAGCAATCGCTATAGTTGCCTCTGATAATGTACTCCTCGGCAAACCAAGGCAAGTTCTCAGTGCCTGAGCTTGTGTGGCCTGAAGAGTGCGAAGATTTGTCTTACAAGTGTTGGAAAGTACGGGCAGGCTATATCTCAAGAAACCGAGGAAAAGTGCTCTGTATAGTTCCACCATGGCTCCTGTCGACATGCCCCAAGTTTTTCCAGCCAAGAATTTGAAGATTTGGGAAATTGCGGTGAGGCGTTTTTTCATGTGCGACACATGGGGGCTCCAGCAGAGATCTCTGTCAATGATGATCCCCAGAAACCGGTGGGTTCTGAGATAGGGAATAGTCCGCCCATTGATTGATATGACGTAAGGCGTCATTAGTTTGCGAGTGAATGCCACAAGTGCGCATTTTTCTGGTGATATGTTCAGACCTTGTTTGCACAAGTAGCTGGATGTTAACGTTGCTGCTCTTTGAAGCCGCGCACGTATTTGAGGACGTGTGACTGCCGAAGTCCAGACACAGATGTCGTCTGCGTATATCGAAATTTTGATAGTAGTTGGCAGGTATTCAGCGAGCCCAATAAGCGCGAGGTTGAATAGCGTCGGACTGAGAACTCCGCCTTGAGGAACGCCCCTGCTAGTAAAGCGTCGCGTAGTCGGGCCATCGTCGGTCAACACAAAGAATGACCTTGCAGCCAGGTAACTTTCAACCCACAGAAATAATCGACCACCAAGGCCAACTGTCTCAAGAGCATCGAGTATGGCCTCATGTAATACGTTGTCGTAAGCGCCTTTCACATCCAAAAACAATGCAGCGGACAATCGCTTACGGGACTTTTCGTGCTGAACGTACGAAACGAGGTCCACTACATTATCGATGGAAGAGCGGTCACGTCGGAAACCAGCCATGGAGCTCGGATAAATCTTGTAGTGTTCAAGGTACCACTCCAGGCGGCCAAGGATCATTCGTTCCATTAGCTTTCCTACACAGCTAGCCAGCGCTATTGGGCGGTACGAGGCAAGATCAAGTGGAGATTTGCCCTGCTTCAGTAGGGGAACCAAACGGCTTGTCTTCCATTCATCAGGAACATTGCCCTCTTGCCAAGACGTGTTGTAGAGGCTCAACAATTCTCCCCTTGCGGCTTCTCCGAGATTGCATAAGGCTCGGTAGGATATACCATCTGGCCCCGGAGAAGAAGAGCGCCTGCAGAGAGCGAGAGCCGCTTCGAGCTCCTCCATTGTGAAAGGCAGGTCCATGCGACTGTCACGAGGGTGGGGGACGTAAATTCGTGTTGGGTAGCCTGGACAGACCACTTGGTCTGCGATCCTCGCACAGAAGTCCTCTCCGACTGCGATGTCCTGCCGTCCTTGGAAGAGCGCCAGCGCCTTGAAAGGAAAACGCTGTTCAGGAAGGCAACGAAGACCTTGCACCGTTTTCCAGATGTGAGAAAGTGGCTTGCGGGGGTCTAAAGTCTGGCAAAACGTCGTCCAACGTTCAGACGCTAATCTGTCCATGCGACGCTTGATCTTCTTTTGCAATCGTCTGGCTGTTCTGAGGTCGTGAATGGACTTTGTACGCCGATATCGACGTTCTGCACGCCGGCGAAGTGCTCTAAGTCTTTCCAATTCTATGTCAAAATCGTTTCGCCTGGACGAAACCGTGATCGTGCGCTTGGCGTTTTCCATTGTGGTCTGCATTGTTTTTTCTAGCCCGAAGCGTAAGCCCTCAGTACAAGCATCTTCCATAGTAGATTTGAAGGTGGTCCAGTCAATCGTTCGAATGGTCTTTTGTGGATATGCTCCAGAGAACCCTTTGATGTTGATGTAGGTTGGAATGTGATCGCTTCCACGTGTCTCGACATCCGGATACCACTTAACGCGTCTGGCGAAAGAGCTCGAGACGAAAGCAAGGTCAAGGCAGCTTCCGTATGTCACGCCTCGAAAAAAGGTGGGGCTGCCGTCGTTCAAGAGGGTAAGACCATGGTGGTAGGCGAAGCTCGCCAACTGTCGTCCTCTTGCGTTTGTCTTTGTACTTCCCCATGCTGGATGATGTGCATTGAAATCTCCTATGATTACCCATGGAGCAGCGCACAAGTTCAAGATATCCGCCAATCTTTTCGAATCAAAATTACTCGAAGGCGAAACATATACGCCTATAAGAGTAAACATGAGCTTTTTCTTTTTGACCGTTAGGCACACATATTGATTGTCATCATGAGGCGCAACTGGATGCAGAAAGTAGGTGAGTTCACGACGAATAAAAACGATGACTTTGCTGCTAGCACCATTGGTTGAGGACATGACCGATTCATACCCCGAAAGTCTGGCTGGTTTCGTTAAGTTAGGCTCACAAATGACGATGAGTGGAAACATATGAGTGTATACAAACTGACGAAAGTCCGAAAGGCGTGGGTTTAGACTTCTGGCGTTCCATTGGATGATGGACGCTGCCTTGACTTCTTTTCGGAAGGATGGAGTAACCGTAGCCATGTGTCTACTTGAGGGATTCAAGCACAGGGGTCAAGGCGTCCAGCACCTGAAGAGCGCTACGAGCAGGCGATGTCCCCATGTCCACCAAGATAACTCGAATGGCATCCATAAGGGAACGCAGCATCGAAATTACCTGGCGATCCGCTCTAGTCATGTCATCCACGGCGGGTGAACGCTCCTGAGGGGCCGTGATCTTCTGAGGTTCCTTGGAAAGGGAACGGCTAGGAAGCTCAGGCCATTCCTCCGGAGAAGCCGTTGGTTTCCTTGAAGGGATGTTTCCTTGAAGCGCTTTTGCGTGTTGGCTGAGTGGTGCCGTAGTAGAGTGGGCGCCCTCACTTCGATCACGCTCCTCGTGTGAGGACGTACGACGACGCCGACGGCGACGGCGGCGCCTTACTGTTTCGGCGGCCTCCCTGTGGGTTGAGTTGTCCCTGGCCATCTGCTTGAGAACCGCGTGCTCTTTCTTGATGCGGGGACAGTCTTTTGACGAAGCGGCGTGAGGGCCACTGCAGTTGGCGCACTTCAGAGCGGTGGCGCGGCAATTCTCTTCGGCATGAGGTTCAGCGCAACGCGGACACAGTAATGAGTTTGGGCACACGCCCTTGACGTGTCCTAGCCTGAAGCATTGATGACATTGAAGCGGCTTCTGGATGAAAGGTCGAACTGGATGTCTGAAATGTCCGACTTTAACGTGGGATGGTAGACAATCCCCTTTGAAGATGATTTTTACGCAGCGCGAATTCCCAAGGCGACGCACTTGCGTAATGACAATACCCTCACTTGCCGGTTTGATAAGGGTAGGTAAGTCCGTGCTGGTAATGGCAACGTCTATATCATAGATCACACCGGCTACGGATGTATCATCCATCGGGATAAAGGAGCGCATTTTGATGCCGCCTAGCTCCGTGATTTTCTTGAGTTTTCCTAGCGCACCCACGTTGTTCACGTCGATTGCGAGGATATTTTTCCTTGGATTTAGTCTGACGTCTTTAATCTGATCAGGCACAGCACATTCCAAAAAAATGGATAGGGCTTGCCTGTTCAGCAGTCGGAGGTTGCTTGAGGGGTCTTCCGGCGAGAAGATTATGACGTGTGGCCAGCGCGCCGGCCTTGACTTCATCGTCGCTGTACTCGTGGGAGTTGACGGTGACGCGTTGACAACCTTTCTTTTCGCCCTCTTGCTCTGGACGGGTATGAAACTATCGTCGGATGTGTCATCTTCCGACATGGAGTACAGCTCTGTGTCATCGGTGTCGCTAGAGGAGCCAACTCGCTTCCTTGTGACTGACGGACACGATGACTTCTGGCCAGACGGGCCTCCGGCATGTTCCTCGTCCATGGCCGCAGGACAGGAGGCCGAGGCACCACGAAAAAGCGAAGGTTTCGCCAAAATATTCAGAGCGCAGAGAGACAAGCGTTCTCGCAAGAAGACGCTTCGTCGTCGTCGAAAAGGAACGTTCCTTTATGGCACAAAATTACACAATAGTTAGGTCGGGTAACAAGATAATGATTACAAATAATAATCATAATTAACCTATGTTATTTAAAAAAACGATGCAAAAATAAACAAGGCGGAAGGCGGGCACACAAATTACCAAGTTGACAATTTCCACCATTTTATGCCACAAATTTCGAATGTACAGAAGAAAAGGACAATAATAGACGCAACACCGATACCGTTTCTAACGTGTTGCTGATAGCACGCTCTCGTCAGCAAGTTCAACAAATTTGTCGACAGTGGGCTGCGCGACCACCGTCTCAGCTAAAGTGTTCCACTCTCGAAAAGCCCGCCGAAAGACGGAAAAGCTAAATGTACTGTTGAGCAAGAGTATTCCTGGAGTGAAAGGTGGTGCTTATGACGGCTTTCTCTGGTAGTGTTGTAAGAAATGTAGGTGCTTGATTCCAATTTAACCTTGCTATGTATGATGAGGTACATAATCTTGAGACGGGACAACATCGCACGACTGGCTAACATGTGAAGACCCATCTCTGATAGCATATGCCGAGTCAGGCGGTTGTAAGTCATTCAGTTTTCCTGTAAATGAATTTTAAAAATTTTTCAGCGGATTCTCACGCGGGCCACCCTGTGTCTTTGACGTCATCACCTTCGACGCTGCCTACCCGAGACTGCGGGGCATCAAAAGCAAAAGGTCGATACTTGAGCGCTCGAATCGTCGCTGTAACGTTCAGAAAAGCTGGCAGAACTCAATATATCGTTGGATGACCTCGCCACTGGCATTTTCCTGGCTCCAGCTCCATATTTCTGATGGCGGGAAGGTTGTGACGTCATCGCATACGCTGCACTAAGCATCTACCCGTTCGGGTTTCCGTTTTAACACGACTTTCGGTTGGTTATTTAAAATAATTGGTGCATTTCCGAGAAAACTGAACCATCCTGGCTGGTACAGGAGTGTCAGTACCATTGGAAAAACACTGATATCGTAAACATGGCGAAAAAAACCGCCGGAGTTGCCCTTTTACGCAGGGCGTTTCAGAACACTTGATGGGGCGAATTTAGCGAGAACACAAAAAAAAAAAAACGAAACGCATTTAGACGTCATTCGGTTCCAAACTACAGGCGCGTATTCCAAAACTAAGACTTTGACATTCACTTTCTCTTTTAAAATTGAACATAAAATGTTGAAATTAACGAGAGTCGTGTTCTCGACATATAACATTTTAAGCCACTTCACCTTTTCACTTTAGCGTCCCCTTAAAATGACCGCAGGATGACGTCATTTGCGGTGCCCTCCACTACGGCGTGTGTCACATAATCATACCGTGGTTTTGGCACGCATAAGGCCCTAGCGATTGTAATTACGGCGAAAGTCTTATAGACCTCACAAGGAGGTGTTCTTTAGCGAAGCCGGCGTAAACACCAACGGTGCGGTACAATATGTGCTACAGAAAATATCACCCGACCCAAGCAAAGGCAGAAGCAAACCATTCCAGCTGTGTATCAGAGATGATTAAAGACCAACAAAGTTAATAATTTATTAGTGATCGCATCCGAGTTCAGTGTACTTTGGGACCCGATACCACGACCTTCTATACACTCGAAGCACTTATAGTTGAACCGCGGACCTTGCTTGGATTAAGACGGGCTAGGGCAGATTAAGGTGTGCCAGCGATTTCATAAACATTTCGCCTTCGCGTTTCTTACATGATACTTCAGGCGTACCTCGGAACCCTTTATACGTATACCCACAAGTCAAAATGCTTGGCGTGCGTTATGTGCGTGCTGCAAGGCTCGCGTTATGTACGAATCGACACAGTGCTGAACAGTATCATTTTTTTCGGGCGTTCACCAATCACAATCACTGGTCGAGGCGCTTCATCAGAGGCCGTCTGTCCGTCCCGGTGCTACAGTGGTTACGGAGCTCGGCTGCTGACCAGGGGGGTTGGGTCACAGCCGCGGCAGCGCGGTAGCACTTTCGAGGAAGGTGAAAATGCTATAGCACTCTAAGAAAAAATATATGTTACTCTTTTTAGAGTCTGGGTTTGCCACATATATGACTCTCTTTAAAGATACACGTCAGCTCTCTTTTTGGCTGGAGAGTCACTGCGCTGCGAGAGTGTACAGTGACTCTCTTGCAAAGAGTGCTAGGACTCTTCTCCAAAGGATCATATGACCACAGATGAAAGAGTCACTTGACTCTCTTACGAGGAGTGCTAGGACCTTATCCAAAGGATCATGTGATAGTTGTTCTTATGTCGGGTTTAACGTCCCAAAACCAGCTCTGATTATGAGAGAGGCCGTACTGGAGGGCTCCGGAAATTTTGACCACTTGGGGTTCTTTAACGTGCACTGACATCGCACAGCACACGGGCCTCAACATTTCGCCTCAATCGAAATGCAGCCGCCGCGGCCGGGATTCGATCCCGCGACCCTCGGATCAGCAGCCGAGTACCATAGCCACTAGCCCACCGTGGCGGGGCCAAAGGATCATGTGACCACTGCTAAAAAAGTCACTTGAATCTCTTACGAGGAGTGCTAGGACTCTTATCCAAAGGATCATATGACCACCGCTGAGAGTCACTTCACTCTCTTACGAGGAGTGCTAGGACTCTTATCCAAAGGATCATACGACCACTGCTGAAAGAGTCACTTGACTCTCCTACGAGGAGTTCTGGGACTCTTATCCAAAGGATCATACGACCACTGCTGAAAGAGTCACTTGACTCTCCTACGAGGAGTTTTAGGACTCTTATCCAAAGGATCATACGACCACTGCTGAAAGGGAAGGGTCACTTGACTCTTTTACGAGGAGTGCTGGGGCTCTTATCCAAAGGATCATATGAGCACTGCTAAAAAAGTCACTTGAATCTTACGAGGAGTGCTAGGATTCTTATCCAAAGGATCATATGATCACTGCTGAAAGGGTCACTTGACTCTCTTACGAGGAGTCAACTTGAATCTCTTACGAGGAGTGCTAGGACTCTTATCCAAAGGATCATATGACCACCGCTGAGAGTCACTTCACTCTCTTACGAGGAGTGCTAGGACTCTTATCCAAAGGATCATACGACCACTGCTGAAAGAGTCACTTGACTCTCCTACGAGGAGTTCTGGGACTCTTATCCAAAGGATCATACGACCACTGCTGAAAGAGTCACTTGACTCTCCTACGAGGAGTTTTAGGACTCTTATCCAAAGGATCATACGACCACTGCTGAAAGGGAAGGGTCACTTGACTCTTTTACGAGGAGTGCTGGGGCTCTTATCCAAAGGATCATATGAGCACTGCTAAAAAAGTCACTTGAATCTTACGAGGAGTGCTAGGATTCTTATCCAAAGGATCATATGATCACTGCTGAAAGGGTCACTTGACTCTCTTACGAGGAGTGCTAGGGCTCTTATCCAAAGGATCATACAACCACTGCTAAAAAGTCACTTGAATCTCTTACGAGAATTGCTAGGGCTCTTATCCAAAGGATCATACGACCACCGCTGAGAGTCACTTCACTCTCTTACGAGGAGTGCTAGGACTCTTATCCAAAGGATCATACGACCACTGCTAAAAAAGTCACTTGAATCTCTTACGAGGAGTGCTAGGGCTCTTATCCAAAGGATCATGTGACCACTGCTGAGAGTCACTTGACTCTCTTACGAGGAGTGCTAGGACTCTTATCCAAAGCATCATGTGACCACTACTAAAAAAGTCACTTGAATCTCCTACGAGGAGTTCTAGGACTCTTATCCAAAGGATCATATGATCACTGCTGTAAGGGTCACTTGACTCTCTTACGAGGAGTGCTAGGGCTCTTATTCAAAGGATCATATGACCACTGCTAAAAAAGTCACTTGAATCTCTTACGAGGAGTTCTAGGACTCTTATCCAAAGGATCATATGACCACTGCTGAAAGGGTCACTTGAATCTCTTACGAGGAGTGCTAGGACTCTTATCCAAAGGATCATATGACCACTGCTGAAAGGGTCACTTGAATCTCTTACGAGGAGTGCTAGGACTCTTATCCAAAGGATCATATGATCACTACTGAAAGGGTCACTTGACTCTCTTACGAGGAGTGCTAGGGCTCTTATCCAAAGGATCATACGACCACTGCTGAAAGAGTCACTGGCTCTCTTGCGAGGAGTTCTAGGACTCTTATCCAAAGCATCATGTGACCACTACTAAAAAAGTCACTTGAATCTCTTACGAAGAGTGCTAGGACCCTTATCCAAAGGATCATATGATCACTGCTGAAAGGGTCACTTGACTCTCTTACGAGGAGTGCTAGGACTCTTATCCAAAGGATCATATGACCACAGCTGAAAGGGTCACTTGAATCTCTTACGAGGAGTGCTAGGACTCTTATCCAAAGGATCATACGACCACTGCTGAAAGAGCCACTTGACTCTCTTACGAGGAGTTGTAGGACTCTTATCCAAAGGATCATATGATCACTGCTGAAAGAGCCACTTGACTCTCTTACGAGGAGTGCTAGGACTCTTATCCAAAGGATCATATGACCACTGCTGAAAGGGTCACTTGAATCTCTTACGAGGAGTGCTAGGACTCTTATCCAAAGGATCATATGATCACTACTGAAAGGGTCACCTGACTCTCTTACGAGGAGTGCTAGGGCTCTTATCCAAAGGATCATACGACCACTGCTGAAAGAGTCACTTGGCTCTCTTGCGAGGAGTTCTAGGACTCTTATCCAAAGGATCATATGACCACTGCTGAAAGGGTCACTTGAATCTCTTACGAGGAGTGCTAGGACTCTTATCCAAAGGATCATATGACCACTGCTGAAAGGGTCACTTGAATCTCTTACGAGGAGTGCTAGGACTCTTATCCAAAGGATCATATGACCACTGCTGAAAGGGTCACTTGAATCTCTTACGAGGAGTGCTAGGACTCTTATCCAAAGGATCATATGATCACTACTGAAAGGGTCACTTGACTCTCTTACGAGGAGTGCTAGGGCTCTTATCCAAAAGATCATACGACCACTGCTGAAAGAGTCACTTGGCTCTCTTGCGAGGAGTTCTAGGACTCTTATCCAAAGCATCATGTGACCACTACTAAAAAAGTCACTTGAATCTCTTACGAAGAGTGCTAGGACCCTTATCCAAAGGATCATATGATCACTGCTGAAAGGGTCACTTGACTCTCTTACGAGGAGTGCTAGGACTCTTATCCAAAGGATCATATGACCACAGCTGAAAGGGTCACTTGAATCTCTTACGAGGAGTGCTAGGACTCTTATCCAAAGGATCATACGACCACTGCTGAAAGAGCCACTTGACTCTCTTACGAGGAGTTGTAGGACTCTTATCCAAAGGATCATATGATCACTGCTGAAAGGGTCACTTGACTCTCTTACGAGGAGTGCTGGGACTCTTATCCAAAGGATCATATGACCACTGCTGAAAGGGTCACTTGAATCTCTTACGAGGAGTGCTAGGACTCTTATCCAAAGGATCATATGATCACTACTGAAAGGGTCACTTGACTCTCTTACGAGGAGTGCTAGGGCTCTTATCCAAAGGATCATACGACCACTGCTGAAAGAGTCACTTGGCTCTCTTGCGAGGAGTTATAGGACTCTTATCCAAAGGATCATATGACCACTGCTGAAAGGGTCACTTGAATCTCTTATGAGGAGTGCTAGGACTCTTATCCAAAGGATCATGTGACCACCGCTGAGAGAGTCACTTGACTCTTGAGGATGGAGTAAGGGTAGAGACCCACGTACTGCGCGTAGTCAGTGCACGTCAGAGAACCCCATGGTATCGAAATTTCCGGAATGTACTCCGCCACGGCGTGCCCCATAATCACATCTTGTTTACAACTCCTTCGATTATTAGTTTGCTTTATCAGAGACTGAAGTTCAGCATACAAGACGGTATGCGTACTCTCGACTTAATCATCGCGGCGGTCGCTGTTGTAAGCTCTTTGATCGATCATTATTATGCAGGGATGGCGCGGCGTCGATCTCGTGCGTATGTTAGAGACCAGACAGGCCCTCGTATAATACAGTTCGCCGCTTTCCGATAGCGCCCCCCACCCCTTCTCCTCGTATAATTCCGCCCGACGGACACAGCTCACACTCAGCGTGCATGGTATCCAAGCAAAGGCTGCTTACGGATGCACGTTTACGGGACCGTGTTTTGCAAAACGCAGCGAATTGTGCACACTGACGATCATCGATCAATGCCATGTCAGCGGCTAATGGGAAAGTTAGCAACACGTACAAACCGATAGCGTTATTTTGGTTCCCTCTTCCGACGTGAGAGATATGACAGAACGTTAAAAAAGAGGGTATGTGGTATCAAAAACGAGGCCTCTGTGCTACGTCGCGCCGTGCATTTTTTTATGCGCTTTTACTTGAGTTTTTTTTTCCAACGTGCGGGATCTCACGTGCACGAATATTATCCCCAAGATTAGAAGCTGCACTGAGCTGATAAATAAATGTCGCGCTTATTTAAGTGCACAGAGTTTATTTTGCCCCCTCAAGGAAGGCGTCACCTCCAATATCGCACGTGTCAACATATGTGTGCGGTATTGGAGCTGACCGCACGTGTCGATATATACGTGCATGGCTTGCACTAAGCCCGACAAGAGCGCCATAGAAGTAAAATTAATAATTTTTGTTACGTACCTTTACCTATGGGTAGTAACTGGAGGTCGTAAATGACATGGTATTAACGTTGCCACCTTGTCGTTTACTAGCTGCAGTTATTACTTATGTAGTGAATGTTGTGACAGGCGCTTACTACCTCAAGGTTATTAAGTAGCACTGCTTCTTTTTTTAAATGTGTACTTGCCACAGTATAAGCGGTTTGAGCAAAAGCGGCGAAAAACGCGAATTGGCGTCGTAACATCCGTCATGCTGCGTTGCTGGTACATTAAGAATTTGGGCCTACAACGCCGCCTTCAAGCTATCAATACCCTCCTTGCTTAATGTGTTGAATGAATTTATTTTACAGTGTGGGTTAAGAGCAGGGAAAAGTGCAGGGAAGATATTCATACAATCGGAGTCGGCACAGCTAGGTGTAGGCAACGACACAGTGCAGAAATGTAGGCTTGCATCATGCATGAATAAAGAGATGAAACACGAGAGAGCCGGAATGCGATAAGATGCGCCTGAATTCTCAGAATATTCTTTCCTTTGGGGCGCCCTCGCTAGGCTACAGCAACAGGAACGTCTGCTTAGCCATGTGCAATTTCCTTCGTGACACAAGAAGAATTCCATTGCTAATCATCATTCCAACCAAAACTTGGTACCTCGAAATTGCTCCCACTAGTTGATTAAACTTCAAATTATTTTATTATGGTTCATTTGTATTATAAATAGTTTATCATTCTCTAACATTCCATTCTTCCTTACGTTACTGATTCCTCCCTCTTCCTTTGTTACAGCTCAAATTATTTCCTCTTTATATAACCGCCGGCTTCATGGCCAATCCCCCCGTAGTGTGCAAGAGCCAAATATTAAGGAACAAAGAAAGAAAGAAAGATGCGCCTGATTATAACAGGCCTGCTTATAACGGTGCCTAAGTCATCTATACAGGCGGTCCTAGTATAGGCGCCGTGCGCTGGAGCTTTCCGCTGCGACAGCGGCGCCACAACACGCGTCCAAGCGAGCTATGGAGCAAGAGTCAGTGGACGCCATACGTTACTGAGGGAAGCAGTTTCGATTCGAAGGAAAGGCAAATGTGGTGTAAGGAGGTTTAAAAAGAATTTTTTTAAAGGCCAACTCCGGCGATTTTCTGACCGTGTCAAAGTAGTGGCATATTTAGCTTCTAGAGACCCCCCTGTCGCCCGTATGACAGCATAATTGCCCCTAGAATTAGAAAATAATTTTAAATAAGCGAGAAAACGTGAAAACAAAACCGAAAACTCCTCCGAGCAGCCAAGCCGTGTCCCTACGAGTGACGTCACAAGTGTCTAGTGGGAGGGTGCGCAAGGCATGCCGGTCGCGACAGCGCGAAGCTCGAAAGCGCTGGAGAGCAGACGCTCAGCGCGTCCGCCGGATAGCACTGATCCACCGCTCGCGAAGTGCATCGTCGCGAGGAAAGTTGTGATAACTAACTTTCCTTAGTTGCTGCGCGTTGTGAGTTGTTTCTGCAGCCAACAACGCAACACCACTTGCCACCCGACAGCACTATACGATCCACACGGCAGCAACGTGTAAAGGCCGGTCCCCACTAGCGGAAAAAACGCGCGCGACGAGATTCGTGAAAAGCGGCAGCAACGCGCGGCAGATGCTCGAATGGGTCGAGACCCATTCTTTCGCGGCCGCCGCGAAACAAGCACCAATCAGAAGCGAGACGCGGAGACGTGCGGACGGTTGGATGGATGGATATTAGGATTCTATTTGCTCCATACTTTTGCGCCACCAATACTCTAAGCGCCTTTTACTTATCTCTATCGCCGACATGTTCAGCTTTCCCGTGTTACTCCTGAAACCCATGGCCTCCTGTAGGGTAGTGTCCACAGCTACACCTGGGTGGACATCTGTACATTCAATCAAAATATGGTCTGTCCTTTCCCTAGCTTCTCTTGAAGGGCATCGGCTCCTCAGGACAATTTGTGAATAAAGTTCGTTGACTGACTGACTGATTTTCCACAGCACGTACATGTGTCCCCTTCTTTATTGAATTTCGCTCTGTAACTTCGGGTTCTCAGGCAACCGGACCTTGCTTCAAACAGTAAAGCGCTTCCCTTTGAATTATCGTAAAATTTTTCTCTCTTGATTTCGTCTTTCTCTTTTCTGTAGTTCAATGCCGGCTTCTTCTCCATTCCTGCTATCCAATCCGACTTCTCCGCCTCTCCTTTTTTTTTACACGGTGGTGCGGACGTGTGGCACCATCTATCCGTCAAGCGTCGAACCATAACACACAGCCTCTGAGATTTGAAAGTTACATGGCCGTCGTAAAATCTCAGAGGCCATGCCCAGACCTATATACAGTTTTCTTTAAGCCTACCCGTACCGAGACGCCGGGCAAGAAGTATCCTCGCAGTAGCAGTTTTTTGATAGCGTGACCAGCAGTAGCGCTAGAAAGACATGCATGGTCGACGAAAGACGAAATCGTCTGATTAGAGCTCACGTTTCGCGAGACCTTTCGAATGGAACAACACAAGGTCGTTCTTGGCTGCCTCGTCGCCGCTTGCCGCAAAACGCGAGTGGGGACTTGACGCGTGCGTGCCGCGGAAGCGCTCGCCGCGCGCGTTTTTGCCGCTAGTGGGAACCGGCCATAACGCCTGGCTCTAGCGCACAATCGTGCTCTTGTCCGCGTTCTCGTCGCTGCCGGGCTGGCGTCGTCTGCACTATCCCGGCATTCTCCGCGTTGGACACTTGTAGCGTCATACCCAATGTGGCCTGTAACTGAAGGGGTGGTAAGGTAGGGCGTTCGAGTCAATTAATTAAATTCATTTGTAAGGAATATGTGCAACTCTCGAGCCTCATTTTCTCAGGGCATGATGTAAGTACGCAGAGTAACGTACCCAGTGAATTTCATCAGCACCCGTTGACATGAAAAAATCGCCGGAGTTGGCCTTTAAACCTCCTTGATGTGGCGGGTACAGTGCAAAGTGGACACATGAGAAGTACGTGGGGATAACGCGGCCGCACAGATCGCGTGCAGTATACCGTGTTAATTAGAGAACTATCGGAGGGGCCTCCACTCTGCAGCTGGCGTAGACATTACGATGATGATGGTCGTGATGATGATGATGATGATGATGATGATGATGTTTAGCCGTTCCACTGAACACCTCATCGCAAGGCAATAGAGTGCACGTAATTTGGAAGTGTCCAAATGCACACGCGTTGCATGCGACGGGCACCGTGCTTTTGTTTACTGCATACTGTCTTTTCGCATTCCTCACGCCCCCTAGTGGTCAACGTCGGCAAAACTGGGCTGAACAAGAACGTGTGGGTAGGTGGATGTTGGGAAGCACCAGTTATAGAGTGGCGGCTTGTGCCACCGAACTCTTCACTAATCATCTACATGCTCTGTAGTTGGTGCTGACGAGTTTTCTCCTATGACCTCCCCCATCCTCCATAGGTTGGCTGTAACCGCAAAATCCTTTCAACTCGTGCGTTACATAGTTTTCCCGCCACCGGACTACCACCCTTCTCTCACTAGTCTCTACCGCTGATTCACTTATGCTTTATGGAGACTGTCCTCAACACCTAATACCTCGGGCAGACTTGCTCCTTCCTCGGTTATTGGTTGGATACCCCGACATTAAACTAGAGTATGCTCCATGGCTCTTGCATCCTTCCCACATATTTTGGCAGGATTCGACCTTGGGAGAAAATTTCTATATACAGAAATTTTCTCACAAGGTAGCTTCGAGTTATCGGGCAATGTGATCCGGTTTCACATGTAGCGATCGTCCCCTCGAATTCTCCATAAAACATTTATATCCTTATTTCATGTCGTTCTGTCCGATACACTCCCGATGCGACTTTATTCTCCGCGACTTCTAACCCACGCGTCGCTTCTGCATTAGTGAATTCACGTTTAATCAACCCTTCGCTTGACAAATGTCAAGTACCTCACCATACTAACTGGCTAGTTTCCTCACCATTTTCCTATTTGGCTCGTCAACATTTCTTTTTCTATATAAGTACTTCTATATTCTCGCCGCCCTCTTTCTTTTAATCCGCTCAGTCTTTTAATTCATCAAGTCTTTTCAGTCATCTTTCGAAACGGGGTATGCTCTTGGCGCTACGAACAAAGGGCGCTGTACTCATCCTGCTGGTAGCGCCCCCTGGCCAATGCACGGTGCCTATTTCACGCGCCACCCCGTTTCGAACGGGGACGTCAATAGAGATAATCATGACCACGTGGACCTGCAGGCACATATCAGCACGGCAACGCGAGCACGAGTCAACGCCAACGAAACGAAAGCAGACCAGACAAACACGCGGTTTATATACACGCCATAAACGCAATGACGCGGGACACCACCATCGACAGCTACGCGTCGCGTTACACACACACACACACACACACACACACACACACACAAGCCGCGTATTGCAGTACAACACACAACCAATCTTCGTTCACCACAAATGTGTCCCGTTCGCTATCATCCGCCGCGCAGGCGTTACGGCACGCGCTCTATTTTTTCTCTCTCTCTCTCTGCCACCCCCCCCCCCCCATTCATTCTTTTTCTTCGTTCGGTTTTGCGTTACCTTCATCGCCAGGAATCGCACATGTTCGCGCTCGGCCCTGTAAAGCTGCGCAAACAAGGCAGCGGCGGTAGTGGCAGCTTTGACACTATAGCCAAACTGTCGCATTTGTTCCCCCTCTCGGATGTCCTCGGCGCGTTCTTTTTAGCGTTGTTGATTCTGTCTAGGTTTGCCGACACACGCACACGCGTGTGTGCGTGTCTGTGAGTCTCTCTCTCTCTCAGTGTTTGTGTGTGTGTGTGTGTGTGTGTGTGTGTGTTAAATTTGTCCCCCTGGTATGGAAAAAAAATTAAATAATGTGGGGGTAGCCCGCACCACCAGAAGGTATATCGGGCTTAAAGCCAGTCGCACCGTAAAGAAATAAGGGGAAGTGTTCCCAAAAAGAAAATCTTGTGGAAAAGCCAATTTAAAAAAAAAATGTATGTATTCTGAAGCAAGGCCTGCAGGGCTTTTCCTTCTATAGTAAAGGCAGATGTGTGTGTGTGTGTGTGTGTGTGTGTGTGTGTGTGTGTGTGTGTGTGTGTGTGTGTGTGTGTGTGTGTGTGTGTGTGTGTGTGTGTGTGTGTGTGTGTGTGTGTGTGTGTGTGTGTCGAACTACGTCGACCACGGGTCAACGTGTGTATATATCACCTTTTCGCGTCTCTTAATCAAGTGTGATGATCATAATGATGATGAACGATCGTGGTTCGGTAAATGAAAGGACGCTAATGTTGGGTTAAAGCGAGTGAAAGAGACAGAAGAGAGAGAAAAGCCGTAGGGTGGAGGGCTCCGGAAATTTAGACCGCCTGGGATTCTTTAACGTGCACTGACAACGCACAGCAGTACGGGCCTCTGGCATTTTCGCCTCCATCGAAAATGCGACCGCGGCGGCCGTGATCGATGTCTAAGGACTCCTATAGGAGCTTTCACTCATACTCTCTCTTTCTTTATTTCTCAGTTTCAAGGAACGCCATCTGCGAGGCTCGCGACCAGCTGCGAACGAAATGAACCGTGGTGACGCAGTAAGGCGCGGAGTGCGCACGCACGCGTCATGGACACGGTGACGACAAAAACCAAGGCGCGGCGTCGAGTTCCGTTCATTTTCTTTATTGTCGTCGATCGTCGCCACTCCCTTACACGACTCCGTTCGTGACGTCTTCATTCTCGCATTTACCTTTCGTATAATGCCTGCACAAGCAATGACGTTCTACGCAATGCGCATGCATTTATATTTTGATTCCACACGCCATCGGAAAACGCGAAACCGCGCGTCTATGTTATACGATTTGCACGTGCTCGAAACCCTTCTGTTCCATAGCTCCACAGCTCGCGTTCCATAGCAAGCTCTGGAACGGAAAATGGTAGGTGTAACATTAAGGGACAAAAAGAGAGCGGTGTGGGTTAGGGAACAAACGCGTGTTAGGGACATATTAATAGAAATTATGAAGAAGAAATGGGCGTGGGCGGGCCGTGTAATACGAATACAAGACAACCGTTGGTGAATTCCTAGAGAAGGCAAACGTGGCAGGGGGCGGCAGAAAGTTAGGTGGGCAGATGAGATCAGGAAGTCTGCGGAGATAAATTGGTCCCAGTTAACACAGGACAGAGATAACTGGAGATCTGTGGGAGAGGCCTTTGCCCTGCAGTGAGCATACACAGGCTGATAATTACAACGATGACGATGATGAAACCCTTCTCGGTCGCTCGTACTTCGAGCTCAGTCGATGCGACATTCGGAACCATTAAGAAACGGAAAATAATGAAAAGATGAAACGGCATTTTGAAAGTATACATCGACACGAGTACGCTATAAGTACCGAGTAGTCCGATCATCTTGCGGCGGGAGCCGCGGTCCAAGTGACCATCGCGGTGACGTCATGCTTGACGTTCTCGCGCAATACGCTTCTCTTTCCGCTAAATAAAAAAAAAACAATAGATGACGTTCGAAGATCGCCTTTAAGAAGAAAACGTGACAGCGCATAAGTACGGTAACGTTATGAGATGATGAGGGTAGCTAACAAAGTTCTGACAGGCTAAATTTTCTGCGTGCCGACGACGACGGTGAGGGATTACCGTACTTATATACGGTAAGCCGCCGCTGCTAAAGCTCTCTATTACCTTATTTGATGCTGGTAAGTACATGGGGCTCTGAAAGCGGCAGCGTATACGAAATGATCGCGCGCTCTCTGCCCGTTTCATACATGTTCCCGAAGCACCTGTCTCGAACACGCCGCCGACGAGACAGATCTCTTTTTCCTTCTTTTTCGTTGGTTTTTTTTTTTTTTTTTTCGTTCATGTGGCTCACGGACAAATCGATGAGCAACGCCTAGAACAGCTGAGCTCGGCAAAAACAGTCATCAACAGCCCAAAGCCAAACCAAGCGTTCCTGAGTGCGGTACACTTCGTGGAACTGCTGGCGTATTTATGCACAGCACGCTGATTTCCGAGAACGTGAAACATATATGCGTCGTCAGAAGTACAGCCGCACGTACAACAACAAAAAATGGCCGCGTATCTGCGTGCCTCGCTGCAAATGTCGTCGAAAGACGATAGTCTACAGGCCGCACTACGCTGCGTGAGATATGGACGTCATCACGGCAGCGCCATCGGGAAACACGAGCTTGTGCAGAATCCCTGGGAAAATGCCAAGCGGCAGCACCAAATCATCGGCAGAGGCCTTTTTCGTGCATAGCGTCGCATTTTTAGCGCGGCCTAACAAACACTATATGGTCTTACGCATCTATGTCCTTTCTAGTAGAGGAACACAACTCCTAATACTTGCGTATTGATGTTGCGCGCCTCAGATATGCGCAATATTTGTTTTTTGATCGACAATGTTCACAAGTATGAACGAAGCTACCAGTTCAAGATGGCTGGGCAAGTGCTTAAACTTTGGCCGGGTGGCTGAAAAGTGTGACAGACAAATAGAAAGACAGACCAAAATTTCTGCGTTCAAGTATCCGAAGAAAGACTATCGTCTTTAAAAATACGCAGTGAATGGCGCTACTGTGCAGTGTGTATATATACTAGATGCCCATGTTACCTGCGACGCCTGCGTAGCATGAGTTAATACATATTTATTTTTCACAAAAACAAAACACGAATGGAACAAGCTTCCTTCTTTCGTGTACCACCGTACGTCGGACCGTGTCGCCTCCTAAAAACCGGGTAACGAGGTCACTTCGTACTTTTCTTGCATGTATTGTACTACAGTTCTGCTTTCTATATCACGTTGCTTTAAATAAACATTTCTTTATATTTCAGTTTTATTCTCAAGTCCTAGGTAGCTTACCAAGCAATTTCATTTCCGTGTAGTGCGTGTACCGCTCAGACACGCACAATTTATTACGTAATGCACTTTCGAAGCACGTACAGTCACGATAAAGAACTTGAGGTGGGAGGGGGGGGGGGGGGGGGGCAAATAGTGTCGCGTTAATATATATATATATATATATATATATATATATATATATATATATATATATATGTGTGTGTGTGTGTGTGTGTGTGTGTGTGTGTGTGTGTGTGTGTGTGTGTGTGTGTGTGTGTGTGCGTGCGTGCGTGCGTGCGCAGTCTCCGTATATTGCTCAACATCGAGTGGTCCAGATGAAGCGCGCATGTTCGCGTAATGAAATGTACCGAAGCAAATTTCTTACGGCCTCAAAGTTCTGTTCGGAAAAAAAATACTCCTTTCCTGTCCGGTGTCATGGTCTCCCAACTTTTCCTCACGACTGTACACAAAACTACACAAAAATTTCCCACATCTATATATAGTGAACGTTCGTAAAAAATAAAGAAATCTAACTTGGTTCGGAATTTCCATCGCATTTGGAGACTGATTCTACTATGTGAGCTGGAGACGGAGTTCCATTGGAACGCGCGTTGAATGTGTATGAACAGTAAAAAAAAAATAATAATAATAATAAATCGGGCTATGAAAAATCGTTCAGCGACGGTATACTTACATGCGCCTTCGAAATACATTTCGCCCTAAACAAGGTTCGAACAAAATGAAGCTATTGCCGCCGATTCGAACATGACAATCGCATACACACGAAGCCAAGAAAGACTAGCGGCAATTTTATGATTACAAAAAAAGAAAAAAAATCGCAGAAGTTCGCGATTCTAAAATCTGGCTACGCGAGAGAAATCATCATAAAAGATCAAAGAAAAGGAACTATAGGAACGAATGCGGAATGCCGACAACACGCGCCTACGACGAAAAATGTGCTTCCGAGTAATCGAAATAACATCGCGAAACTTGGCGAGTGAAAGCGCGCACATTCGCAGCAGCACAAAGTATAAAAATAAAAAAAAAATAAAACGGACTCTGTTGCACTGTATATAACGCCGGACGCCGTTTCAATATGTACCCGCTCATCAGTCGGTTTCGAAATCGCAAACTCGAAAAGGTCAAGCTTCTATTTTCTGAAGTATATATATCCTTGCAGCATTGACGTCACTGCGCCACATATTGAATCCCACACTCCTCCCCCCCCCCCCCCCCACTTTTTTTTTCTTTTCTTCTCTCGAACATTTGTTAGTTAAGCTTAGAATAGTTCCCAGGCTAAAAAATTCATTTCCTGGTTAGAGTGCTGCCGACCATATATCGTCTCGCGCAGCGTGAAAGCTTTGCAGCGCACTGCCGGATCCGTCATTGTGTATGGGTGTCGCTGATGTTAAAGCGTGTTGCGATGAGCGACACGCAATTAAAGAAACGCCCCGTTACGGTCGTCTAGTGGCTATGGTGCTCGGCTGCATGATCCTAAGGTCGCGGGATCGAATCCCAGCCGCTGCGGCTGCATTTCGATGGAGGCGAAATGTTGAGGACCGTGTGCTGTGCGATGTCAGTGCACGTTAAAGAACCCCAGGTGGTCGAAATTTCTGGAGCCCTCCACTATACGGCGTCTCTCACAGTCATATCGTGGTTTTGGGACGTTAAATGCCAGTAATCAATCAAATCAAATCAGCGATTAAAGAAACGAGGGCTTAAGTGCAGGATGGTTATGCAATTGGCTTGATTGATTTCTAGTGTTCTACGTCGCAAAACCACGATAGGATCACGAGAGACGCCGTATAGTGGAGGTCTCCGGAAATTTCGACCACCTCGTGCTCTTTAACGTGCACTGACATCGCACAGTACACGGTCCTCAACATTTTGCCTCCATCGAAATGCAGCCGCCGCGGCGGGATTCGGTCCCGCGACCCTCGGATCGCCAGCCAAGTACCATAGAGACCACCGTGTCGTGGAAACGGTTATGTAAGCTGCAGTTCAAGCATTTAAGCCTCCATCGAAAATGGGACCGCCACGACTGGTATCGAACCCGAGACCTTCTGGTCAGTAGTCAAATCTAGGCTATCTTTCCACCGTACATTGCTCAACACGAACCACCGTTATCCGCCCTTATCCACCATCGACGCCAGTAAAGAACAGACAGAGTATATTAGCAGACATTTAGCCATTTTTTCGAAGATGTTAGTCAGAGCTGGCCAATACTGGATATTGTTAGCCTTTTCTATAGCCAACGTTAGCCGCCAGCCCGACCAACCATAAGCCCTAATCAACTCTCAGACAGAATAAGCAATCGCTCTAGCTATAACTCGCTAGCAGATTAGCCACTGCGACCCCAATATTATATATCGTTCCCCGGCCAAAATGAGTCGTTTAGTCATCGGCAGCCAACGACAGCCACAAGTAATCAATGCTGACAGTACGCGACAAAATACGGTATTTCGAGGCGACGTGACCGCGCCGCCTTCGCGGGATCTGTCCATATTTAGTCGTCACGAATCGGGCATCGATCGCTGTATACGCAGTCGCCCAAAGCCGATAGAAAAGACGTATATTCAAAATTTTAAACGAGAGACAGCGAGAGAAGAAAAACACAAAAGCGTTAGTCGTGCCGGAGACGGGACAAATCCCTCCCGATAAATTCTCTTTTGTTTGTTTAAGCTGTTAATTATCCAACAGAATCGATGCCTGCTTCTCTGTGTCTTCCCATGCCGATTTGGTCAGTAGTGCTGGTATGCGGTCTGCGGTCCTGCGACGTGAAAATGGAGCGGAATCGGCAGAAAAGTTAATTATTTCGGGTTCATCACAGTGCCCTCAATGCCGTGTTATGTGCGCGCGTTCGCACAGTGCGCGTTAGCTTTTGTCGCATTTCGCCCGACTGCCAAGTTTCAGTGGCTGTTTTGGACTCCTAGAAGCGAACCCAAACTCTTTTTTTTTCAGAAGTTATATCAGTGACTTAACATCTAGGTCGTCGGGAAATGGTGTCGTTGGGGAGAACAGATGTAGAAAAGTGTAGCGCATTTAAATATTAAACCGACCATTAATTTATGAATCTCCGTCCCCGATCCTACGTCATATATATGCTCGTTCATTTCTTAGAAACAACTTCATGAAACAACACACACTGAAGCATAGGAAAGCCTTTCCTAGGCTTCAATGTTTGTTGTTTGTTCCTAGGGTACAGTATATATATATATATATATATATATATATATATATATATATATATATATATATATATATATATATATATATATATATATATATATATATATATATATATATATATATATACTTTCCTTACACTTTCCTTACAGATGATACTCGAACACAGCCCTCATCGCTCGTCGGCCCACAAGGCACTAAAAGCACTTTTGCGGTTTTTGAAGATGACTGGTTTGCGCGAACGCCTTTGACAGTTGGACTTGTCCTACAACATCTTTTTCATTATTCCCCTTCCTTCTCTCTCTCCCATCTTTCTATTCCCCCTTCCCACTCCCCCAGTGTAGGGTAGCCAACCGGACGCCAACCTCCCTGCCTTTCTGTTTTCCCCATCCTTCCTTCCTTCCTTCCTTCCTTCCTGGTAATCCAAATGTACGACACACATATTTTGTATTGTTGTCGTTATTCCTGCAAGAATGCAGTGTCCTGCACTTTTTTTTCTTTGAGGTCACAATAGTGGCCTACCTTCTTCATGCGCTGACTGTACAGTACACTTACCTGTGACAACCCTTTCTATCCTGCTTTCTTGATAGCATAAACCTTTTTCTTTTTGTTACTGCCGGTGCACTGTCCCACTCTTACAAAACATCACACGCCATATGCACCTCGGCAAAGAGTATAAGAAAGCTAGCGCATTAAAAACCGGCCACCCAAAAGACATGCGAACTGTCGCTTTCATAAGGTCAGGACAACAGAGGAAACAACTTTCGGTACCGTATATGAAGCACGCGTCATGCTTTCAGCATGTGTCATGCTCACTTGCGCATTCGTTCTGAACATAGGTCCAGAACATGCGCACGCAAGCATGACACATGCTGAAAGAGTGCAAAGCGACGGCTCGAAAGTTAAGCGTTGCTCGGCACTCTGCAGCCGCTTACATACATACATACATACATACATACATACATACATACATACATACATACATACATACATACATACATACATACATACATACATACATACATACATACATACATACATACATACATACATACATACATACGTGACACAGGCTCCACAGGTGGTCTCGACGCTCAAACGCAGTACGTACTACGCTCCATGAAATGCGTCGTGCACAAAACAGCAGGGCCGCTTGTATCCAAAATCCAACACGGGCACCCCTTCGCAACGCGCACTCACAACACGCACAGTGTATATACAGGCGTTCCAATTATTTTTCCACAACACAACACGATAAGGTTTCGAGTGCGTGTGGCGGCAGTGCCGACCGTTTCTTTAGAGGGCAGACCAGCAAAAAAAAAAAGCAGGGAAGAGCCGGAGAACCCCCGATGTATATGGCTGGCGATGCGCGAACCGCGGGCGTTTCGTACGAACACGAGAATAAAACGAACTGTATGCGCTCTCCGCAATCGAGTGCGTCGTCGATGACGACGTCGACGACGACTCCGTCAGCTGCTCGCGGTGCTGCACGACGCAGCTTGTTGTGTCGTTGCCTGACGCACGCACGCGTCCCGAACAGGTGCGTGAGCCGGTGTGACCCCATCGCAGCATGCGTCAGAAGGGCGCCTCAAAAAAAAAAAAAAAAAAAAAGAAAGAAAAGAAAAGAAAAAAAGCAGCACGCGCACTGTTGACGCGCGCAAGTGGCCTCGACATACAAGCTGAAACCTATTTCCTCTCGCTCTCTTTTTTCTTTTTTTCTCGTCCACAACAGCTTCGACTGAAATTCGAAGCAGCCACCGAGGTAAGCCGCGTTCGAAGTCTCGAGGAAGTTTTTGCTTCCGAGGCGAAATTATTAACAACAAAATTTTCTTTGAAACGAGACTTTTTATTTGTCTCAGAGGAACTGCAGTGTCTACGAACAGCTGCTGATGACGTGTACCGGCAACACCGGCCAATGTCGGCTGGTGCCGACACTGTATGTGTGCGGGAGTTTCGTATAAAATCCCGAAATGGCTTCATAATGAAGTTTTTGTTCACATTTCCTCTAAATCGTTTGTACTTATAGCCTATATACTTTTCCACGCCAGGTTATTTCCCGGCAGTTTTAGGCTAGTAAGCAGTGTCTTTTATGTGAACCACCACAAAACTCATTGTGAATGGCAACCAAAGACGTAGTACAACCCTAACTCCTGTGTAGCTCAAGAAAAAAGCGGCGTCTGCCCGTCAAAGGACCCCTCCCCCCCCCCCCTCCAGCCAATGGCACCGCCCCATGAACGTGACGTAACGGAAGACTGCCTCCTCGCCGCGCTCAAGAGAGAAATCGGAGGACGGCGCGGAGGCCATCTTCCGCGACGTCACGTTGATGGGGCGGCGCCATTAGCTGGAAGGGAGGGGGGGGGGGGGTCCTTTGACGGGCAGATGCCGCTTTTTTTTTCTTGACCTGCACCGGAGCATAGTGAAAAATTCCGCATAGCTGTTGCCACTATTTCAGGTGCTTCCGTATGATTCATATAGAGATATATGGCAAATATACGACACACATGGTATATGGGGTATGTGTGGACTTCGCATGGAACATACGGAATTATGGCAATACGGCAGGGAATGTTTCCAGGAGGGAAGCTCAACACACACACACACACACACACACACACACACACACACACACACACACACACACACACACACACACACACACACACACACACACACACACACAAAACAACCGCTAGCTACACGTGCCTTTCATTTTTTGTAAGACAGGCAAGGCGGATAGTGTTCGCTATAGAAATACAGGTGTTCTTGTTCTGCCGATGGATAAATGTTTACGTAGATTTACGTAGATAAATGCTTATGTAGATTTTATCACGTAGGCAGAGCGTGCAACGCTCTTTATATAGACTTGCCGAACCCTATAGGGAGACTTCTTCCCGTATACCTACTTTATTCGCAGCAAGGTGTATATGAAATCAACATTTCCTTCTCCTCGAAACATTATGACGAGGAAAGGATTCACTGCAGGTGCCCGACTGGAGCCCTTGTGGCATATCGGCACGTACAAACAAAAAACTCTTAAAGGAAAGGTACGAAAACATAATGTATACAATAAAACAAACAGTCATGTACATGACCGGTGAGGCAAATGGGACGACGCACTGCTCACAAACAACTTTTTCTGTGAACTCTATAGTGCTTTAGAACTTGCGCTTCAATGTATTGATGCTTCCGCCGCACATGCTACCTGGACAGTGTTCTCTTTGCTTTTGTTTTTTGTTGACCACTTGTTGTGTATTTTATTTTTGAGCTGTATTACTGGAGAAAACCCCACTCTCCTCTGTAATGTATTACGTTGAGGGTATCCATAAAATAATAAAATAAAAACGGTGTGAGTAGTGCGCAATGGGTAAGAGCCGGTCCACTTTTACCACCTGCGTAACAGCGCCGCTGTTAAATACCAACGCGCTCCGTGGGGATCAACGTCGACCTTACGCAGCTCAGCTGTTAACAAATATACTTCAGCAAAACATGTATGTAAGCCCTACAACGTTGTATCATAAGTGTCCCTCAATTAAAAAAAAAAAGGAAATGATATTTCCCTGTGCCCTGTGCCCGCTTCAATATCCCTGTGCCCTAATCCCTGTGCCCGCTTCAATATGAAACGGACTCTGCCCGTGTGTAACACACCTGACACGCATCGCGGACTGTAATTCAAATGTCACTGTTTTGCCGCTCGCGTCGCACGGGGGCAGACACCTATATAGTCAGTTCCTTTCTTTCTTTCTTTCCCTTTCCTTCTTTCTTTCTTCAACGTGAACACCTGGCCATTGAACGCTGCGCCTCTCGGCCTACAACAAGCGCTTACAATTTAGCGCCATGCATCGCACCCCGTCAGCGCATTTAATCGAGCTTTATACATGGATACAACAAGGCGTATAGGAGAGACGTCACGTTCTTTGCGCTAAAATAGACATAGAATACGTGAACCAGCGTGAATACGTGAATAGCAATACGTGAACACGTGCAGGAATACGTGCAAGAGCGGGTTAGGGAAAGGGCGAAATAATTTGGCCTGTACTTTGCGTGTTTAAGAATGCGAACTGTGGTTTACAGCTTTAGCTTCTCATAATTACACTTTCACGAGAGTATAGTTGTTTTTTTTTTCCCTTATTTTCCTTCGGTCCCCTTCATACTGCACTGCCTAACATACAAAGCGCCACGACGATCGCGTACCACCTAGATCAAAACTTCAATTCTCTATAACTAACTTAATTCACATAGCCAATTAAGTTATAATTAAGTTAATATATAATTAAGTTAAGTTATAATTATGTTAATATATAATTATTTGATGCTATAGCCTCGAATAATTATATCTTAGTTCATATAGCGAAAGCCTCAATTATTTTAACTTACAGTCCATGTACAGCCAAAACCTCAATTCTTTAGAACTATATGTTTAAAGGTAAACGTCCGTCGGCTCGCTTTCATTAAGTGTAAGTGTACAGAAGAAGCTGTCAAC
The DNA here is from genome assembly GCA_013339685.2 of Hyalomma asiaticum. Lineage (NCBI taxonomy): Eukaryota > Metazoa > Arthropoda > Arachnida > Ixodida > Ixodidae > Hyalomma > Hyalomma asiaticum. The sequence continues at coordinate 41,156,107 of CM023491.1, read as the reverse complement.
GGGGTGCATATCCGCTTTACTGATTTACTTAATTAGCACGACAGACGACCAAAGAAGGGACATTCTTCGCGGGTTCACTTAACACGTGAACACAGCAGGAAGGTTCACTATCATAACTACAACTACATAAACTCACCGCTGATATCGCCAACTACAACCAGAGTTCCCTGACGTATAGAATACGCGAGGCAAACTTACAGCAGCGTAGTACACGGCCACGGAGTCGACACCCGATGCTTGAAAAAAAAAATGATAACAATCACTGTCTTCTCAAAGCAGCTCGCAATTAATCTTCGCAAAAACTCGCTCGTTAAGCAAAGCCGGACAGTGCATGCAGCCGATATCGACCCACGGTGCCAGAATTCGCTGTGTACACACACATACTGGAACGCGCGTTGGCCCGCGATTCAGACTTCTTCGGCGACCTCCGGCAGGTTTAACGACGGCCTAATTAGGTACGCGCGCACCTAGGTCTGCTCAGCGTCGGTAATTAGGGCGCCGCGTCTGTCCGCATCGAGCGAACAACAAGCCGCGCTAGTGATTTCGGCCGAGGACGATCGCCAACGATGGCAGCCAACAGGCGGCAAACGGCTTTTCGGCAACCCACCGCTTCCACCGTGGTCGCGCTACTGCGCTGAAATCACGGTGGTCACCCCACGCCACCACCGAGATTTGCGCGCGCGCCCGAGGTTGTTGGCGCGCCAAATCTCGGAGGCCATGGCGACCAGCACGCACAATTTCCGGACGCGATACCAGAATGTCACTGATGTTCGTCACGTCTGCTAATGTGTAATCAGTATTATTTTGAACGCGAAGCTCTTCTAGCTCGCCGCGAAAAGCATAGCTGGTATCAGAAACTATCATCATCATCAGTTCTAGTCCCCAAGAGTGCGCGTGCACTTCTATGCAATGACCAGTGTGCTGCGTTCGCACTCCCGCTTCTCTTGCGCACGATCCCTCGGCCCATGTATAGTGATGATTTGTTTATGTTAACGTAAATAATAATAATAATAATAATAATAATAATAATAATATTTTAGGGTTTCACGTGGCGAAATCACCATATGATGATGAAGCAAAGGGCGGTGACGCGCGTGCTGCGCGTCTGTGACCGTGTCTGGTTTGACGGGAATCTCTCTACGCCGAGGTCGGCGCGAAAAGTTCAGAAGTGTTCGCTGGGCCTCGGAAGTGCCGTCAATCTCCGCTGAGAGGCAAGGTGCCACATTTCGCCACGACGAACGATTTCGTGCAAGCAAAAACGTAACCTAAAAAAAAAAAAGAAAGCCACGTCCACCTATCAGCTCCTCTCCCTATCGAAAAACCTCACGGCGCATGTCCAATAACCTCGTATGAACACATATATGAATCATACGTGTTCTCGTACGATTCATACGAGATTATTGGATACGAGGTATACGTGGCACATGAGATTTTTCGATAGGGCTGTGTCTAGCCCTGCGCCGTTTGTGCGAGCTGCCTCTTTCTTTCTTTTGCTAAAGGAAGCAGGGGAAAATCTAGGGACTTTTCGTTCAGCAGCCGAGCTCTGTGGTCACTCGATGAAAGGCGTAGACATCCAGCGGCCGTGACAATAACAAATGTACCATCGCGGCTGTCGCTCTCCGAGAGAATGTTCGCACAGATCATATCTATGGCGAAGTGCGGATACTAAGATTCGTTATCTCACGTTAAATTATATATTTGGTTAAAAGCCGCGAATGGATTAACGTTTCCTTTAATCATCCCTGATCCCCATTCTCAGAACCATTATATCTCAGATGATACATCGATTAATGTTTCATATGATTCCAGAACATTTGCGGCGGTCGTTTATTATGACAGCCAAATTACTGCGATCGCTTTCGGCTCCATTGGCGGTGACGCTTCTCGATGCGGTGAGGTTTTTGACATCGCGTGCGTTATCGGGACATCCTCCCACATACGATGTACTCCGAATCGTGTAATGTTTGTTCTAGCACATTCCGTCCTCGAAGGTGTATGTAACAATATTTAGTATGCGAAGGATAAAAAAAATGACCGCGTATCTGCGTGGTTCGCTGCAAATGTCGTCGAAAGACGATAGTCTTCTGCCGGCCGTACGCTGCGACAGGGAGCCTTCATGTGTGCGCGCCACCTCCGGGGCGCGCACACATGAAGGCTCCCTACGCTGCGCGGGATATGGACGCCATCTGGCAGCGCCGTCGGGAAACATGAGCTTGTGCAAAATCCCTGGGCAACTGCCAGGTGGCAGCACCAAATCGTCGGCAGAGGCCTTTTTCGTGCATAGGCCTTTCTCGTGCAAACACTAGGGTCGTTGGAATTACGCATCTATGTACTTTGTAGTAAAGGAACACACCACCTAATACTTGCGTATTGATGTTGCGCCTCAGACATGCGTAACATTTGCTTTTTGATCGACAACGTTCACAAGTATGAACTCAGCTACCAGTTCAGGATGGCTGGGCGTTAGCCAAGTGCTTCAACTTTGGCCGGGTGGCTGAATCGTGTGACAGACTGACAAGCAGAAAGACAGACCAGAATTTCTGCGTTCAAGTGTCCCAAGAAAGACTATCGTCTTTAAAAAAGCATGCATTTGTTCTAAAGACCCCCTCCCGTCCTCGAAGGTGTATCTTTAACAATCTTTAGTGTGCGAAGGATCTGTTCTCTAGTGTACTAAGGGAAAAAAAAAGAAGCATGCAGCTCCACTAACGTGAAACCTGGGGAAGTGCGAAGCATACAGTGATGCACCGCTAATGGGAAATTCGCAATTCGTCCGCAAACGGTGAACACTTGCAGGCGAAACCGAACCGGTTGTCAGCGGTTCATTTTGTGAACGGTCCGCTTCAGCGAAAGACGCGCATCATTTGCTTGTCGGCGGCTGTCTTTCCGCTTCTGTAGCAGAGCGCGTCGCAACACAACCTGCCACACAAGACGCATTTTGTAGCGGCGCCGTGGTCGTACTTTGGGCAAGCAACGCGCCGTCTGGGCGCCGCTACCTCCGCTGCGATCGACACGCTGAGACGACCGAAGCGCCAACATCCGGCGCGCTATTAGCTCGACAGTCTGCTTCGTTGCACCATTCCTATTTGGCGGTACCACTGCTGCGAACCAAGAGCACAGTAGAAGGGAGGCGATGTTAAGAGTAATTTTGCTTTCTAAACGCCACTGCTTTAACAGGGCATTACTCAGACGCAAATTGTAAAGCGGTGTACTGAAGATATAAGGCCAGTTTGCTCCACATCCATCATGTGTCGGTGATCGGTAGAGCTTCGCTCACATCGTCGCATCTCGGGTAGTTGTGGGTTAGAGTCCTAGCGGGCGGTACTTTTCACTCTTTTTTTTAACCAAGTTTGACTGCTCGCTTTACCGTGACGACGACGACGAGACACGTCCACAGGTTCGCTATATAACATAGCAAGCGTACGACCCCATGAAACTTCCAGTTGCATGAGCTGTTAGTTTACTTCACCAGAAATAAAGGCGTGTTTATAAGTTGCTGAAGTGCAAGAAAGACCTCTTTTCACACTTTAAGATAAAAGAAAGGAGGCATTGTACTCCAAGTTCAATACCCGTAACCTTTCTTAGATCTTCATCGCTTGCTTGCGGGAGTTACGGTTACGCACGCGAAAAGGTATTGAAAATAGAAGGGCTTTTGTTTATTTGCCATGCGTGTCGTGTTACGGCTGCTACATTGGGCGGCCTGCTTCAGTGAAAACAACCGGAAGCTACTCGGACTTGCATGTTTGCAAACACTGAAATGGTCTTGGAGTTTTCAACAGTATCTCATTGTTCATTTGTCAAAAGCATACTCTTGTTTGTTCGTTAGTTCTCGCTCACGAGTTTTTGTACAAGTTACGTGTGCAATAAAATCTTCCCTGTTTACGTGCCATGCGGATGGCTCTCCAGAGCTCTCCCCTGCAGAGTCACGGCCTCCGAGATTATGCGCGCGGCAGATGGTAGAGTACTACACACTCTAAATCGTTTACATTTTGTCCCGTACACAGTGCGTGTGTGGCATCAAAAAAAGAATCGAAGTGCGAACATCGTTTATCGATAATCTGTGAATCCGCACTTGTTACGTGTCGGATAAACTTTGTACCGCGCGCTCAAACGTAGTACAGCTCGAAGTAGTCTACTCTAAATCGCTTCCATCATTGTAGCCAAGCTGTACATGACTAAGATTCCGGGAATTAATCGTCCTCGAATGTCAACAGAAAACCGTTCCATGAATCGTATAGTGCGAATCTTTATTCGAATAAGGCATGCATGAGTAAGTGACGAGCTCTTTTAAATAACAAATTAAGCAATGAAACCTGAATATATTCTCGACGAAAATATTAAGCTTGACTGATTACAGCGAACCAGTTAGCGTCCAGTTGATCGTGATTATCCATGACGTTCTCTTCACTACGCATCGACAAAGAAAGAAGGCACGACGACACACATGCGCTGACTAAAAACTATGTTTTATTTCTCTGGCACCTATTAAAAACGCATCGCGTATCGAAAACAGTAAACAAAGTAACAATTCCTGAAATACACCCCAGGCAAGATTACTCAGCCCCCAATAAAAAAGCGCAACTCTTTATCCGAGTAGAGCTATGGACGCAGCGCCGACACAGCTGTCTTTTAGATGCATGCGATCTTTTTCCGCTTCAATTATTCTGCGTGTGGTCTTGTCGCTGCATCTGCGCAACTCGGCAGTGTCATCACAATCACGGCAATGCGTTCCTAAAGATGACCAGAGATCCAAACTGTCACGTTATAGTTATGTTCTAACAGTCTTTCGTTAACGCATACCCACTGGTTTGGGGCGATGTTCTTGGCCGTGATGAACTAACTACACCTCGAAATGTGTTATTCTCTTCAATGAACAAAAAGAAAGAAATGGCAGATACACACACGTTGTAAAGAATCAATGTCCCGCGGTGCAGTTGGCCAGTGGCTGCCTGTTATTGATACAGCTTTGATACCTTGCAGTGTTTGGAAATCAGACACACATTCGCTGTTCGATTCGATGGCCGATGATTGTTCCTCCTCAAACAATCGGAATTCGGTTCGATTCGGAAGTTCAGCTATAGTCGAACAACCACATTTTCTTTGCGCTAAACTCAGCTGCAAAGCAGTCTTCTCTCATAAAAAATATTTCTCTATAGCACTCTAGTCAATGATTTACTGATTACTTTATGCAACTTCCTTTAACCACGTCGGCAACAGGCCACCTTTCAGTCTTTAAAGGGCAACTCCGCTTATTTTGCAGTGCCTACAGACCTCAGTGATATGTTTATATATTCTCCTCGGTACTTTAATAATACATGCCAGTTGCAAGTCAATTAGTTTTCCTGAAAACGAATTTTTAAAAATTTTAGCGGAGTGACATGTGGGCCACCCTGTGTTTCTGACGTCATTACCTTCAACGCCGCCCACCGGAGGGCAGTCAAGGGCCAAACGGCGACACTTCAACGCTCAAATCGTTGCCGTCAAGTTCAGAAAAGCTGGCATAACTCATTACATCGTCGTATCACATCGCCGCTTCCATTTTTCTGGCACCTGCTCCGTATTTCTGATGTCGGGGAGGATGTGACGTCATCGCATACGCTACACGAAGCATCTACCCGTTTCGGTTTCCGTTTTAACACATCGTTCATTGGTTTATTTAAAACTATAGGTGAATTCCTGAGCAAAATGAACTACCCTTCCTGCTACAGGACTATCACTGCCACTGGAAAACAGCGATATCACAATATGGTGAAGAAGCCCGCCGGATTTCCCCTTTAAGCCAGAGGATGGATGGACACATATAACAGCATCCCCTTTGAATCGGGGTGACGGCTCGTGACACCAAGTTCTTTATTAATTCTCTCTATGCACTACAGCTGTCAGTTCTGACCTTCTGTTCCGCAGCTTTCCGCCACCAATCTTCCAGCCTTCTCTTTCCCGCCTGTGAGTTGCTACACTGTAGACTACTCGTCGCGTATGTAAACTATAAAGGTTATGATCGCGGGAAAAAAAAAAAAAAGGTAAGATTCGTATTGTAAGGAAAATGATCCGGTGTACGGTTACAATGAATGAGCATGCGCTCGGCAAGATGCGTGACGATTTGAGAGAGCAAATGAATATGTAGTGGAACACATTCGGGTTTCTTGCACACAAACCAACACTCTCACAGTCCTACAAGTAGAAACACTTTAGGGAAGTGATAATTCACATCGTCATTCCATCACAGCACATGTCAACATTTATTACCGTACACGTGCTATGCCCCATATCATCATCACCAGCCTGTCTACGCCCACTGCAGGGCTCCCATGGATCTCCAATTATCCCTGTCCTGTGCTAACTCGGCCCAATTTATCCCCGCGAACTTCCTGATCTCATCTGCCCACCTAGCTTTCTGCCGCCCCCTGCCACGGTTGCCTTCTCTAGGAATCCGCTCTGTTACCCTTAATGACCAACGGTTGTCTTGTCTTCGCATTACATGGCCCGCCCAGGCCCATTTCTTCTTCTCCATGCGCATCAGGAGAATTACGGGCGAGGAAGGAACATGCAACCAGGTCAAAATGCAACTCTTGCAGTAGAAATAACACGCTCGCACATCCAGAAAAAGACGCGAAAATGAAATAACCCTCATCGGGAACGGATGGATTGGATTATAGCGTTACAAGGATCCAGAGACGCAACGTGGCAAGCTTCGGGAGATTTTGCAGGGCCAATGTGGGCGTACTACGAAGAGTAAAAAAGGTGTAACTTTGACAACTCTTTATACCGATAACGAACTCGCATGACCAAATAATAATAATAATAATGACAATATAGTTATCGTAGATTAATTATTAATATGTACTGATCAAATGTTTCGTTTCGAGTCTCCGACGCCGATCCCTTTATTTTTATTTGATATCAGAAAGCTTCACGACCAAGAGAAATGGTAACGGTATACGAAAATTTCCGACCTGCGAAGTCTCACAAACGGAGTTCTTTCGATGCCGATGAACGACCTTGCAGAGCTTTCGCTCTGAAATGACTCACACGCGTGGACGATCACGCAACAGCCGCAGAAGACAATGACGCCCCCAAGAACTTTCAACCCACAGTGGACAATGGATGTACGCAGGAGGGGGTATACAGCCGACGAGTGGAATTGCAAGCGCACTTGGAAGAAGCGATGTATACGCTTCGAAGGGTTCAACGTATAGAGAAATAAATGACAAATGAAATGCACGACTCATTGCTGGAAGGTCAAGCGTACGAAGCCCCAGTAAAGAGACATCAACAATGCCATTCGATGAAGCCAAGGAAGTTGATAGGAATGGGGGTCAGCGTTCATAATGTGTTCAAGCAGGCTTAATAAGGGCCTTGCGACACTGCGAACATGATCGCAAAACGTTACCTATACGTATAGTCAAGGCTAATTCAGTGAACAGCAAAACATAATTGCATTGCACGCTGCAGCGATTTTCACAATTTCGTGTCAAAAACAGCCTAAATTGTTCGTTTTGAGGCGACTCTGAAAAAAGAAAAACGATAGCTCGATAACATTATTAAAAGCCCCTTAACATTACATATCTATCGATAGTTATAATTATGTGAGTAATATAAATGGTAATACATGATCATGATTTACGATTCATCATTTATGATACTCAGAATGACAAAGCGGTAAAATGGGTCGAAAAACGCCAAGGTTACAAAAATCGACAATTAAAAACCGTTATGGATACAAATAAAGTTGCGAGGTAATGACGTGGTAATAGCTAGAATATAGTAACGACTCAATAAGGAGCATGACTCAGAAAGAGAAATGGCAATGGCTTGGCGTAAATAAAGATTGTAATGCTCAAATTATAACACACTTCGGAAGTGGGTACTAACTTAAGGAAATACTAAAAAATTGTGGTAAACTTTCATAGTCATCAACATGACTCATGAAAAATGGCAATGACAGAGCGAAAAAAAAAAAAAAAAAGGTCAACACTCAGAAACCGATGGAACCAGCATGGACGTCGATACTGTGGAAGACACACTAATGGATGGCGGCAGAAGTCGGTCATGAGCATGGCTCAGCAATAATAACCATGACCGAGAAAAAAGGGTTTCCACCCACAAAGCCAATAGGTCCACTGATTGATTTTGATTTCTGGAGTTCTATGTCCCAAAACCACGATATCATTATGAGAGACGCCGTAGTGGAGGTCTCCGGAAATTTCGACCACCTGGGGCTCTTTAACGTGCACTGACATCGCACAGCACACGGGCCTCAACATTTCGCCGCTATCGAAATGCAGCCGGGATTCGATCCCGCGACCTTCGGATCAGCAGCCGAGTTTCATAGCCACTAGACCACCGTGGTGGGGCTGCATTTCGATGAAGGTGAAATTTTGAGGCCCATGTACTGTGGGAGGTTCTTTTAGAACGCGCTGACATAACGTATCTGTGTCTCAGGTACCGCGCCCGTCTAGAGTCCGCGGCCTTCCTCGACTTGCCGCCACCTGTCGGCAGACGCGCCGGAACGTTCCAGCGTGGATGAGTGACCAGTACCACGACCATATCCCGGCCGCGGTGGCTGCATTTCGATGGAGGCGAAATGTTGAGGCCCGTGTGCTGTGCCATGTCAGTGCACGTTAAAGAACCCCAGGTGGTCTAAATTTCCGGAGCCCTCCACTACACGGCGTCTCTCATAATCAGAGCTGGTTTTGGGGCGTTAAACCACGCAAATCAATCAATCAGTACCACAACCATATACGTAGCGACTTTCGGGCGCTCTGACCAGTGACGACCAAAGGACTGCACTGACCAAGAGAAAGAAAAAAAAAAAAACGTTCAAGGCGGTAACTTTCAGGCGATGGATAGTCCCCTCCGCAACGCCTTGCGCATGCTTCCAGCACACATCCTTTCCATGCCGTGAATGCACGTCTTGGATAAAAAAAAAAAAAAAAAGTCGGAAAAGAAATTACCTACTCAAGAGACGCCCGTGACGGAACAAGATTCCGAAAGTGACATTTTTCTACAATGATAAGGAAGCATGACCACTTCAAATGAGTATCGACATTAAAATCTCAGACTTTCGTTTTCTTTTGCTCAAAAACAGAGCATAAATTCCGGAAAGACTCAATGTAGTGTCACAACGACTAGCCACGGCAGTTATTTCTTTACAAGCTTAGGCTTCGTTTAGGTTAGGCTAGGTTAGATGGCAAGACAATGGCAGCACGGGACAAAGAGTAGGATGAGCACGCAGCAGGCGCATGACGGAGCAATGTGGAAGAACGTATAGTCAAGGAGTACACAAACCTCAACAATAGATATAAGGAACGCAGCCGAAGAGTGATAGACTTTAACATTCTGTTAAATTATCCGCACCACACTTAACCGGCACACCTGCGAGCACGGTACTAAAGCATGCAAAAGGAATGGAAACAACTGGTTTCTGCTGCAGCTGAATTTTTACTGTACACTATTTTTTTATTCAAGGAAATGAAATTCCATGTTTAGCCTGACACATACTTAGTGTTGTGTAAATTACATCTCTCCCCTAACTAAATTTATAAACAATATCAAATTTTCTTGTTTAAGTATTTGAGATCACCATAGTCTCTTGCTCTTAGTGTTTCGTTAGTAGGCGAGTATAATCCTTGAATTATGTTCCTATTATAGTGACAATTGCACCTCAGTGGTGTTGGGAAACGTATTATGTATACAACCCACAAACCCAATGCTCGTGAGCTAGGCGTAACTTATTTATTTCTGTTTTCTAGAATGTGGGTTATATATCGACACAATCATGACGATGTACTGAAACCAATATTTGCTAAAACCAATGCATTTATACGCAGTTTCTTTCCTCAGACAATTTCTGATTGGAACGCTCTTCCTAAAACCATTTTCGAGGAAGTTGATTTTCAAACGGCACTGGAAAAATTGTTGTTTTAGTTTCTTTTTGTTTGTTACTAAGTATGTATTATATGTATAGTGATGTAACCCTGTTTGATTGCTAATGGCGTTATTCATTTGTAAACCCGATTTATGCTAATTATGTTTTGATTTCCCACTCCTACTTGGGCCTGTCATGGCCTGCACTATTGTGGAATAAATAAATAAAATCCGCATATCACACCCGCATCCAACGCGTGCGTGAGACACACCGGTGTTTCGATTTATCACTATTTTCATTGAATATCTTGATGATTAAATGCCTGTTTAGTATGGAATACTTGTGCTCTGATGTCATGTGTATCATCTACAACTATTAACATGTCCTCTTTCATAAATTTTATAAGTTAATGCTTTCTTTTATTATTTCGCAATGTTTTTCTTCAAGTCGGAGGCAAACGTGCATTAAATTTCATTATTTATCCTGATGCTTAAGCGCACCTTTAGCATAAAAGACCAGTGCTATGCTATCTTATATATCAAATACAACCCTCAAATGTGTCATATGTTTCGTAGAGTTTATATTTTGATTTTATGTTCTCATTATTTAGTCACAGGTGAACGATAAGTGCTGCCAAATATGCGAAAGTGTGTCAATCGCTACTCGTGCAACTGAACAGATGAGATGCCGCCCATTAGTGAAGCTGGAAAAAAAAAAAAAAAGAGGGGGGTACCCTCCCCTGATAATTCGAAAAGCGTTCCTTTAATTTGTAAAAATTTGTAACGAAATCAACATATACATCCGCCACTTTACGCCCCCAGTTAACATTTCGGCACACCCCCTAATTTCAATTTATGGGAAAACCAGCCAATTAACCGTTTCGCTTTCTAAGTAAGGTGCGATGGCGGGAGACGAGGAGGGGGCCTAGTTTTGGTACGACATTGAAATTGAATTAAAACTGCGCACCGTACGTGTCCCCAGGAGAATCAGTTGTGCATTGTCAATCGCACAACTGATAATCAATCAGTAACAACCGTTCGTTCGTAACGACTGATATTAATCCCGTTTCTGTTCGTGGGTACAGTACTCGACGCTGTCGGAACGGAGTCTCGGACGGCCAGGCATATTGGGCAAGCCGTCGCATATCATCGAAGGGTGAGGTTGACGTCGCGGCTACAGCTGCGGCTATTCTCAAGCTGATCGGTCTATACGACCCAAGTAAAAAGCCATCGTACGCTGAGGCGCGACAGCACGGACAGCTCCCGTCCGATAAAAGTGTTGCCGTAGAATTCTTTTAGAGTTTAGAACGGTACAACGCGACAGCAGTGGGCCCGAAACTCTACTTTCGGTGACGGGAGTGGAAAACGTGCGCCGCGGAGAACACAGGTGTCACTGCGGTTTAGGACTAAACGGCCCGACCGTATCGAAACAAAAACTGCCCATCTTCTAGCAGGTTTACGCGTCCAAATATAGCTCAAGCTACGTGCGTGAACCTCGTAAACGCCGTTCCCCAAAAATTGCTACAGCAATCGAGACATCCGTAGGTATCAGGCGGGCGTATCTACGCGCGTACGCATGTGTGACAGTGCCGTGAAAGACACGGGTTTCATGACGAAAACCCGTTCCTAGCGATCACAGGTGCGCCAAGTACGACTTTTTCAGTTCATCTCGACAGTTAGCCGTCAGTTCGGGCCGCAGATCGTCGCTGAAGCACTCAAGGCGAGCTCAGCTGGTGGCTCTGCCACGGCGCATCGTGTTCCGAGTCGTAAAAAGAACGCGGCGGCCAGCACAACACTTGGATGCGCCTCTGTAGTAGTACGTCGCAGTTGCGACATTTCGGCCCCGTTGCGGTTCACACGCGCGATCGCGAAAAGCGTCGCAAGCGGTCAGTAGCGACGAGAACCGTTTCAACGTCGTTGACACGTTGGCTCACAGCCAATCGTGTGTGTGTGCGGACATCAAGTCGCGGCGGCGGCGCGGCGGAAACTTTCGCTTCGCGCGATAGAAGCGGTCGCGAGCGAAACATTGCGGGCGCCGGAGAGACTCACCGTTCTGGAAGGGTGAGTCCGGCGTTTGGCTGTTGTCTTTTTGCGGTCCTCTCGTGGTGGCCCTCTCTCGCACGCTTGCTTGTTGGCGACTTGAGCCGAACTTTTTTTTTTTTTTTTTCGCGCACTCCCCGTTCGGCGGCTTGGGTCGAGGTTGGTCTTCACTGCAAGCACCCTCAAAATGCCCGTATGAGTCGTAGGCCTTACGGTTTCGGCCGCGCAGTCGTGACCGTAAAAGTCCCGAAATTAACCACTGTCGCTAAAACAAATAGAAATGACCAGTGAACAAATTTTAGAATTATTCCACGAGATCTAGTTCTTTGTGTCGACATGACTGCGAGAGAGCGTTATGTAATAGAAAATAAAGTTGGTGTTCTTTTTGTGTCAACTTAACACCTTGACATATTTAAGTTTATAGCAAAACTACCTTCAAAAGGTTATTACATATTTAAAATAGACTTGTTCGAAATTATTAGCTTTTGTGGGAGCTATTAAGCGCGAGTCGCATATGAATCCAATCCACGACAATCTGTTAGCCGTTTTGCCATGTGTTTCGCGTGGTGTTGTGTTGTGTGCGTGTGATTGGGTTTTGGCAAGCTTGGTAGAAATCTGTGCCGACGTGATGTTCACAGTGAGGCAGTGAGGTCGTGAAACAAACTTGCAGAACTCGTGTTAAGAAACAATGAAGGCTGACACCTGTCCGAGCCGAATATTCCAAGGGTACAGAGCCCTGGGATACGTGTGCAACCACGTTCCTTTCGTTCTGCGATACATCAACAGGCGGAAAGAGCACCTTGTCATCACGTCCATTGGGAGATGCTTTCACACCTACGGCGTGAGTATAGCCAGCATTTTAAACTTCCGTCAAATCCCATTGGCTCGCTTTCACCTCTGGAACTGAAGCACGTAAAATATCTGCATCTGGCATGTTGGGCACTTTGCCGGCACTGTGTCAGCATTGATAGTTTTCAGTGGTTTAGGGCACTGCGTCTGCAAGATGTCATTATTAGTATCGCTTTTCGACCAAACCCTAAAGCACGACATTTGTGACAGGAGACGAAGCTTCGCTGTATTGGTCGTGGTTTTGCCTCAGACACGTTTTCAGATGTTATCCACTTAGAGCATCTATCCTCCGGAAGCTGGTGTTTAGATGTTGTTAATTGATTAATAAAGCTTTTTGAATTAGCAACGTCCAGGCGCCTTTAAGTTGATGTCGTGCTTTGGAGTGCTAGCAAGCTTACTGGTTCATCATCGCCCGACATCGCCACATGATCCACGAGCAACCGATTCTGTACGGCAGTGGTTTGGTGTCATTCATATCTGGGATGTGTAAATAAACGTGAACGGGAAAATGACGTGCACGATCTACGAAATCGCCGCTGGGTTTGTCCGTGCTGTTCTGGGACGTGTTTAGATATTCTGGCTCAGCTTGCCTTTGTGATAATGGGTGCCCCCCCCCCCCCCCCAGTCATAGCATACTTAGCCGTAATCAAAGCAAAGAACGAAGAATTTAAAAGTGTTCTGAAACCCAAATTCGAAGGCTCACTCCAAAACTATGAAGTATAGAAGGAGTAAACACAACCATAATGAAAGTGATCTCCAATAGAGCGGTTGAAGCCGGAGGTAAAACAGCAAAGCAAGCTGTCAAAAACTGCTGAAGACATAGTGTAATAAAGAAAAGTTAGCAGATCAAAGTTACTTCAGCAAAAGATAAAATAAAAGTACAGAACTATCAAAGCTGATCAGCAAAGCTAGGCCAAGAGATCTAAGGAACTTTGAAATGAAAGAAATACAGACAACTGTAGAGAAAGGTACCAGCATTAAATTGCCCCAAAAAAGGAAGAGAGACTACACATAAGACAAAACAAAGTGCATGTGCTAAAAGACAAGCAGGGTAACCTTATAGACAACTTCAATGAAATAGTCAATGTAGCAAAGATTTCTACTCCAAACCTGCACAGCTCCCAGACAGCCCTTGTAGAAACCAAAGCGGAAGAGAGCACTAAGGCTCGAAGTGTATCTATCAGCGAAGTCAGGAAAGTTGTAGAACACACGTCCCGTGGAAAAGTAGCAAGTGAAGACACATAGCAGCCGAACTGATCAAAGATAGAGGATTGTTGTTGTTGTTATATGGGGTTTAACGTCCCAAAACATGCTCTAGTTATGAGAGACGCCGTAGTGGAGGGCTCCGGAAATTTTGACCACCTGGGGTTCTTTAACGTGCACCGACATCGCACAGCACACGGGCCTCAACATTTCGCCTGCATCGAAATGCAGCCGGGATTCAATCCCGCGACCCTCGGATCAGCAGCCGAGTACCATAGCCACTAGACAACCGTGGCGGGGCCAAAGATGGAGGAGATGTTACATTCCAAAACTTGCATTGCTCTTTACGGAATGTATCAAGACATCTAGCTCAGCTGGAAAAATGCTAATGTAATCCTAGTACGCAAGCAAGGTAACATAAAAGGGTTAAAAGAACTACAGAACAATTAGCCTACCCCAACTAATACACAAATTATTTGTGAAAGTAATCACTGCTATGATTAAAAAACATTTGACTTTAACCAGCCTAGACAGTAAGCCGGCCTCGGGAAAGCATGCTATAAATCTGCCACGCCGTGCTCTCAATCTAATAATTGAGAAATTTGTTGAGCATAATGAACCCCTTTACATGGCCTTTATAAACTACAAAAAAGCATTTGATCTCATAGCTATACAAGCAGTTCTAGAGGATTCACGTCTACAAGGGATAGTTAACATCTACAAAGATAGCACAGCCACACTACTCCTCCACGAGAGGAGCAGGGAAATTCTGATCAAGAGAAGTGTCAGACAAGGAGATATGATCTTCCTGGTGTTATTTACTTCATGTTTAGAGGACGTGTTCAAGTATCTAGACTGGGAAGAAAAGGGAACTAGAATTTACGGAGAATATCTCAGCAATTTAAGGCCTGCAGATGGCATTTTGCTCTACAGCAATGACGGTGATGAACTACCAAAACATGATTGAGGACCTTAACCGGGAAAGAATTGAAATAGGACTAAGAACGAAAAGGCAAAAAAAGAAAATTATTCTTAGCAGCCCAGCTAAAAAGGAGTTTACAAGATTACAAATCAGCCTTTAGAATGTGTAAACGAGCACGTATATCTGGGGCAATTACCAACAGTGGAGCTCACTCATGAAAAGGAAATTCTTCATGCAATAAGGATGGGCTAGAGTGCATACAGGGGACATTCCCAAATCATGACCAGAAACTTTCATCTGTCTCTAAAGCAAAAAGTATATGATCACTGCATTCTCCGAGTACTAATGTACAGTGCAGAAACCTTGAGGGATAAAGAAAAAAATCACAATATCAAATTAAGGAGTGCACAATGCAATGAAAAATTATAGGTTTAACATTAAATGAAATAGAAAGCGAGCAGAATGGATCAGGGAACAAACAGGTGTAGCTGATATTCTTATATCAGTTAAAACAAAACTGTAGCTGGTCAGGACATGTCATGAGGAGGACAGACAACCAATGGACAGTAAGAGTACCAAGAGAGGGAAAATTCAGTAGAGGGAGGCAAAAGATTAGATATTGCGAATAAATTGTCGATTTTCTGTTTTTTGTCGCAATAGAAAGCACACCATTCACAGTGTATGAGCCTGCAGTGCTTTTGCTGGAAGGTGGGCAGAAATCTTCTATACGGAATTTTTCGGTCTATGTCATTACCCCTTCTGCATGTGTAGGGCACTGGCAACATTGGTTACTGGGCTTTTGCAGTATTAGTTTAAAAATGAAAAGTTACTCCCCATTCTGAAGGAATGCTACCAGATGTGTGTTTAATACAGTTGTAAGTAATAAATTTGAGCCTTTGAGCAGGTTGACTGAACCTGCGTGGGTATTTCTTGGCTATTCGTTACACTTGGAGATTGACACTCATCGCCAAGGGTGGCGCCACCGGTCATTTCTTTTTCATGATTTTCAGTTCCAAGTTAATTTTTTTTTTTTTTTGGGATACAAGCACGCTCGTTTCCATCAATGTAAGGAACGCTCTTCTCACTGTCATCACGATTGAGAAAAATTTTCTGAGCAGTAGACAGTCCCTTTAAGAAACTCGTAAGTATAGAGTGGAATGAACTTGCTGAGGGCAGGACACTTTGGAAATTGTATGAAGCAGCTAGTCTACTGCAGTAGACTTAAAGTAGGCTAATGACGATGATGATTCAAGTGTGGAACCGTGTTCTTGGGGGGACATTATTTGTAGTATTTAGTGGAGGTTTAGTGATTGGGACGGAGGGGGGGATAAAGGGAATTGAAAGTGGATGAAAAAAAACTTGCCACCGGTGAACCCTTAACTAACAACGTCTGTGATACTGTGCTCTTACTTTAATGTAGACATTGCTAATCATGCTGCACGAGCCAATGTTTCACTACTAGTCCTCCGTCATGTTGATGGTTGTTTCATGTAGGATCGCTTCTATTCACTCACCTTCAAGCAGCTCACCTTTGTGTAGACCACTTCAGGACAGGCTTCTGAATTTGCCCCGCCACGGTGGTCTAGTGGTTACGGCACTCGGCTGCAGATCCGAAGGTCGCGGGATCGAATACCGGCTGCCGCGGCCGCATTTCGGTGGAGGCGAAATGTTGAGGCCCGTGTGCTGTGCGATGTCAGTGCACCTTAAAGTACCCCATGTGGTCGAAATTTCCGGAGACTTCCACTACGGCGTCTCTCGTATTCAGAGCTGGTTTTGGAACGTTAAACCCCACAAATCAATCAATCAGGCTTCTGAATTTAAAAAATTACTTAACTTACAGACTTATGCTGTTAATAAGGGATGCACCATAGACAAAAGTGAGCAGAGGTACAGGGTGGACCGCCCCGCCACGGTGGTCTAGTGGCTAAGGTACTCGGCTGCTGATCCGAGGGTCGCGGGATCGAATCCCGGCCGCGGCGGCTGCATTTCGATGGCGGCGAAATGTTGAGGCCCGTGTGCTGTGCGATGTCAGTGCACGTTAAAGAACCCCAGGTGGTCGAAATTTCCGGAGCCCTCCACTACGGCGTCTCTCATAATCAGAACTGGTTTTGGGACGTTAAACCCCACAAAACAACAACAACAACATACAGCGTGGACGACCTTCTTCTTGTTACAAGAGATAGATGTGCTGACTATTATTATCTTCACAGCCTTTTCTTGCGATGGAATAACGTGAAATAACGGCCACTGATACAGAGCAGGTTGTCATGTTTCTTGCCAAACATGATTATCCAGCTCTCAGTTGCCTTTATAATTGCATTATGCTCTGTACAATAACAACTTGTCATTGTTTTTGGTGAGAGTGCGGTCACCCTTACAGCGAGCTCTATGTTTGAGATTTTACGCTTTTCATTACAACTTCAAACACCCAAAAATACATTGTATCTCCATTTTGATTATTCCAACTTGTGATGACAAGAGCAAAACCGAGCTGAGTATGAAGGCAGTAGTGAGATCCATAATTGAAAGAAATGGCTAAATGTTTGTCACATTCTTGCTTTTTATCTGGTTTCAGGGAACAAAACTGGACCTGCTGACAGCAAGTAAGTGCCTGTTTTCCAATCTTGCTTCATTCATGAATGCAGTTCATACATTGAAAAGTACATGCAATCTACATGATGTCTGTGAAAATAGGGCATATATGCACGCTAGTTGGGGCACCAATTTGTACACAATGTGTCTCGCTATGTCACGATGCTTAGCTTATGTTGTGGGACTCAACTTTACCTGGAGGGGATGAAAGGCAAGGTTAGGGCTATGATCTATGTGTCGGCTTGTCTAATGCTGTGTTAGTGCTGCTCTGTGGATGTTAGGACTGCCCCTGATGCATTAAATTCGGAGGGGTGCTCAATTGGAATTAGTAGTAGGTACACGCCAATGAATTGCAAGGTCCATTGAGGGATTATTTTCAGGAATTTTGGCCTGGTTTTCCGAAGTCTAACAGTGATTAACACCGAGATTGTAGCCAGAGCACCGGACTCATCATGACTGTTGTGCTGTAGCTTTGTGAAATGCGGACAGAAGCCTGCTGGAAATGCAAACCACTTCAACAAGTGGTGTGGCAGCCTAGTCATGATAGTTGGGATTCTTCACTTTGAGTAGTGTCAAGGTCCAGTCCTACTTTGCAGTGTTGTGCATGTTTTAAATGTAAAGCGGTTTGATATACCAACAATAACCACTAGCAGACGTAAGCCTGTACAAATATCACCAGTACACTCACCTGTGAAAGTCACTAAGACAACTGACAGTACCAGTGGCTAATGCTAATGAGTGCACAGACAAAAGCCTGTACCCTCACAGGAAATTCATCAAATTCCTTTTAGAAATGACTTAATGAGCAAACTGGTGACAGTTTGTTCATTAAGCGACCAAATACTGAACCTGTGTGGGTATTTCTTGGCTATTCATTACACTTCAAGATTGACACTCATCGTTCATTTCTTTTTCATGACTTTCAGTGCAAAGTAAAAAATATTAATTTTTTGTCGGGTACAAGCATGCTCATTTCCGTCAGTGTAAGGAACGATCTCATTTTCACCACAATCGAGAGAAATTTTTCAAGCGGTAGACAGTCCCTTTTAAGAAATTCACAGGCATGATTCACAGGTTTGCTCATTAAGTTGTTTCTAACAGATAAAAGAACGAGCCCTTGAACCCTTCCCTTTCGTTATGAAGTTACTTTGACATTCTTAGTCAGTTGTGTTGTTACTTCACTCTTGATTCACCATTGATGAACTTTAATTTCTACATTCACTTTCATTTTAATTCATAGTCACATACTAGGGTGGTGCGTAAACCGCATGCCCCGGCTCAGGGTTTGTGGGTGTGCACCGTACATTGCGTTTCATACCATTTGTGTGCCCGCCACCACCGCCATCAATCGCCAGGTTTTTTTTACTTATAAGCCACACAAGCCTTTCGCTTTAAAGTAATAGAGCGTTTCAGCATTGAAGCTATCCTTTAAGATGTGGTGCACACGCCGACTCTATGCTATGCAGTGAGGGCTTGTGTCAACCTGCCACCAGTGATAGCCAGTTTGCATGTTCCAGAGGACGGCCGGCCAAATCCAGCATTAAGTGTGCCTTCCTGTTTCGCTGACACGACCGACAGCTTTCGATGCAGTGCACGATGTTGGTGTGACAGAGTGCGGTTTTTTTTTTGTCGGTTAAATCCTTACGAAATTTTTCTTTAATTTGTGATCTGAAATGTTGTGTGTGGTGGAAGGCAGTGCTTCCGTTTTGAGCAGAATGTGTTGATTCTAAGTCACGCGTCAGGTCAACAAAGTGCTGATGCAGCTGTAGCAAAGTATTGTCAGACGTGCCTACAGTAAAACCTCATTATAACGAAGTTGAAGGGGGAGCCGTAATTACTTCATTATAACCATTAGTTCGTTATAGCCAATATCAATTTCATCTATAGGAATTTCAAGGGGAATTGCGATTGCTTTGTTATATCCAATAGTTTGTTATATCCGGGTTCGTTATAACGAGGTTCTACTGTATAATGAAAAGCAGTGTCTGTATTTGTCTTCCTTATGAAGCTGTGGTTTTGTTTCATGTCATTGTGGACTTGTTTTTTCCAGGCCAGGCACATGACGATGAGATTAGTTGTATTGCGGGTGACTCCCGACTGGTCTACACAGCATCTGGAAAGACCATTTATTCCTGGCTGCGTGGAAGCGAGGTACTTCTTCAGACACTTTGTGATTCTTCTCTGGCTTTTGCAAAGTTATTCTGTACTTGAAGTGGCTCATGAACAGTTGGAAGCATAGCTATTGATGTCATACATCTTATGTCTGTATGGCTGTAATTTTAGCGGGTATTAATTTCGGGGAACGTATGTTCTTATAAATTCACTTGTTTTGCCTTTATGAACTATCTTTGTAGCATTCAGTTCTTTTTGTTCTTTAAGTTACTACCAGTCATAACCACCAGTAAATGTGTCCTTCTGCTCTTCAATCATTGTTTCAGCTATCTCTCACGCTTACAAATAGTCAGGCAACATTAGTTGAAAACTTAGGATTATATCTGGATAATTTCAAGCTCCAGGCACGTACAGTTTACTTTGTAAGGCAACACTGCTGCCAGTACTTCAGCCAATATGCATCTTTAATATTCTTTCAGCTTATTCCAAGTATCACATGGCAGGATGCATTAGGTAATAAAAATACCTGGAAGCGAAAATAATGAAATTATGGAATAGTGAAGAAGAAGATGATGATGAATATAAATAATGATGATGATGAAATTAGGTACAAGAAATACCTGGTGATTAAAATTAATCCCCCAGGTCATCACGACAAATCTGAGCTGTAGCTGGGGCTGGAGTGCTACTTTGTGTTGTCTTCGAGCATTAACTCTACTGCACAGCCTTAAAACGCATGACACACTGTTAAGCTACATTTCATTTTGCCAGAGTTATGGTTAAGCAGTTTATAGTGTATCACTAAAGTGGTCTTTCATTTTCTTTCCTTCCTTTTCCGAAGCTGCAAAACACCTTCAGTGGTCATGAGCACGAAGTCAAGCTTCTGCTACCATTCGCGAACCACCTGATTTCGGGAGACGAATCTGGCAGGGTGATCATCTGGGAGATCAAAACAGCAGGTGTGTATGTTTCAACAGCATTTGCTGTAGGCATTTCGAATGTCAGAGTTACAGTCCATTGCTTTAGCTGCCTGTTGTGTCTGTATTAATCATAAACAGCACCACTCATGGACAGCATGACTCGCTGTCTCAATATTTGTACCTTCATTATCTTGTTGTGGTACATGCTCTGTTTCGGTAGTTCCGTGCAGCACTGTGGAAACTACAGGCCACTTCGGCCAATCGGGAGGGCGAATACATGTTAAACGCGTCCTTCCACGCCATGTCGTCTGCCAGTGGTGAGAGTTGCGGTGGAAGCGGCAGCCCTGTAAGGAGGAAGAGGAAGTGAGGCCTCTATTGGCAGGAGCGGCTCGCAGGTGCATGTCTGAGCAATGCCATTGCATCTCGCTTTGCTAGAATTCTGCGCTCGATGGCTTCGTAGCCTTGGCTCCGCTGCGCGGAACTAGTGGAACAGACTATAGTCATTTTGATAGCGTAGTAGTTGTGTAATGTTGTTCGCTGGGTGACTTGAAAACAAAATAATGATATAGAAACTGTTATTTTTTTTCTTTTTTGCTTTTCTCTGCCCTCTTCCTTCTAGGACGTCGTGAGTTTTTTTTATTATTATTATTATTTGTGCAAAGTAGCATGTTGGTGAATTTTATCGTTTGCAGACCTCTCAATTTTTAAAGAGCCCCCGAACCACCTAGAGGTCGAAATTTAGTTGCAGTTTTGCAGTTGTGCACAAGTCTGCAATGAACATGTAGGCACCCAGATTTCTCGAAATGGTGTCATGGTAGCAGAGTTGCATGCATTTGGTGATCAAAAACACGGGGCCCACTCGTTATGCTCTTTCCTCCACTACTCACCATCCGGCTGGTGCCGTCTCCTCCTTGCAGAGCGCTCCTTCAAATGCCATACATGTCAACACCGGCGCACCTTCCACCACCAGAACGCTTTCCACCTTCCATTTTATCTTACTACACTTCTTGGCTGCCTTACTATTGTTGCTGTGCCAGCACATGCATCTGCAAAGCGTGCCGCTGATGACCCTGAATTTCATGCGTGCATCTATAAATGCTAGCCAACATAATGGAACCATATGGTGAAACGTCGCGTCGAAGCACTTCCATGGGAGATGGAACAGTCAGCTCCTCTGCCTTCGTTAGATCATAATGACAATTTGGGTCGGTACATTATGTTCTTCCTAGGCACTGGCTGCGTGCACATGGGCGACTTAACAAGGAAGGGGAGAAAGTGCATGTACAGTAAAACCTCGTTATAACAAAGTTCGTTATAACCAATATTAATTTCATATATAGGAATTTCAAGGGGAATTGCGATTGCTTTGTTATATCCGATAGTTCGTTATAACGAGGTTCTACTGTAATTGCTAGCAGACTTTACCCAAAGTTGTAGGTTCTCATTCAACCAGTTCAACCCGTCCCTGGTGACATAATGAGGTGCAGCCTGGTAATTTTAGGACGAGTGCCAAGTATACCAGAAAAGCCTGGAACAGATTACACTTTAAAATAGCATTGGACCTGGATGCTCGATTTGAGAATCGAACCCTCAGTATTTTAACGCACCAGCCCAGTGCTCCAATTATATGCACACTTCATATGTGCTACAGTAGAACCTTGTTATAACGGACCTGGATATAACGAATTATTGGATATAACGAAGTAATTACGGCTCCCCCTTCAACTTCATTATAACCAGGTTTTACTGTATTACCGTCTATATTTCTTTCCTCCACACTGTTCATTATGTGGATAGGGATAGTAGCGCCATCTAGGAGAAGTGAAGCAAAATAGCACGACAGATGAGCGGAACTGCGTTCAAGGAACTTGGCCTGCACATTCTCCGCGTAGGCATCTTGCGGAACTGAAAGACGTCAGTGTAATCAGCAGAGGTTATGTTGTGTGCAGCTTAGCGTTAGGTCAAAGACAAAGATGCAAAAAAACTTTGCTGTGTGAATTCCAACAGGGCGGATTGAATGTGCTGCAGTTTGTTCTGTCAAGCTCCCGCCACACTTCCATCATGTTTTCCAATGAAGCCTCTGTTTCTCTTTTCCCAGAGCTCTATCTGGAGCTGTCGCTCGACTCCTCCACGTTCCGGGCCACCACACTGCTCCATCCGGTCACTTACGTGAACAAGATACTGGTGGGCAGCGAGCAGGGACCACTGCAGCTGTGGAACATCCGAACCGGAACACTGGTGCACACGTTTGCCGGTTGGCAGAGTGCTGTCACTGCACTGGAACAGGTTGGTGACTCAGAATAGGCGGTTAAGTTAGAAGTGTGTTAGTAACAGTGACCCAGGACTGTGGACAGCATAGTTCATCCTGATTTCATTTGTCGAGAAACGTCCCAGAAAAGGATCCTAAGCAATGGGATTTTAGAAGTGCGGTCAAGGACTTACACGGAGAACCATACGGATAAAGTCGTAGTGTAGCAATTTTAAATGTTGCCGCTGACTGAACTGTGATGAAACTAATGCTTTGACACCCTTATGGGCACATTGTTCGCAAATCGCGAAGGAAAAGTGTCACCTCTGAAATAGCTCAAGATGCTACAAGCATCCTGGGACAATCACTGAAAACATTTTACATAACATCTTTATTGCGTTACCTGCAAAGTCAGGTATTATAAGCAGCAGAACTTGAAGGTCAGTGTGCAGTTGTTTGCCCTCGGAATCTCAAAGATCGTACGCATATAGGAGCGGGGTAGGCAACACTAATAGCAACGAACAAGGGCATTGTCAATGGAACATGGTATAGTTATGCGAGTGATTAAGGCAAGCTGTGTTTCAAGCTTTAATAAGCTTACATATTTGCTTATTGTGTAGTAGAGCTTATATATGTTGCTGTGGGATCTACAGTAGAACCTCGTTATAACGAACCCAGATATAACGAACTATTGGATATAACGAAGTAATCGCAATTCCCCTTGAAATTCCTATAGATGAAATTGAGACTGGTTATAGGTGCATGGGTCATACAGGTACACCAACAAAAGTGAAAAAAGAAACTTACAGCAGACAGCTCGTCCCTTGTTAGCGTTCACTGCATACTTGCAAGAGATGCATATTGAGAAATTTAATAGTGGCTAGGAATGTTTGGGTAAGTTGCTGTTGTCAGTGTAGGAAACTCCGCACATTACATGAAGCATTAAAGGGGGCCCACTTATTAAATGTGCTACTATAGTACAGTAAAACCTCGTTATAACGAAGTTGAAGGGGGAGCGGTGGTTACTTCATTATAACCATTAGTTCGTTATAGCAAATATCAATTTCATCTATGGGAATTTCAAGGCGAATTGCAATTGCTTTGTTATATCCAATATTTCGTTATATCCAGGTTCGTTATAACGAGGTTCTGCTGTAGAACCTTGTTATAACGAACCTGGCTATAACGAACTATTGGATATAATGAAGCAATCGCTATTCCCCTTGAAATTAGCATAAATGAAATGGATATTGGCTATAACGAACTAATAGTTATAATGAAGTAATTACGGCTCCCCCTTCAACTTCGTTATAACAAGGTTTTACTCTACAATGAAGTAATTACGGCTCCCCCTTCAACTTCGTTATAACAAGGTTTTACTCTACAACGGCCAGCCAGAAGGAGGAGGCACCACGCCACGGTGGTTTAGTGGTTATGGCGCTCGGCTGCTGATCCGAAGGTCGCGGGATCGAATTCCGGCCACTGTGGCTGCATTTTGATGGACGCGAAAGGTTGAGGCCCGTGTGCTGTGCGATGTAAGTGCACGTTAAAAAAACCCCAGGTGGTCGAAATTTCCAGAGCCCTCCACTACGGTGTCTCTTGTAATCATATTGTGGTTTTCGGACATAGAACCCCAGAAATCAATCAATCAAAAGGAGGAGAGGGACCATTCGCTCCACTACTGCCGAACTGTGACAAAGTTGCTGCAATTCAGTTGCGTTTTGTTTGTTTTATTTACTTATTTTTGTCTAAACAGTAAGAATTATCAGTCATAACAATGGAATTTTTATGGCGCCTGAATATTGCTAATACAGGCAGGCTCAACTGTGTGGAAATTTGGTTGCATGTGTGGTACTACCACACCAATTTAGAGCAGGCATGCATTGTAAGACTCACTTGTGCCTCTGTTTAAGCAATGCAGTAACAAACAATGTCAGAGAACTCGAGAGACGAGACCGAGTGGCATTGATGGTCACAAGTCACAGGGAAAAGCAAAGAGCACCTCCTGAGTGTCTCTGTGCATTTGTGATCGTCCTGGTCTTCCTTTCTTGCCCCTAATGTTCTCCTGTGCCGTTTGTTGCTGTAACAAATGAACTGGTTATACAGTAAAACCTCGTTATAACGAACTTGAAGAGTGAGTGGTAATTACTTCGTTATAACCATTAGTTCGTTATAACCAATATCAATTTCATGTATAGGAATTTCAAGGGGAATTGCGATTGCTTCGTTATATCTGATAGTTCGTTATATACAGGTTCTTTATAACGAGGTTCTACTGTAATTACATTTGAAACCTCAATATAATGAAAATGGATATCACAAAGTGTCGGTTATAACGAAATAAATTAATATTACTAGTATAGCCAGGAAAGCAGTGTTCCGAATATAAACAAGTGTGTTCATAGTGAATCATAGGATGTAACAGAACTGTTTTTGTGCCAGGCGGATTTTGTCATAACGGGGTTCGGCTACGGTTTAATGCAGTAATATTTTAGCGCAATATATGTCTTGATTTCTAGTCTCCTGCGGTGGACGTGGTAGCTGTTGGCCTGGCCAGTGGTGAAACCATTGTGCACAACCTGAAGTACGATGAAACGCTGATGCGCTTCCAACAGGACTGGGGCCCCGTGACAGCTGTGTCTTTTCGCACAGGTTTGTCCAAAGTCCAAATTTGTGTTTATCACTGGAATTTCAACGCGCTCATCTGCATTACTCTCACCTTTAAGTGATCGCTTCGTGAAGTTTGTGCTCATCTAATGTAGTGTAGAATCCAAACATGAATTGATTCTGTTTATTTAGCAAGTTTGAGCATTTCTAAATGTGATCACTGACAGTTCGGACCGAGCAGGCCTCGCTTGAAAGTTTAAATACTAATTGTAAGTCCAAAGTACTGAATTCCAGATATTAAGTGACTTCATTTCAAGAGTTATCCCCCCCTCCTCCACCCTTCAAAAAAAAGAAAAAGAAAGACACCTTATAAGTTCATTTTTTCACCTATACATGCATCTGTACCACTTGTTCATTTTATAGGTATTTTATAAATGGTCCTTGATAACGCATAATTCCTAAAATGCCACCTGCAAGCATTTGCTATGCCTAGCCAAGTGTACAAATTGAAGGACCTTTCAAGCCCCCTAAATATACAAGAGTTTTCACTGTTGATTTTTTAGAAGGCTGAAAAGTCCTTCAATTTGTACACTTGGCTAGGCATAGCGAATTTTGTTGAACATTTCTTTTCTTTTATTTTCAATCTTGCATTTTTTTCTTTCTTTCTTATAATCATTTAAAGCTCTGTACTTCATGCTGAAACCTCTGTGGTATCGTCAAAGTTCTTGTTTTAAGCCATGGGCAAGCTAGTGTTCAAAGGGAATTTAGTGTTAATCACCAAATCTCCGTTGAAAACATGAAGGAACTGTCACATGTGTCACAGAGAATTGTCCATTATGCCCGGTTCATGTGCCCATATAATTGCTATCGCTATTAAAGGAACTAGAAAAAGTTGTTACTGTGGACAACCATGCCAAAAAAAACTGAGCAAGTGACATCAAATACGTCATGAAATCAAGCAGTCATGAGAAAACTGTAGAAGGAAAGATACAGAAGGTCCAAGCCCTATTGCCCTATTGCAGAAAAAACTTGAAGCACCTTCTTGAAATACTTACTTGCGTGTGCTAAGGCAGTGTGTGCGTTCAGATGCGTGAGGTTCAAGGCAAATTACATGTGTTTCAAATGTTTCAATTTTTATGCCTATTTCCTTTCTTTTGTTTGCAGTGAAATTAACGATACCTTTGCTAATGTAGTTATTGTCTGTCCAAGGTAAAGCTATGAAGCGCACCACATGAAATTCTTGAAGTTACTATGTCAGGGCCCTGAAGGTCCTTGAAAATCCTTCAATTTTTTTTTTTTACGGCTGCTACGAACCCTGTATTTCGACAACTTTGATGTGTAGGTAGGCAAAAGATATTGTCAGAGTATGCACCAAGCCTTAAAGCCAAACCAGTGTAAACATAGAAGTCGAATGCACTTTGACAGCTGCATGAAGGATTGCAGGCCTTGTGATACACCTTGCTAAAACGCCACCCCATTTGTTGTTTCAAGTTAACTGTGCCAAGTGTTTTGACTCCTCCTCTATTGGTGCTGTTCAGTTGCTGTTAGCTTAACTAAGTTTTAAAAGATTACTACTGACACATCCCTTGTGTGCCTGTGACAAACCAGCTCGTTTCCCTTGATCTACCCTTTGGCCCGTGCAGACGGGCACTCGCACATGGCAACAGGCAGTCCCGTCGGCCATGTGGCTGTCTGGGACCTTCGAGAAACGGGCCCTGCACAGCCAACTCCTGGAGGCCCACCGGTCAGCGGTGACAGGGAATGCGCTTCCTGCCAAACGAGCCCCTGCTGCTGACCTCTTCGCCTGACAATTCTCTCAGGGTGAGCCTACCGTATTTGACATGAACATAGTTGGGCATGTCTTATTGAAGTGTATGAATATGGAGTTGATGGATAAACTTTAACTGGATGAACTTTAAATTTGAAAGCAAAGCGTCTACTGCCACTCACGGCAGGACAAAGGAGAAATTACAGATGCTTACAGCATGGTTAACACTTTGCACTTGCTTTCCTGATTTACCCATTACACAAGGTTATTTGGCATACTTTTAATAGCGGAGCTGTTAAAACAGTGCTGTAGGTAGTTGTTTATAACGAATTATTGGATACTATGAAACTATTTCTACCATGTCAGGTTTGTTATAATGAGGTTTAACTATTTTACAACACAGTGCTTACCGGACACTAGTATGATTACCGACACCGATTGCAAGAGCACATATTTAATTAAATCATTAAATCATGTGTGCATCCCAAGTATTGATAGCTTGATCACTATGTATGGTCGACCTTCGTCAGCTGCAAACGGGAGCTTCTGCACCTCTTGATCCTTTCTGTTTCATTCTTCATAACACTGCCAGTGCTTTATATTGTAGCGTAGTGTTCTTGTCGCTACTTGGTCGCCGCCGGAGAGACGACACGAACACATAGCAGATCCACAGGCTTTCTCCTAACTGAATTTATTTGGCGTAAGTTTCCCTAATTTGACGTTTTACACACTCGTACACAACATAACTCGTCAAATCTGAGCAGCCCTCGCTGCAACCTATTCGCTTGATGTCTCCGGCTCGACTCTCCCTCGGCGCCTCCGGAAGCATCCCGAAGACGCCCCAGAGACAACAAAAAAGGACCATTCAGAAGCCCCCGTAGATGACACCCAA
Source organism: Hyalomma asiaticum (assembly GCA_013339685.2). Lineage (NCBI taxonomy): Eukaryota > Metazoa > Arthropoda > Arachnida > Ixodida > Ixodidae > Hyalomma > Hyalomma asiaticum. Next base: position 41,128,090 of record CM023491.1, on the reverse strand, counting down.
TAGGGTGTCGAGAATTCAAACAAGTACACCCAATCGCGGGCGGTCTTCACCGAGTTTGAACCCGATGACAGCAATTCGCGTAAAGATTAACGATCTAACTAAAGTAAACACACACAGGAAACTACCACGACATCCGTTGGGCTTCCAGCGTGCAGTTCGCCATGCATACCTGCAGGCACCCCCGCTGCGTCCCACGAAGGGGAAGCAGCCTCTCATAGAAAGATAACGATCTCGCACAACAAAGCCGCAGAAGCACTCAATGACACCGCCGCAAACCTTGCTCCTGGGCGGACCCGCGACAATGGGACGGTAGAAAAGTTGGAAAAAATAGCAACATATACGTTTACGCGACAATATTACAGTTGTGCATTGTTTTTGGCTGCAGTTTTTTTTCTTCCCTCAATACTCGACCTTACTTCAGTTGCAGTACTAGCACACCACAGAAGTCTGAACTCATCTGCAAACTTTTAAAAGTCAATGCAGCTCTGAGCTGTATGTTGTGCAGCCCTAGGCCAAATTCTTAGCTTTCCTGTATGCAATGGAATCTATTTGGTACAATCTTCACGGGAACTGGAAAACAATTCGTATTATCCGAAAATAGTATTAACCGTGCCAAAATACATTGTGCCTGTAGGGCACTGGACGGCGAGTAAAAACATGTTTTGCGGAAAAACGTATCGAGCAAGATTTTATCAACGAGGTTCCACTGTAACTGCGGCATGTTGATGAAAACTGAGCAAATGAAGGCTCATACCTTTGATGTTGTTTCTAGTGTTGCGTGATCGCATCACATAAAGAAGTTTGTACTTTATCGTTATATCTGCTATACAGTAGAACCTCTTTAGAACGAACCTGGATATAACAAACTATTCGGATATAACGAGGAAATTGCAATTCCCTTGAAATTCCTATAGATGAAATTGATATTAGTTATAACTGAACTAATGGTTATAACGAAGTAATTACCACTCCCCTTCAACTTCGTTATAACGAGGTTTTACTGTATTGTCTACCTGTGCCCATACACATGTGGAGGTAGGTAACCGATATGGATGGCTCGCAAACTTTTAGGAGAGTGCCTTTTCAAGGAAGCTCTTATCTAATAGCTTCCGCATTTCAGATGTGGATCTTTGACCAGTCGGATGGGAGCGGCCGTCTTCCTCAAACAGCAACAGGGACACAGCAGCGCTCCCTCCCGGATTCGGTTCCATGGCGCCGCTGGCACTAATATTTTAAGTGCAGGTTAGTCATGACAGTGATTGCTACAACAGTGTCGGACAGTCTCGACTGCTCTTGCATGTAGTGCTTCTCTTGTAACATTAAAAACTTTTGACAGGACCACTATGCATCACTGTTGCATAATTCGATATGAAATGTCTCAACCATTTTAGTGACTGCCTCAAGTGAATTTGAAAAAGAAGTGCACCTCTTCACTTCATTGGAAAGCTAGTTCAGCTAGTTTGGATAGGGAAAAGTTTTTGCTCCTGTGGTGGGCCTTCAAAGCTTTGCACAATGTTGTCTAAGAGATGTTTGTCATCAAAATTATTTCAAGGGCATCCTTTCTGTGTCATTACCAAATTTGGTTTACATGTTGATCAAGATGTTTATTTGACAACATGCTTGGGATATGGTAAAATTATAGCAATTTTTCCACAACTTACACCTCCAGGACTTTGGTTACAATGCACTATGTTTGTATTTCTTCCCTGTCACCTTACGCCATGTTTAAATATCTCAGGATTTAATACTTGGTCTGTAGAAGATGCATATTGAGCTGAATTTTTTTTTCTAGGTCTGGACAGCACACTGCGTTCCTTTTCTACTCTTGGCGAGAACCTCAACAAGAGCCTCGGGCAAGCGTCCTACGACCGCAAGAAGGCCAAGAAGTACGGTGTGCTCAAGGACCCAGGAAAAATGCCACCAATTTGCGAATTCACGTCGGGTGAGCGTCCGCTGACACTTTTTGACCTTGACCATCCAAAATTGAGTTTGTTTGCAGAAGAATGTGCCTGTTGCTGTAATGATAAAAAGTTTTCCCGCAAGTGATGCGTGTAGATCTGTTTGTTCGAAAAGTTCTAAGCTAGGAAATGGGGCAGGTTGCTCTGGTACAGCAAACTGGTAGACAGGCAAGTTCAGATGGTGTGCATCAAACAGGGTAGATGAGCAAAAGAGTGGAAATTCAACAGAAGTACTATTGGCAGTACTGGACTGACATGGGAACTTATGACATTTTGCAGGGCTCGTTTAACATGAGCTATTCCGTAATGATGCAGTGGAATGCAGTCATATCGGCCTCTAGTAATTGTATGATTAGTTGATCGTTCTTCCCTGTTCCTTCAGTTGCTTGTTTTTAAAATCTGAAAAGGCACCCAAAGCTTTTACTACCATTCTTTAATTCAAACTTCTGCATAATTTAAACAGATTCTGCCATTCTTCTTGGGTCAATTCAAAGTCAGTAGCGCACCTCTTGGCAAATAGTAAACCAGAACTAGCACGACATTACGAAATTCATCACCTCTCAATGATATAATTGTTTTGTCATTGGAATTGCCTTGCATGAGATTTTTGTGGCTAATTCACTGGAAACCTCTTCCTCATCACTATCCAGCGTGTCTACACCCACTGCAGAGCAAAGGCCTCTGCCATAGATCTCCAATTATCCCGGTCCTGTGCTTACTGCCACCGCGTTAACCCCGAAAACTCCTTGATCTTGTCTGTCCAGCTAACTTTCTGCCACCTACTGGCACACTTGCCTTCTCTAGGCAACCCTTAATGACCAACAGTCATCTTGCCTTCTCATTACATACCCTGCCCGCACCCTTTTCTTGATTTCTGCTAAGGTGCTAGACACCTCTTACATGTCTTATAAATCTGACTCCTGAAGTTTGACAGTCCGTATCCTAAAACAGAGTCGTCCAGAAATCTCGTTGTGTTGCCAGTCAAGCGGGTAAGCTTCGCTGTCAAGTCTGGCATTGTTTTGCTGAATCACTTCTGCTTCTCGTTGGACAGAGACTACCCGAGAGAAGGAATGGGACAGCATTGCAGCCTGCCACCGGGGTGTCAAGAGGGTGACAACCTGGTCCTACGATCGCTGCTGCATGGGGAAACACCAGCTGCTGCACGACCGCTTCAAGGGTGTCCAGGGAGTCTCTGCCCTGGTGAGCATTGCTCCAAAGCCATAGAGAGATGCACTAAATAAGCTCAAACTAAGAAAGTATTCGTTCAAAAAATATTATCATTCTTAACTTCACTATAAATGGTCCATTGAAAGAAGAGGAAGTGAGAGTTGCAGTTGCGTTTTAAAAAATTTCGAGCCATGACCAAAGGTCGATATGTCATAGTAACTCCCGGATTTCAAGGTTGCTTCTTGTCACATGAGGATGTGTTGATTCAGTAAAAGTTTTTTAAACTTGCCATGTTAAGCCTCCGTTATTTTGGAACACATTGGTTTTTAGTTTGACTGTTAGAGAATCAGCTGAACCCTTGCAGACACCTTTAAAGTTATAGGCATTGCGATGAACAGTATTGCCATTCATCTAGCTCTTCCATGTGTTGTCTGGCTACGGAAGTGCGTTGTTGCACTTAGAGTAGTATTTCTGGTATTGGGGAAAGGTAATTCACTAACATAAGTGTGAAATCATTTTTTTTATCCTTAATATCCCTGCAGGGGAAATGTCTGGCTTAGGGCCATTATCGGTTATTGTTGCAAGGTGAGTGCATTGCAGGAAGTGAGGCAGAGCAGTGACACAGTTCAGACGTTTTCGCATTCAGTTGTCTGAAGTGTGCTACACAATCTGTTTCAATGCTCTGATAGGTGCAAATCACTACCTTATCACTTTCAAGCAGATGTAAAATGTAGAAGTCTCATTTAAGTACAGCATTGAGGGGACGGGGTAGTGAGGGAGCAGTTCTTGCCCTGTGAGGTTACACGGACATTGGTGTGCCGAAGTTTTGTCATGAAATTAGAGCTGCGTGAATAGCAAAATTTTGAGTGCGAAGCGAATTCGAATATTTATGTTCAAGTGCAAATTGAATTGAATATTTTTCAAATAATTTTTGAATACATTTTTAATAACACTGTATCTAGTTATGGAGAAATGAAGTTAAACACGGGCAAGAACTTTATTGCATGAGCCCAGTGTCATTATAGTCCTGAAGAACAGTCCAACACCCATCTGTGCAACATAAAGCTGAGGTAACTTCACCGCAGTACAAGGGTGTTAGCTCCGCCGCCATACAAAAGTGGTAGTTTCATTGCAGTACACCAGTGTTATGCGGCGAAGTGCACTACTTGCAGGAATCAGCCGCTTGTCATAAGACATAGCACATCTTTTTCTTTTAATTACCAGCTTCTTTACCAGCTCACTAATAGTAAATGTTAAGTGCGAATCGAATCGAATAGCAAGTGTTATTCGAAAATTATTCAAAATTTCAAATATTTGCACACCTCTACATGAAATTAATGACAGAATTTTTAAAGAATAAGGCATCAGTCTAAGCTTCCTTGTGTGTTTTACTCTGCCTGTCTCTTTAACAACCATTTCTTGCTTCAGTAGGCTTGAGTGTGCACATCTGCCGAGTACACATATAGGGCCTCAGGACTTTTTCGACTAGCCAGTAACAAAGACATTTCACAGAATGAGAGAGCACAAGAAAACCAAGCGCTAAACATGCACACACTGACACACAGACATACAAACCACCAGGGTGTTTCGACAATAACAAGTATTCACAGTGGGCTGTCACGACTAGGTGTCTGTGTGTTCGTGTGGCCATTGTCAACATTGTGGTTTTTTCATGCTGTTAAAGTTCTGTGAAAAGCAAATCGTCTGGTGCTGTCAGTAACAGCTTCGTTTGTAAAACAGAGTATACTTGGAAATGACCATCTCACAGAAGTTAATGCAGTTCAATCCCAATGTCTCAACATATCAACCTGAACATGGCCATAGAAATCTTTCTCTAAGAGCACGTAATCACCAAATTGTTTCAATAGTAACAAATATTCACAGTTTAATAGGCAGACTGAACGGTGTAGCATTTTGGGCATGTATCCGCAGTTCTCCCTAACACTCCTCCTGGCCATTGATCTCCTCTTCTAAAGAATTTCAGAGAGGTATACAATTTGCATAGCAGTTATCTTGTGATTTGGTGCTAAAGGGTATTGTATTACTGTGGTTATCATGCAGCATTTTTACCCAAGTAAACCTGATCCCTTTTGCAGTGTGTTTCCCTCAGTGCATGCGGGAACTTCGTGACCATTGGCTACAGCTCTGGTCATGTGGACCGGTTCAACATTCAGTCGGGAATCCATCGTATGACCTATGGCAAGGAGCTTGGTAAGTGTGCAGGAGCGTGGCACGAATCATAGCACTGTTAAGTCTAGCACGTGATGGCTCACGGCTTTCGGTCACAAAAAACAGGCAGCTTGGAACGTGCTGTGTCTTTTCAGTCTCTTGTCCTCTTTTTCTTTTCTTCTCTTTTGTAATTATGTTGACAGCTCGCGCTTGTCATTTTGAGTTGTGAACAAGCAAGAAACAATTATTGACTTTTGTTTGGCCTGCGGTTGTTTTTTTTAATTCAGATTGTTCCATTGACTTTTGGGCTGCTTGTCAGCAGCAGTTAGTGCTCGTTCACACAGCCGTCAAACTCCTCGTCGCGTCACCGTCACGGCACCGGTTTTCGTCAGGGGAGAGAATTTCCAAGTCATTTTCTCCTCAAAAACGGGTTGACGGCGACGTAGAGCATTGCTCTAAGTTTGCGTCAACCCGTTTTCGAGGAGAAAACGACTCGGAAATCCTCTCCCCTGACGAAAACCGGTGCCGTGACGGTGACGCGACGGGGAGTTTGACGGCTGTGTGAGCGAGCACTAACTATGCACTTAACGTTCTGAATACGCTTGTGGTACGTTTAGTGGCAACGCTTTCACACTAGCACCCCAGGGTGGCAACACACCTTTACTTCGTTGTAGAATGGCCTAACTAAAGTTTGGTAGCTTAACCGCAGAAGACTGGGACTTGGAGCAAAACGTAGGGACAGGGAAAAAAAAAAAATGCCCATTTGTGTCACACTTCGCCGTGCATGTGAAAATTCTTGTGCATTCACTTTGCAGGTTTCCATTGCATGAGTAGTGATTTTGCCTGTGCTGTGATTTCTTCTAGTCTGTTACATATTGAAGACTTGGCTGCCTTTATAAAGGATGCTGTGCGGTCAACAGTGCATGTGTCCATTTGCTTAGTAAGGTACTTGCTGTGAGTACTTCCGAGTCCTGGAATGTTCAAGACCAATTTGCCAGATTATGTTCTTTAGTGTGCTTTCGAATTTGTTCCCAACGTTACTGCAGTCCTGAGTGTACAAATGCTTCTTTTTTTTTTTTTCCTGCGTGCATCGACAACACACAGCTCACCAGGGACCTGTGAGGGGTGTCGCATCGGATGCACTCAATCAAGTGGTGGTGACAGCTGGTGCTGACAGCCGTCTCCGCTTCTGGGCTTTCCGAGATGGCCGGCCACTGTCGCAGGTGACCCTGAGTGCACCAGTGGCTCGAATCTGCCTCCATCGTGAAAGGTGAGAGGCCCCTGCCTGCCATCGGCACAAGTTGCCTTTACTCGGTGTCGCTAGTTTAGTGTAGCAGAGCCCAGAATACGGGACCATCGAGCGCAGATTCTTGTGAAGCAAGGTGTAGTACAGTAGAACCTCGTTATAACGAATCCGGATATAACGAAATATTGGATATAACGAATCAATCGCAATTCCCCTTGAAATTCCCATAGATGACATGGATATTGGCTATAACGAATTAATGGTTATAGCAAAATAATTATGGCTCCCCCTTCAACTTCGTTATAACGAGGTTCTACTGTACCAGTGTTCAGAGATCTTCCTGCTGCTTACACTGCAGCACTAGTCACTCGCAGGCTGTAGGTCAGCGCCCCGTCACAGCACACTTGCTGCTGGTGTAAACAGGCCGTTCCATTTCTTCCAAAGTTTTCCTTAAATGTGGTGCTTGAGCAGAGCTGTCACTGGCAATTCTTGCAAGGCAGGATCCTCCTTACACTTGCAAAAAAACTCCAACCAAAAGTTTTATTTAAAACCAATGTTTTGGAACCAATTCATTTCCTTGTTCATAGGTTTACGTACTTGGGAGGGCTGCATAACCCTTACAAAAGGAAGTAAATGTGTTCCAAAATGTCAGTTTTAAATAAAAGCTTTCGAGTTGGAGTCTCTCTAAAAGTTGTAATCAAGCTCTCAACCAGGCAGGCAGCTCTGTCAAAATTTTCAGCTTCAAGGGTGCCCCTTTTGTCCGAGTTGCATTTGACCCGTGAGTAAAGGCTGTTTTTTTTGCTCTTGCAGTGGCATGCTGGCAGTTGCCTCAGATGACTTCTCGGTGTGCGTGGTGGATGTGGAGCTCCGCAGGGTAGTTCGAGCGTTTGCTAGTTACTACAGCCAAATCACCGACATGGTAAATGCTCTTTGGAATGTTTTCCCTTAACTGGGTTGCAGCAGTGGCATTGAGAGAACACTTTTTTTTAATCTGAGAACAGTTTGATGATCAGCCGTCTGGGCTTTTTGCCTGGCCTTGCGTTCGCATGTAGCAAATACAGTAGAACCCCGCTGTTACGTTCCCGGCTCCTGCGTTTTCCCGGCCGTTACGTCATTTTTGGCCGGTCCCGAGATACCTCCCATAGGATTCAATGCATTAGGAACCCGCTGTTACATCGCAGTGTGGGAACGTTCCCGCATGTTACGTCGCGAATCGACACTCCAAGAGGCTACTGCCGACGAAAATATTGACTTTTCACATAGCTTGACTTCGCTTGACTGTAGGATTAGCTGCAGAATGTGTGACGCCCATTACGTTTCCGGCTTCCACCAGAAAAATTACGGCACAGCGACGCAAACTGTTGGTGACGCAATCGTGTACAATGACTGTGTTTCCATCTATGACGCCGTTGTCACCTCCGAGGTCTTCTTTGTCGACGAAATCGTAGCTGAGTGTGCCAATGCGTGCACTGAAAGCGCTAGCACTGAAATAAAATTGTGGGCCGATCACCACTTCTCTCATTTTTCCACTTTTCCCATTTCTTGGCTCTCTTACGTTTCCCGTCTCTTACATTTATTTTTTACGGTCCCCTGAAAAACGTATCAGGGGGGTTCTACTGTATTCAAGAAGCAATGGCAACTTCCTGCTAGATCCTTGTAGAGTTGCTGTTTCTGTGTATTTATACAGTTGTGACAACCATTATTTCCTTGTGGGAATGGGCATGAGGATAGCAACGCACTACAATATTCCTTGAGACTGAGATTTTTCAGATTAAATCATGATCACAATGTGGCAATGTCAGTGCATGAACACACTACTTTTGTTGTGAAAGGTCGCTCAGAAGTTGACTATCTGCGTTCTAAATTATGAGTTCATGAAAATGGACATCACATGGTCTTCTGACTAAGAAGCTGTTTGTGCAAGGGCTTTGGGAATCACCAAGTGTGAATAAATTTCTGTGCCTAGTGTGAGTTGAAAATTTCTTTCTTTCCTCACTTCCTATTCTTGCCGTGGGAGTGTCATTAGTACATTTACTCCAGTGGTTTCTTCTTTTGTTCCCCTTTTCCTGCATTTGTCTTGCGTTTAGGCCTTTAGTCCCGATGCCCGCTGGCTGGTGACCTCGTCCACAGACAAGCTGATTCGAACATGGGATCTGCCGTCGGGCTGGTGAGTGCTCGAAGCAACTGGTCACAGCTCCTTAAGTATTTTGCTGTACTACTCCCGCACTGTTTAGCGATTTCTGCAGTTCTTTGTGCTATCGAGTGCTGAACTGAGACACAGTGCTCTGTCTGTTCTTGTCACTACTTTTCTGCCAATTTTTTTCGCTCTTTCAAGCATTGCGACTGCTCAGTCAACTCCGCTTTTGGCAGCACTTTTCATTAGTGTATGCACGTGCTTGTATGGTGTCTTGCACCATGAAATTGCCGAATTAGTCTCTGATTATGCGAATATTTTCCTGCTTCACATATAAAATCTCGTTGCAGTTGACCTTCGTTTTGTGAAGTGGTCACATTAAAACTTAGGCTGATTGTAATAATTTAACACACTTTGCAGAATAGTACACCACTTTTGTGCAAGGGAATATAAACATTACAATATTTTTTGTAGCTCCTAGTTTAAACCTCTTACAAGAAAGGTGGGTTTTGAGGACGACAGAACTAATGAGGTGCTAGCAAGGAGCTGTTCTTGTTCTTTTGTTTTATTCTTCTTCGTTTTTATTGAGATTTTCCTCGTGCAGCCTTGTGGACTGCTTCGAAGTGCCAGCCCCGGTGACAAGTCTTGACTTGTCGCCAACGGGCGAGTTTCTTGCCACGGCCCATGCCGATGACCTCGGTGTGTTCCTATGGGCCAATGCCACACTGTACAGTCACGTGACACTGCGGCCCCTTCCCCCCGACTACGTGCCGAGGATAGCCGAGCTGCCTGCCACGACCGTTGATGACGAAGGTAGAGTGCACTTCATTGCACTAGCACCAATCTGTGGTGCACACTAATACAGGTGAAGGGAAACACTGACTATGAGTTGATTGATTTGTGGGGTTTAACGTCCAAAAACCAGCTCTGATTATGAGAGACGCCGTAGTGGAGGGCTCCGGAAATTTCGACCACCTGGGGTTCTTTAACGTGCACTGACATCGCACAGCACACGGGCCTCAACATTTCGCCTCCATCGAAATGCAGCCGCCGCGGCCGGGATTCGATCCCGTGACCTTCGGATCAGCAGACGAGTGCCATAACTGCTGGACCACCGTGGTGGGGCACTGACTATGAAGGAAGACGCTTACGCGAAGAGGTGCTATTACGTTTGCCAACAGCAGCCTAATTCATTGCTCTGTTAACTCTTTGAGGGTCGAATTTCTCTATGGGACTCTGCTGCTGATCCAAAAGTTGCGGGTTGAATCCTGGACCCGGCGGCTGCATTTCCATGGGGGCGATATGCAGAGGCCCGTGTACTGTGCAAAATCAGTGCACGTTAAAAAAAACCCCAGATGGTTGAAATTTCCGGAACCCTCCACTAGGGCGTCTCTCATAACCATATTGTAGGTTTGGGATGACCCCCATAAATCAGTCAGGGTTAAATTTCCTTTTCAAAAAATCTGACCATATGGTCGAATTTGTTTATTTCAGATTTTGAGAGTGCAACATGTGTAAAGTTGGGAATAAATTGTAAAGAAAAAAATCTGGAACAGTGTTTTAGCATCAGCATCACTCATAACTGCAAAATTTTCAACATTTTTTCACTATGTGGCACTCCTTGAAACACTGATCTACGTACAGCGCTTTCAGTGTTCAGAAGTTCAGAAATCAGTCGCGAGAGTCATTACTGTCAGTGTTAATAGAATGGGCAGTATGTTCGATCATATCACCGCTTTGCCATGCACCTGAAGAACTCAAAGGAAACTTGGTAGACGAGGAGAGAGAGAAAATACCTTGCGAGTGCCAGTGATAAGCATTTGGCTTTCATACAAATTATGCTCCTTTTAAAAAGGTTTATTTCAGGCATCTCCTATGCACCCACATGGGAACAGGGATGTCATTTCGATCCATTTTTGATGGCATTATTTACACTTAAAAGGTCTAATTGGTTTATGAGCAAGACTTCTCTTTTTCCTAAAACCATTGCAGAGACCAAAAGTTTCACGCTAGTCATATACAGTGAAACCTCATTATAACGAAGTTGAAGGGGGAGTGGTAATTACTTCGTTATAACCATTAGTTTGTTATAACCAATATCAATTCCATATACAGGAATTTGAAGGGGAATTGCCATTACTTCGTTATATCCGATATTTCGTTATATCCGGGTTCATTATAACGAAGTTCTATTGTACACATACTGCCTTTTGTAGCATATAACCGGCCGTGGATATTACTTGCACCGCAAGCTACATCGCCTGGAGAAATTTTAAAAAGAGGCCTGCATACTACACGGACCCTACTAACTGTGCTTAAAGATTGCAAAGCTATTTCTACTAGCTCTCAGCTGTCCCTCCATGGCTCCCTTCTTTGCATTGCCATAATACATTGCCATGTAGACACCTTGCATACCAAAATTTGCATATAACACACCCCGCCCCCCAACTTTAGCCCTGCATTTTTCATGCCAGATATACACGAGAAAATTCGTTCTCATCTTTGTCCACATTAGAACCTTTAAAATGTGCAGTGTAAACAGCATGTTCTAAAGCATACTGCCTTTGTACATCGTGCACACTAAATTTGTCCATTTTTAGGGCTTGGGTGATTACATTTGAGCTTATGAACCAAAACCACTTTCTGTTGCCAATGGGATTCAGCCGGCTGTCTCAAATTCAGCTAATTTTAGCATTTTTCTATTCAAGGCAGCTCTTGAAATGTGTTCTAGCAGGACCTGTTGGGCACATTTAACAATACTGGGCAGAAAGGGTACTGATTAAAGGGACTGTCTACCGTCCTTCATAGATTTCTTTTTCTTTTTCCCCAATAGATAGCATGGCATTCAAAGTGTACTAGCTTGCAGTGGTCACACTGGAACGTCAGCAGAAATTGCTAAAATGGAATTTTTCTATCTTTGTGGTCACCCCTTGTATATGTGTAGGGACGCTGGCAGCACTGGTTACCGGTGTTACTGTGCTTTTGCAGTTAGTATTTAACAATGAAAGTTACTCCTCATTGCGAAGGAACACTACCAGATGCGTGTCAAATATGATTGTAAGTAATAAATTTTCACATTTGAGCGGGATAACTGAAGCTGCGTAGGTACCTCTTTGTTTTTTATTACACTTGTAAATAGACACTCGTCACCGAGGGTGGTGCCACCGGTCATTTTTTCACGACTTTCACGGCGAAGTTAGACATTATTCCTCTTCTATGGTGCATAAGCATGCTTGTTTCAGTCACTGAAGAAACGACCTTCTCATTTTCACCACAAGAGAGAAAAATTTTCTGAGTGGTAGACAATCCCTTTAACATTTCTGTCCATAGATCAGTATTGGACATTGCGACCTAAAGTGTCCCCAATTTGAAGCGTCTGGCTCTTTTGTTGTCCTCTACTTTGAATCGCAGAAGGTGAGACTGCCATGGACGATGACGAACTGGTGGACATGGGGACCTACGAGTCACCTGACCAGCTTGCACCCGACATGGTCACCCTGTCCAAGTTACCATACTCACGGTGGCAGAACCTTCTCAACATTGAAGTTGTCAAGGTGAGGTGCATGCAGCACTTTGACGCTTTGTCTGGACATTACCCACATTTTTCTTACAAAGCACATGTTGTGGCAGTTGATTTGGGTACTGAACATCAACACCTTATGCTATTAATTAGCGGGTCACTCGAGTCTGCAGCTTCTGAAAACTTTTGCTGAGCGCCTGCGTTCGAAATGCGAAGTACAGTGGTAACGCTGCGAACTCCATCACGATGTATAGACATGCTAGCGTTTGTGTTTCATCGTGAAGGTTCAAGAGAGGAAACGTTAAACATTATGCTATGTTCTGATAGCATTATGCTATGTTTTAATAGCCAGCCTTTTTATATACCTGATTTACTCATGTAATGAAAGCACTTTTTTTCCAAGAAACAGAAGCAAGGTTGGTGAGCACGTTTATTACGCGGGGTAAATTTTTCGATTTTTTTTTTTGTGAGCAAAGCCTTTTACCGTGCAAAAAGACAGCGTTATGTTGCAACCCGCAGTAATGTGTAGAGCCACGCGTACTATGAAATTTTGTTTAAGAAACAGTAAAAGAGAGCTGGTGGCATCAGTACCATGCGGCTCGGCACCCGCGGTGACAGCCTTCATGGTGGCTGCATCGTGTTCCAGTGCTATGGCCTTGCGTTTAACGTAGGGACTTCTAACGGGAGAATAGATGTTTCCCAACACTGCACGCATAACAGCTCACTGTCATATTTCTTCGTCGTATCTGTTCTGAGCCTACCAATCATTTGCGTCTAGCATGATGTCTGAGGTTGCATCGTGAGAATCTTAAAGTCCACGCCCCGATCATGCATAGGCTTACCTGTGCCAGCCTGTGCCGCAAGCATGGTAGCACACCACAGTGAGCGGTGTGAGAGAACTTTGATAGCATGCAGGAATGCAGCGCTGTTCATGAGACCGAAGGGGGTTCAAACTATGGCAAAATGACATCTTCCTTTACGGTCATTAAACTATGGAATAACTTGCCTTACACAATAAAATCATCATCATCTTTGCATGCATTAAAAAAAGAACTTAAAAACATTATCATGTATAAAAACTAATTCTGATGTAAATGTGTGTATGCAATAAAAATTTTTGTAAATTTGGGTTTTTTGTTCTATGAGGTGCCTATGTAATTGATTACTCTGTACTTTTGCGTTTGATTCTCTTTGATGATTCTTTTTGTTTACTCGTTGTTGCTTTCTGTACCTTCAGTGTTCAATTCCTCTTGCGTTTGTAATGTTGCTTGCTCTTATAATAATTCTTTATGTTATTGTTAATCGAGGGTCCCACTGCAGTCGCTAGACTTTGGGACCCTCGTCTGTATACTATTACAATGAACTTTGTACTTTCAAGGAATAATAAACTGAACTGAACTGAAAAGATGGGGGTGAGTTTATCGTGCGTGAGGAAAAGAAAAAAAGAATTTGGCTGCTAAAGTTGGGGGTGCATTTATGATGTGAGTGCATTCATTTCGCAAGTAAATATGGTATATAAATAAAACAACCTTCATAAAAATAGCTATGGATTAAAACTATCTATCAATTTAAAGAAGCTGACCTCTCTCTCTCTCTCTCTCTTATGGTGTTTAGATTCAAATCCTTGTACAGGCATTTTTAAGTGCTAATAATATAAACTGGAGTTTGCATTGATGTATTGAATGATAGCTAGTAATTAATTCAACATTCACTTTAGCGTTCTCCACTTTCTAATTCGTTTTGCGGTCATATGAGGGACTGATTACTATGTACTGATTTCATGAGTGTCTTCGTTTGCTTTTTGCTTACACATCTTGGCATTGAGATTGCTCTCATTGTGCCCTGTGCTTTCCTCAACTGAGCAGAAGAGGAACAAGCCAAAGGAGCCACCGAGCGTGCCCAAGGCAGCACCCTTCTTCCTGCCTACAACAACCGGCCTCGACCCCCATTTCGTCAAGCTCGATGACAAAGAGAATATGGTAGGCTTGCTAGTAGCACTGTTCAACCTTGCTATAACAATGTCTGAACAGTAGAGGTGTGCGAATATTCGAAATTTCGAATAATTTGCGAATAGCACTTGATATTCGATTTGATTCGCACTTAACCTTTACTACTCGAATGAATAGTTCGAATAGCAAGTTGGTAAAGAAGTTGGTAATTAAGGGGGAAAAATATGCTATATCGACAAGTGGGCCTATTCCTGCAAGTAGGGCGCTTAGCCGCGTAACGCCAGTGTACTGCGGCGGAAGTAACTTTAGTGTACGGCGGCGGAGCTAACACCTGTGTACTGTGTCAAAGCTAATACTCGTGTATTGCGGCGTAGCTAACACCCGCGTACAGCGGAAAAGTTAAAACTTGCTTACTCCGGCGAGGCTGACACCCGTATACTGTGACAAAGTTACCTCAGCTTACTGTTGCACAGTTCAGCGTTGGACTGTTCTTCAGGACTTTGGAATAACACTGTGGGTATGCATGTCAGGCTATAAATTTTTTGCCCATGTTTAACACAGTACATTTCTCCATAATTAGATATGGCATTATTCAAAAATATTCAAAATTTATCAGAAAAGTATTTGATTCGCTTCACACTCAAAATTTTGCTATTCGCACAACTCTATTGAGCGGGGAAGCAAACTTATATTTTGTTATAACCATTACTCCATCATGTTAATTACTGCAATGTATGCCTGATGGGATGACTGTGTTGTTTTATACTCGCTGCATTATCAGAAGAAAGATGCATAACAATATAGGAGAGAAAAAAAGCACTTGCTTTAGTACCGTGGTATTTTCCTTTTTTTTTTATATTAGCTACAGTTGCTTATACCAGTCATGTTTATACAAATCTTGAGGAGTGCATGACTGTAAAATTGATCACATTCTTTCATTTTGCAGGCGCCATCGAAAATCACCTCGTTTGAGCACTTTCAACTATCTGCATTCGCAAAGCTGCTGAACTCATGCGCGGAGTCAAACAGCTGTGAGTGTTTTCTTTGAACATTGTTATTTGTACTGTTCAGTGTGTAAATAAGATCTCCAAGAAAGCTCTAAAGTAATTTCTCAGTAAGCTTGTTGAAGGCACTATTAACTGTTTTATAAGCAACAGTATGCCTTCCTGTTTGCACTGAGTGCTCAAGATGAATGACCTGTTTCAACTTGCCCAATTGTCAGTTCTTCTGCGACATTGACGTTGAGACCTACAAGCGACATTTCGAGACCATTGTAGCTTTGATAGCTATAATTTAGTGTGCTGTATCTTAATTAACATAAGCCACATGTAGAACCAGAAGCAATTAGGCTCCAAAAAGCAATCTTGTCCTGAAAAATCAATGGTTTGACAAAGTAAAATTATTGCTCGAAATAAAGCACGTCATTTACCATAATGAAAAAAAAAGTAACAGTTAATTTCTGTTCATCTATGAATAAGATGCTATTGTGATATTGACATTCGCTTTTGAAGTAGCCATCATATTCAGCTGAT
The DNA here is from genome assembly GCA_013339685.2 of Hyalomma asiaticum. Taxonomy (NCBI): domain Eukaryota; kingdom Metazoa; phylum Arthropoda; class Arachnida; order Ixodida; family Ixodidae; genus Hyalomma; species Hyalomma asiaticum. Next base: position 41,112,415 of record CM023491.1, on the reverse strand, counting down.
TTTTTTAAGACTAGTAGGCTTTCACTGGTGATCTGTTAAACGGCACATTTGATGTATATACAGTAGAACCTCGTTATAAGAAACCCAGATATAACGAACTATTGGATACAACGAAGCAATCGCAATTCCCCTTGAAATTCCCATAGGTGAAATGCATATTGGCTATAACGAACTAATGTTTATAACGAAGTAATTACGGCTTCCCCTTCAACTTCCTCCGTAATGAGGTTTTACTGTACATCTCTTGTGTTGACATGCTTTTCGATGCTGTATACTTATTAAGTGAATTTCAGTATTGGACCTGATATTGGCCATTACAGCTATGTGTGGGTCCAACCAGATTGTGTTTAATTTGCGTAAAGTGTGTAAATCTGTATTAGTAGAACTGACAACAATCAACAGGTTCTGTTGTCAATCTTCGGTAAAATATCAGTCAGTGGATTCATGATGTTGTTAACTTTTATTCTTCTTTTGGTTGAAAGTCGTGTTGCTTTTGTCGCATTGCAGATGGCCCTGTATTTGAGCGCCTCAAAGAACTAGGACCTTCGAGTGTTGACTTCGAGATTCGCGGTCTCTCGCCTGAAGCTGGCGGTTCCTCAGAGACCCTCCTGAACTTTCTCAAAGCAATAGGCAGTGCACTGAAGACACGCCGTGACTTCGAGCTCATTCAGTCCTACCTCGGCCTCTTCCTGAAGGTGCGTATCTGTTTCTGCACTTTGTTTTAAAGGAGTACTGACAGAAAATTTTTGAACGAAAGATCACTTGAGATAAATCTACAGGGACACATGCACATCATCATTGAAATATCAACGGCAAACGGCACACAACTTATTTAAAATCAATTTAAAAGTGTGTATAGCACGAGCGAGTAACCAATGAAGGACCTCGTAGCATCGACACCTAAGAGGTTTTTGTGGAAGTAAACAACCATCCAACCATGTCACCAGTTAATATTGGCAGTCGCCTGCTGTCACTGCTGGGCTATTTGCTCGATGCATCTCTTCCTTTGTTCGCCCTCTATGTCCGAGAGTTCTACAGTAGGACCTCGTTATAACGAACCCGGAAATAACGAACTATTGGATATAACGAAGTAATCACAATCCCCCTTGAAATTCTTATAGATGAAATTGACATTGGTTATAACGAACTAATGGTTATAACAAAGTAATTACCGCTCCCCCTTCAACTTTGTTATAATGAGGTTTTACTGTATTGTCGAAGGCCCCAGGCACTTCAGACAGTGCAGAACTCTGTCTGGGGTGCATTACAACCTGTTCTACTGCCAACAGGCTCGAATGCAAGCATACACAGATGTGATGGCCATGTGCACGCATTGCCAAGCGTGGCACACATACATCAGTTTTGCATGGTTGCGTGGCCAGCTGTGTTTGCAGAGTAACCTACCTCTTCCTGTGCTCTCTCAAATTGAAACTGTGACTGACCCCCATAAAAGCGTCTCTAATTAAATAAATGTCACCCCACCACAGTGGTCTAGCGGCTATGGCACTCGGCTGCCGATCCAGAGGTCGCGGGGTTGAATCCTGGCCGCGGCGGCTACGTCGATGGAGGCGATGTCCTTGCATGTTAAAGAACCCCGGGTGTTTGAAATTTCTGGGTCCCTCCACTGCGGCAACACTCATAATCATATTGTGGTTTTCGGATGTTCTCTCAGAAGTGTGCAGTTCCGAGCAGAATTTGAAACTTGCATGTTTCACTGCTACAGGTCGTTTAGTTTAAAGGGACCCTGCAGTGTTTTTGAACATAGCCTGAAAATTAGGGATGTGCGAATATTAGAAATCTCGAATAATTTTTGAATAGCGTTTGCTACTCGATTCGATTTGCACTTAAATTTTACTCTTTGAACTATCAGAAGTTGTTAATTAAGGGGAAAAAGGATACACTATGTCACACGTCGTGGCCCATTCCCGCATGTGGTCCGCTTCGCCGCATAACACCCTTGTACTGCGGCGAAGCTAACGCTCGTGTACTGTGGCAAAGCTAATTCCCTTGTACTGCAGCAAAGTTAACACCCTGTACTGCAGCGAAGCTAACACCCGTGTACTGCGGCGAAGTTAGCACTCGCATACTGCAGCGAAGTTACCCTCAGCTTTCTGTTGTACAGTTCTCTGTTGGACTGTTCCCCAGGACTTTGGAATGACACTGTGGGAGTGCACTAGTCATGCAATAAATCGTTTTGCCCATGTTTAGCAGAACATTTCTCCATAATTTGACGTGGTATTAGTGGGGAAATATCCGAAAATTATTCCATTCAATTTGCACTTGAACATATATTCGAATTCACTTCGCACTCAAAATTTTGCTATTCGCACATCTCTACTGAAAATCATGACGATCAGTGGAGGAGGCTCCTGTAAACGTGTGAGCCAAACATCAGTGCGCTGCATGCACCAGGCAATTCACAACTTGGTTGCAGATACAGTAGAACCTCGTTATAACGAACCCAGATATAACGAACTATCGGATATAACGAAGCAATTGCAATTCCCCTTGAAATTCCCCTAGATGAAATGGATATTGGCTATAACGAACTAACGGTTATAATGAAGTAATCACGGCTCCCCCTTCAACTTCGTTATAACGAGGTTTTACTGTATACCGTGTTCACATGATTGTAAGTTGACTCGATTGTAGGTTGACCTTCCCAAAAAAACCACGTCACAAGAAAAAAAACAAACTGGCTGTTAGTTTTGTTCCCGATTATAAGTTGGCCGCCCCTCCCACAACTTTGGATCTCTGGATTTCAAATTTCTACAAAGTGCATAAACTTACAATGGTGTAAATACACTATCTGGAAATCACTTGCTCTCCTTTCAACAAATGACGTCACAAGTGTAACGCCAACTACAATGCTTAAATTCTTTTGTTGTTTTGAAAGGAAGATACATACGTTTTCTTCACTGGTTGATCTCAAACAAGCTACGCCTGCAGATGCTCCCACGTTCATGAAATCGCCAGTGCTACTTAAGCAACTGAGTCAATGCTCCTTGTGTTGTCACTTGTTGAAAGAATAGCAGGCGGTTTCTAACCGTATTTCAAACCAAATTGTGAATTCTGTGGCGCATGCAGCACTCCAATCCTTGGCCCACATGTCCACAGGAGCTTCCATGACTGATCGCCGCCATTTTCATACTAAGGCAAAAAAGTGTTGCACCGCCCATTTAACTGCTGATCATGACTAAATTTGTCAATGGTAATTAGCTCTTTTTCCAAACCTTGCATAAAGCAACTGATCACAACCAATAAGTTCAATATGGATCAGGCCTGGTCACAATCAGAAGTGACCGTGTGACACCCGTGTAACTCGACATTGGGCTGACTGATATTATTATAGTCCCATAACAAACTCATACTGGTATGGTGTCGGCTATTCAGATGAGATAGTACATGAGAGGTAACTTTTTTAATCATTAGGCTTGAATCCACTTTTGGGGCTTGTTACATTGCATTTACATTGAATATTGATCAAGGGATTGAACGGCACTCCAGAAAAAAATGTGTAGAACACATGATGCAGCAGCTCACCTGTAAAATACTCATGGTTTTAAGAGAATTACTTTGGATGTAGCTCAAAAGTGTTGTTTTAATTTGCTTGTCCCACAGAAAAATTAATGCACTAATATTTACTAGACGAGTGTGAGCCATTGGATTGGCCTAAGTTATGTGCATTTTGTATGAATCACATTGGTTAAGTGATGTGAGATCAGTATAGGTTTAATGTTTAAATGGCTGCGTAATTCAAGGTTAGTGACAGGTTGACGAAAAGCAAGGTAGCTTTCACAGTGTGTCCTGTGAATCATGGCTAAGTTTAAATCTTTAATCATCACTGATGTTGTGCCTGTCAGGATGTTGGCATTTAAGATGCCCTGCTTTATGAGCAGTCTTTCTTGAACTGTCTTTTTTTCTACTTTGGCAGGTTCATGCTGATGTGATGGCCTCGGAAGATGCGTTTCGGGAAGAGCTGATATCGATTGCAGAAGCACAGCACAGTTCCTGGAAAGAGCTTGAAACAGCATTTAACCAGTCACTCTGCATAGTTAATTACCTGAGGAGTGCCATCCTTTAATGAACCTATGCAACCAAGTTGCTAATGTAAATATAGTACATTCCCATTGCACCATCACCATTGTGGTAGTCATTCTATTGAAGGCCTACTGCAAGTCTCGCTTACATTGTTTTCTTTATTTGTTGAACAATAAAGAGAAAGTGCAAACTGTGTTTTGTGTGTAGTTTTAGTGAAAGGAACGAATTCGCACGTTTGCGAGTGTGCAAATAGCCATGGAAGCCAAGCTTAGTCCCAACGGGGAAAATTTTTGAAAGCGATTGTAGCGCCCTCTGGTTCTTGAAGGACATCGCACTAACAATTAGAAATGCTGTTTTGCTAACAATTTGAACTGTCTTGACTATTTTATGCGTGAAATTGAGGTTTTACAACCATTCATTTTGTTTGTATAATTTATAACTGCTTAGAAGGTAAAATACATTTTAAAATCTCAAGGACACTTTCGAAGCGTTAAAACGGCGGCTTGCGACCAGCAAAGCGGACGATGCCACCGTCGTCTGCTACTGCAGTGCGGCTGCTCCCCTGGTCGATACAGGCAGGTACCCCCAAATTTCTCTCGTTTGCATAATGTAATTGGATTCTGTTTCCATATGAACACTTATAAGCATCTTGCCAACTTGGAACGTTACCGCTGCTGTAAGGACGAGCAGAGCCACAACATTGATCACACAGACTAGTGGCAAGTAAACTGCTCTAGTGTAAAGACATCGATGTTTACATGAAATAAGGGACATATGAGTAGTGTTTTAGGAGATACCCCGGGGAGTAGCATTCATAATCGTTGATATGCAAAAAGGTACGTACTATGTGCAGTGCCCCACCACAGATATTCGGAGCACAGGTGCCCACTGCTGAAGGAATAAATGCATAGAACTGGACGAATCCGTGTCAACAGAGAATAACGCTGAAGTCCCTGCACTTTTGCGATGACGTTGTACTGACTACGTTCACAGTACCATCCTACAGCTTAATTTGAACATAACCCCACAACTTTCACAGGCGTCGAATGGTGTGTGCACAACTGTCCGTCTTCTGTTACTGCCCACTTTCGCTTGTCGTTGCCCATTCAAGAAGTTTCATTATTTAAACCATTTCAGCATTCGTGCTCCCCGTGACTTGACATCAAATGGCATTTTTTTTAATGCATACTGATTTGGTGTTTTACAAATAATGAAGGTAGTTTAAAGGCTCAGCTGACGCCTGTTTACTGCTGCCGGTGGTGCGCTGTCGTCGCTTCGACGGTGGCGACACCTGATAGCGCGGACGCGCGACTCCCAGCACGTTCCCCCCCTCCCCCTTCCGGCTTAATCATAAAATTTTAAGGTGGGGGAAGGGGATTATGGGTAACTGACCCTGGTTGCGCAATAGCTAGGCGTGCGGTAGATTATTGTATGGTCAAGTACCGCTGAAAGCTACCGCGCACCAGGCAAGCTCGAACTCTCTCCGGCAATCATGTAGGCTTAACCCTACCCATGATGCACCGCACTCAAGGTGTCTGAGGAGGTTGGCTTGACAAGTGGAATCCCTTGACACCGCCTCCTATTTTATTTTATTTTTTCCCCATGCGAATAGCACGACTTGAATAGAGCATGGATGGATGGATGCAGGGGTGAGACAGCTGCTCATATTGCACAGTTTTGATACAATTCCGTTTTCCTGCTCCGAGCTGCTCCAAAAGCATGAAAATTGGGAAAATTGCTCCAAACTGCTCCAGAGCAGCCTGGCAAGCAAGTATTTTCGTGCTCACATCAGTTTCAATGGGGGAAGAAAAAAGCGGAGTCGTGCAACGTGCATCGCGTGATTGAACCTCAGGTGTCTGAGATTTGCTGCGGACACTTCGAGCACGTTGACACGAAAATCAAGACATGTGGAATGCAATTGTCTACATGAAATTGGAGTATCTTCCACGATTATTTGACACCACGGTATTGCAGTGTTACAACATAGGGCAAATGCGCTGGTGAAAAGCTCAGATGAGCTCCTTCACAATGGTGTGAAGCAGAAAAATCTTGACAAAATCGAAAGTGACCAGGCTCTCCTGACAAAAAAAAAAAACACTAATTAACCTACAAGAAGTGCTAGGGACCCTTCAGAAGCTAAATAAGAAACTCTACAAAATGTCAAAGCAGTAGTTCGGGAAATCATGTGAGTGGTCTTAACTAAAAGACTATTGTGTGTCGACAGTTTTGGTGCAGTAAGAATTATTTAAAATTTTGAGAAGTGTGCTGACCCCTGGTTGTGAAAAAGATATTCGAATGCCTGGGCTGCTCCAAAGTCAACTTTTTGAGTTCTTAAAGGGGCCCTGAAACCATATTTTACTCGCTGAGTTTTGCATCGAAACGGGTTCGTTGTATTGTTCTGAGGTAAATGCAAAAAGAATTTTCGAGATCGATGCAGGCAAACGCAAGTTATTCAACTTACAAATTCAAAATAAAAGCAGACGACAGATATCGGCATCCCAAGGCGTGCATGCTGCTTCCAATCAAAACGCGGCTTACATCTTGCAGAACCGGAACCGTGCTGCCCTCATTATTTAAACCATTTCAGCATTCGTGCTCAATATGCTTCTCGTGACTTGACATCAAATGGCATTTTTTTTAATGCATACTGATTTGGTGTTTTACAAATAATGAAGGCAGTTTAAAGGCTTAGCTGACGCCTGTTTACTGCTGCCGGTGGTGCGCTGTCGTCGCTTCGACGGTGGCGACACCTGATAGCGCGGACGCGCAACTTCCAGCACGTTCCCCCTCTCCCCCTTCTGGCTTAATCATAAAATTTTAAGGCAGGGGAAGGGGATTATGGGTAATTGACCCTGGTTGCGCCGTAGGCATGCGGTAGATCATTGTATGGTCAAGTGCCGCTCAAAACTACCGCGCACCAGGCAACCTCGAACTCTCTTCGGCAATCATGTAGGTTTAACCCGGCCTACCCATGATGCACTGCACTCAAGGTGTCTGAGGAGGTTGGCTTGACAAGTGGAATCCCTTGACACCGCCTCCTATTTTATTTTATTTTTTTCCCCATGCGAATAGCACGACTTGAATAGAGCATGGATGGATGGATGCTATGAGCGTCCCCTTTGTAACGGGGCGGTGACATGTGCGCCACCAGGCTCGTAAAATAATTTAAGAACTTTTTTTTTTCTTCTCTCTTAAGGTTGTCCTCATGCCTTTTAAATATACTTTAATTAAATCGATCATACTATGTTCATAATGTAGAGCGCCATCTGCCGATGCACCCGCAAGCGCCGTCCACCATAGCCATGTTTGAGGCGCTAGAAAACGAAACGTGTAGCATTTCAGCATGTCGGCTGCTATCTGCTGCTTTCTTTTGCCGTCGCTCTGCGACGTTTCCCCACTGCTACGAGTCGACGCGTGGACGCAGCGGTGTATCGTTGACAACGTTGGAAAGAAGGTAAAATATAAAAACTCATTTTCTCGAAGAGCACTTCAGTACCCTGAGGCTAATAACCCCCCTTCCCTTTCACTGTAGGGAAAATACGGTCCCTGCATTGCTTTGCACTGTAAAATATCCCCATGCATCACTAATTCCGAGAAGACATCAAAAAGAGGCAAATGTGAAGGATAGAGAAACGTCTGCGGCTGGAAAAACGAATGGTGAAAAGCGGCGCAATGTTGCTCAGAGAAACGTACCATGGTTTCGATATCTGGCGTGCGTTCCTAATCGCAAAGGTAAGCCACGTGGGACATTGTATTGCCGTAGGAACCTATCTTAAACGTTTAACGCTCACACCTGCTTGACAAACATGAATTTCGAAGAACGCTTACCTCGATTCCGAAGTACGCGTCGCAACAGAAGAAATCTCGGCGCGATGTTTCAGTTGCGAAGCAATGCGCGACAGCTTCGTTGTCGTGTTCTCGACGACTTTGGGGAGCGCAGTAAGCGCCGCTGACCTCTCGCTGCCGGACCGCGTAGGAAACCGCTGCTTTTTCTTGGCCTGAAACGACTGCTTCTCAGCCTCTCTGCAAGCGCTAGCAGACGATTCAGCGAAACTGCGCCGACTGGCAACTGCTTCCCGGAAATACAATACCGGAAAAGGTGGCAGACGCGCTTAGTGTTGCCAGAGCACTTACGCAGTAAGAGCATAAGATGTAGCATCGGCGACAAATGAGCCCATGATAAGGCCGATAAGGCTCTGTAAGCGACGTAGAGTAGCACGCTACGCGTAGACCTCATTTTATGGCAGCGCTATTCCTGTGGGGACCTTTGCACCGATTTTGTCTTTACTTGGATGTAGCTGACACATTCAAATAGTTTAAGGGGTCGTGAAAAGAAAACGGAACTGCCTGGTAGTGATTTTCACTGATTCAATGAGAGTACTCGTTTTACAAAGTCCCGCACGGCCTCGCACGCCTGCGGCGCATTTGGGGACCTCCCAGAACCCTGCCAGTGGTCAGGGTTCTGGGATATGGTGTACTGCATTCCAATGCACCATACCAGGGGTCTTTTGAATTACGTGATAATGACATCATGTCTGTCAGCGAGACGTCCGCAGGCCGCCGGGACATGGTAGATCGAAAACGCCCAGTAAGCATTCCAACATGCCGATACCCCAAATGCGCCCGCGTGAAATGGCGTTCTTGCGCTCAAGACCATGCGACACCACAGGCTGGCATTAGCACTATTCAGTGACGTCAACGGAAGACATCTAGAAAGTTTAACACGTTAACTTCCGTTTAAATCTAAATTAATAGATTTATATGAAAGCTAAGAAGTAAGAAAATAGTTGGACACCGTGTGGGTGCCACCGTACGGAAGCACAGCTGGAACACGGTTTTCCTATGGTCTCCGAGAACGCGCCAATATCGGAGGCCATGGTGACGACTACGATGACTTCAGCTACAGGGCACCTCGAGCCAAAGATCTCACTGAACGGAGACATGCTATATTCAATATTTTCATTTTTGCACGCTAATACTCACTATAACAATACTGCCCGATTATACCACTGCGCTGTTTCCACTTCCATAACGCCAACATCTTGCCAGGGTTAAATTAATGCTGGTTTTCAGCTTCCTTTGTAAGGAAATAGTATGGCACCTACTTTTGCTGTTTGTTCCATGTTTCTTGGGTGCTACTAAACAGTCCGGTAATGCTATCCTTTAGGTACATAAGAGCATAATATTCACTACAGAATTCAACATGCCAGAATCAACTAGTACGTTACACGGAATGTCTTATTTGGTGGTCATTCTGTCCGAGACAGTTTACGTTCATTCAGTATGCGTCCTCGACAAGCAGGTTCATTCTGTCCATCCAAGACATATTGCTAGAGCGCAGGAGAATAACTGTTATGTCGTTATAGGTGGGCTAAACTGACTTTGGTACAGTTTGTCAATACTGTATTACCCCGATGATGTGCTATTATGTCTCTCAATGTTAATAACACCACTGGCAGCTGAAAAACTGCACTTCACGCAACAGAGCTACATCACCAAAATTCAATATACAAGCATAAAGTGCCACAGACATCTTGTAAACACGGACACATTGGTCATAAAATTACATTTCCCTTTATTTAATCACATTCGTATTGCGTATTTGCTACCAATAAATAGTGCTTGCTATTTTCTCCCATTCATTTGCACAAATGGGATCACAAAAACGTTTTTGATGGGCTCATATTGTATGTGGAAAGTAGTAACGAGAACAAGCAAGAAAAAAAACGTTGAAATGACATTGTGCAAATCTGCATACTGTGAATGTGAAAAGGAAAATGCACATCTTGTGAAGACAGTAACATTACTCTGTGCAAACTTTTACAACAAAGAAAAAACTTGATGTTACTTTAAAATAGCGTTTGTACATACATACTGCAAGAGAACTGCAGAAGTGGTCTCGCAGAAACAGCGGCGGTTTGGGTGAAACATAGCGTGAAGTATGGAACACTCTTGTTCCATACGACCTCATTTTGCAGCCATTCCAGCAAGCAAGAGGTTTAGAAATCTTTCGTATTATTAGCTCAAATGAAGAACTGTTCTCCACTACCTTAAAGTATTTAGCAAGTCTGCACCCTTACTATCTCATGCTGGCACAGTTTACACAATACAGAACAAAACCCTTAAAGGGGCCCCGGAACGATATTTTACTCCCCGAGTTTTGCATCGAAATGGATTCTTTGTATTGTCCTGAGGTAAGTGCAAAAAGAATTTTCGAGATCGATGTAGGCAAACCCAAGTTATTCACCTTACAAATTCAAAATAAAAGCAGACAGATATTGGCATCCCGAGACGTGCACACTGCTTCCGATCAAAACGTGGCCTACATCTTGCAGAACCGGAACCGTGCTGCCCTCTGTTGCCTTCCCACCACAACATCCACATGGGACGCACAGCGCTCCTTGTGTCAGTCACAAGCAAAATGAAATTGCAATGCACAAACTTATACCTTTTAGTAGCTTTAGCAAGCATAAAACACGTTCTCAACCTGAAATTTATTATATTCGATGCATTGTAAGCACATGTAATGCATATTTTTATTCCTATACTGTTCCCGACCAATCAGAACCTGCAGCAAAGTCAGCATGGTGATGTCATATCCGCTCGGAAAAACTGTTGATGTATGGCGCTGCAGTCAGCGCGGAAACCAATTTCAGGTACAAATTAAAATATAATACGGTTCGATTTCGCCGCTTTCACTGGTGTTTCAATCATCACCAAGTCCCGCACAAAGCAAAGGTACAATAAAATCAGTGTGAGTAAAATGCGTTTTAGGGCCCCTTTAACGATTTTCCAACTGCTGTATTTGAACAGTCGCAATAGAAAAACTTAGGATACTTTAGTTAAACAAGTCAGTAGAAACTGCAGAAATTTTCAGAAATAAATACTTTTAAATCCTACATGCCATAACAGAGCGCAGTACTTCTAGGCTCTGCTATCCCTCCACTGCCTTGGTCATACAGGTGCTACGAGGCTCCGTCATTGACCGTGTTCCTGACCGTCACGTTTCATACTGACTACACCAGTGTACAAGCCACATTGCGAAGATCCTGTGAACAGCTCTGGCATGTTTCCATCACATCTCTCCGTTTCACCTACAGCTAACAGACACACTCCAAGCATGGTGTTGTGATAGACAGTGGAGGTGCAACTGCATGGAGACGTAGAATGAAACACACACAGCGCTGCGTAATATCGCAGTTTCCAAGCTTGTAAAAGCCATGAGCTTAGCAAACTATTTCAAATCCATGGCACAATTAACGTGTGCACTTCGACCAGTGCACGTCCATAACACACAGACATGGCTGCGTGCCTGTGTGTCATACTGAAAATTTTCACAGCTCCCATGATCTCCGAAAGTTTTCCTCGAGATAAGGCCTGCACGGCCGCTACATTCCTTTCCATACATAGCAGGTGTCACTACACAGGATTGATGGATTGAGTGCTGCACACTGAAACACACAAATGTACTAGACTTATGGTACACATGGCAGGGTGCCATCGTGATCGAACACTAATTACAAGAATGCAGAGCCCGTTCTTGATGTGACCTTTAGAAGGCATGTGCGAACCGAGTCAGAGCAATCAAATCACATCACTGCATCTTCCGTTGCAAATAAACAAGGTGCACATGTGCTAAGGAAATGTCACACACATGCCACCATGGCTGACGGTGTGCCATAACAGCTTCAGGAGTCGCGTGATCAGATCTTGGTCGCGCTCTAAGGATGAAGATGAAGGCACCTCAGAGAACTTAGAGCTGGAGCATGACATTCCGAAATAACCCACCGAATGTATTCTGGGCATAGAGTTTCTTACCATTACCTAGAGGGAAAACTGACACTCGAATGCTGTTGTATGCGTGGGAATGCTGGGATGTGGTGGATTCGGACTGGCGTTGCCCACTAACGGCTCGGATGCGTTTCGTGCGTCAGAATGATTAATGTTGCGCTGAAGCAGCCTGTAATGAGCTATTTCTTGTGGCATAACTCAAAAAGAAGTTTTATTTACATATGAGAAGTTGTCCTTGTATATACTGCTTTATAAAAAGTAAAAAGCAACAAATGACCGCTAAAAGTTGGATGACAGACAACAATGTGAACGCGCACTCCACGTCCCATCTGTCTGCTTCTTCTTTTTGCCATTTTTTTAATGTCCTGCAGGCGAGTAATATTTTATTGTAGGATGCAGTACGTGAAAATGAGATCAGTTTACAAAGGCTTTGTTTTAAAAAAGCTATATTTATGGAGCCGTATCCACGTACCAGTCAAAGCCTCGCTTGACGCCAGCCAACACAAGCCTCGCAGACACACATACCATAATTCCCATCGTGGCACAGCGCCCTTAAGAAACTCGCATAGACGGGGGCGCCACATTCCCCTCTAGGTAATTGTAAGAAACTCTATGATTCAGGGCACTCAAAAATGACCAGCTGAATGCATTATTAGTTTTACACAGTGTTAGGTCTCATGCTTTTATGCCTTGAAATATTGCAAAATTACTGCAAGTAAGGCTTGCATGTAAAATTACTGCACGAGTGGTTTGAAGCATTTCCGCAACCAATTTCTGCCGCAGCGCACCACTTGCATGATTTGATGTTGTGTGTGACCTGACACAGCCTTAGGTTTAATATTTGTTGACAGTAACAAATCTAATAGTTGGATCACATAACCAGAGCCCAAAAACAGCTGCTCTGCAAGACTTTTAAAGCTACTTAGCAGCTTCTACAATATTGCATGCTATGTATGGAAGGGAATGCAGCGTGCACATGATGTAAACATGGCAATGTGCAGAGATGGACAATGTTAGCAGCACCAAGCAAGATGCCCCTTATCCTCTTTGCTAGTCATATCCTTATATTACTTCAAACGCTATTGACTACAACAGCCAAGACAGCACGCAGATTCGGTAATGTGCGGTAAAACCAAAATGCACGATGATCCGTGCTTTCAAAAAGTGTGAAGCCCAGCCAACCACACCTACACAATACTGAGTGTACACTCTTCTGTACAAGGCAAGAATAAAATCGCCACTGCAATCACGAGTACCACCTGCAGCTCCCTAAGAGGCAGCAATAAAAAAAAAGTGCTTCCATGACTTTAAAACACTGCAGAGGGCAAATAAAATCTGAGGACAAAGTACAGCCAGGCTTCACTCACCCGACAAAATGCACCTCTGACATTAGTAGCAATGGTACAAAAACTTCCAGTACTTGCAACTTTAAACCGATGGAACACATGCTTGTGATTAAAAACAAGGTGACAGCATATGTGTGAATCAATGTGCACTCTGCTACACCAACAAAATGTAACATAAAATGAGGGGTGAAAAAAAAAAAGGAAATATATAAACGAACGTCAACAAGGCGGCGCTTTTTTTCTTTTTGTTCTTTGGGTACTTCACCTATGCTACAACACGGCACACTCGTAGTAGTAATCTTAAAAACAAGTAGCAAGAACGAAGTAACGGAAGAAGAAGATCGACGGTGTACAGTGAGAGTTGTCTCGTACCCTCCCGAGCACCCGCCACAAAAGATACGGATCACCCACACAGCACACCAAATTCGGCGTTTAAAAACTCTGCGCACACAGTCCTCCAACTCGGTCGAGGGGTGGTGTGTTCGTAAAAGGCACTTTCCGGCAAATGATGCTCGTTGCGTTCGCTGTGGGATGAAAGCACGGTCTGCCACAAAAACGGTGAGGGCCACATTGAGGCGGTTAAGTTCTAAACCACAAGAAGTCTCTGGCTTCGACAGTGGCACAATCCGACACATGTCGCTCCTGGCACTGAAAGTGTTAAGTGACAATGCACACAATGCACACCAAAAACCTTCAGACGATAACGTGCCGCAGGGCTTGCCTCGGAACACGTTGATGAAGCGGCGGCAGACCCTTTCTTTACATTCAAGATGACTCAGTACATTGGCCCTAGTACAGATGCCTCAAGCAGAATAGTTATGAAATGCTTGCTCCTCCACGTAATGCACATTCACTGTCAGCTGTGGCAAGACAAAACTAATATGGGAAGTGGCAACAGCTGCCAAGCGGATTGGTATGCTTACACCAGCAGTTACGAGCAGCAAGCAGTCCTACTGTTCGTCCTATAATTTTCAACGACCTTTAACATTAATGCCACAGCAAAAGCACACTTCTAAAGAGCTGATACTGAAAGCTCCTGTATTCATAGATGTATCTTTCAATGTTACTCCAAACCTTGGCAAGCAGAAGGTGACAACAATCTCCTTGACTGGAGTGGTCACTATTCTTTTTTTTTTTTAGCAATTACTTCACTACAATTTTGTAACTAAGCACTACTTGGCCAGAATCACCAGAATTCAATGTCCGCATTAGTCAAGAGGGCGTGCAGTGCTTCGAGATGAAGTCAAAGGAGAAGTCTTAAGATACAGTCCATTTGCGAATACAGGACTGAAGGTACCAGCCAGATGCTTAGGGCATCTCAAAATTTGCCAGACTTGACGCATGTCGAATCTTCCTCACCGTAATACACGAAGTACAAAACGAGCACCAATGTACAAGCTTTGTTTTTCTTTGCCTATTAAACCGTGCACATTAATGAAAGATCATGCTCCGTTAAAATAACCTTGTTTAACCGAATATGGCCACACCCGTGAGGAGATGGGACGGGATCAACTTCACCTTACTTTTACAACCTTGACTGGGCAGACTAAGTAACAGCGCGGCAGCCACAGAAAGCACTTGATGCAAGGAATGCCGTGCACAGCTTTGACGAAGACAGACACTAAAGAAGCCACACAAGATCACACACGTCACATCCCGAGAACTTTTTTTTTCTTCTCGATGTTTACCACCCGAGTCAGGAGACGGCCTGGCAAACTGCGCGTTAAGTAAAGAGCGAAAGTACAGCACTGTCACCAGAGGGCACAACACAACATGCTCCACCCGCACAGCACCAGAGCAGTTCGTGGCGTGAAACGCTGTTCGCGCTGCGACAGCGCTTTTGGTCCCAAAGTTCTGTGATGTTCAACTTTTTTATTTTCTGTCAACTCTTGAAGTGTGATGGAGGGATGGATGCGCTGGCGAAGGAGCAGAGAGATTCTGCACGTAGACACCACTGGCTGCCGCTGCCACATCACTCGTCGGG
Organism: Hyalomma asiaticum; assembly: GCA_013339685.2. Classification (NCBI taxonomy): domain Eukaryota; kingdom Metazoa; phylum Arthropoda; class Arachnida; order Ixodida; family Ixodidae; genus Hyalomma; species Hyalomma asiaticum. Next base: position 41,097,253 of record CM023491.1, on the reverse strand, counting down.
AACCACCGCGTCGGGCCGTTCGGATACCCCGACGATGGGCTGCGTTGCGGACGCCGCGCTGACCAGACTGGTAGCTGACATCTTGTTCAGGACCTGAAACGTGTTGTGGCACACATTTGAGTCAATCACGACGACGCCATGTTTGCAAAGCTACAGCTGTTCCAAAGTGGTGCTTTGGGAACTAAATAAGTGAGATTTTCATTATGTCTCTGTTCCATTGTATCTTCCTTTGTAGGGCCTCACACAAACGCTGTAAATCTTCTTTATTATGTAGTTCAGAAGAATCACCGACCGAATTTCCATAGAACTTCACGTATTTGCTCACAACTTAAGCTATTTTTTGGCTTGTCCTATACCTACCACGATCACAATATGTCGCATGGTGCCACAATGTGCCACAGAAGACATCGTGCATTTTCAACTAGAGCAATGATTCTCACTCGGGAACAACTGCCTCTTTGGTTAAACACCAGAAAATCCCGAGGGCATGGTAAAGGGCACTGCAAGAACGTGCCAGCGCAACTTCTAGCCAACAACCCTACTGCAAAGAGCATCTTCAGCTACCACCCCAAAGACGTGTGTAATGCAGCATTGTTGCAAAGCATGCCTTGAGCTTTTATGGTCAACAACCCAAATACGTCGTGCTGCCATTCGCTGCCGCCCCACTGTCAAGTGCAGAGTGGGTGCACGTAGCCTGCACAAATGAGTACAGCTCACCTCTGCCACACAGAACTGAACAAGGTTCTTGCTGCACCTATGTAGTGCCAGCAGCAGAGCAGGTATAAGGAACATTCGCACTACAGTAGAACCTCGTTATAACGAAACCGGATATAATGAACTACTGGATATAACGTAGAAATCAGCAATTCCCCTTGAAATTCCTACAGATGAAATTGATATTGGTTATAACGAACTAATGGTTATAACGAAGTAATTACCACCCCCTTCAACTTCGCTATAACGAGGTTTTACTGTAATACCCCTGACACATGGGCACTCTAAAGTGCTTTAGGTAAGGGGACATCTGCCGGAAAGACATTCATGCCCAGTGACACACGACAAAGGAGTATCTCCTTCTCGGTAAAGTTCCTTTGCAGAAAGGTAGATCGGCGATCTACGTTTCGAGCTTAAAGGGCGTACTCTCGCCGACAGCGTACGCGACCCGTAAACAGGAGAGGACTTGACACAAAATTACAACAGCCCGCAAGTATTTTCTTGCCTTGCGTATAAGATTTAGCTTTTAGCCGTGTAATGAGATTTGTCGGGCCGCAAAGATTTATTTTTACCGCACTCTCAAACGCTCACATCGCCGCCATGCGGGATTCCGGCAGTCGTTATCTTTTTCGTCATGGCGTGAAACCTAACAATCAACATTATTAGCCATCAGTATTAAAACAATATTTTTACGATCCACAATCGCTAAAGGTAATTAAATGCGGAACTTTTTAAAAATGTTCGCTATCTTGCTGCTTTAACAAGGAGCGCCATTTTTTGCGGCGTTCATCTTAGGAACCACCTAAAGAAGTTCACGTGCTGCCATGTGTCATCGGCGCAACTACTTTCTGCAGAGGGTCCTCTAGAGTAGAAAAAGGGGTTCACTACGAAGGACTTTACTTTCGCCCATCTGTCAGGGGTATAACATTCACACGTGCATGTACATTAGAGCAGGCCTTTCGGCAATGATGGCATAAGGCAAGAAGGCAATAAGTTGCACGCGACTAGCTCGGATCATTGGCTCGACACAGCAAGTAGATATCGCATCATTTCAGTGGAGCAGCACCAGTTCTTTCTCAGCAGAAGATTGCTCTTTGACGTGTGCACATTCTCAAGGCAACGCTTCGCTCAGAACACGCAGTCCATCGTACTGCCTTTGGAGAGACAAGTTCTAGCACATACCAACCAGAGAAAATGACTGTCGTTAGAGAGCCTCGGTTAACATCGTGCCCATGTGTACGAAGCATTTAGCAAGACCCAGTATGGCATCACGAGTTTCCAGTCACCGCTACGCATAGCTTCGATGGGTATTGCAAGTCACCTGTATCATGGAACACCTGCATAACATTATAGAGTTGGTAGCTGTCCAGCAGGTAACTGCGAATAGCTAAGAAAAACAAAAAAAGGGTACAGCTACTGATACACTGGTGCAGTAGCTCGCTCACCGAAAAAAACTCTTTATGCTACAAGCCTCTAAAGTCAGATTGTTCTCGCTGGGAATGTATCCTGTTCTTTGGGAAGTCTAAAGAGGGCTTCTTTCTTGTTAGCAATCGTGAAAAATGAGCCGTGCGATGGTCAGAAATAAGCAGTGACACCCTTCGTTATCATCTATCGTGATCACTTGCAACCTACAAGCCTTGTCGGCAACATCTGTACAATTGCAGTCTCTTGCAAGATTATTAAGCGAGAGCCCACTGCAGTTGCTACGAGGGGCGTGCGAATGTTTCAATTTTTGGATAATTTTCTAATAGCATTAGCTATTCGATTTGCACTCAGCTTTTACTACTTGCACTATTCGGAGTTTGTAATTAAAAAATGTGCCTCATGACAAGTGGCCTATTCCCACGTGCCTAGTGCGCTTCACCACATCACACTCGCGTACTGCGGCGAGGCTAACGCTGACATGTCTGTGCATATTGAATGGCTGCCTAACTCTTTCATTCTTTTCCATATCCCCTTCACCCGTGCAGGGTAGCAAACTGCATTTCTCGTCAAGTAAACCTCTTTGCCTTTTGCAATCTCTCTCTCTATAATGGAATCCAAACTAGAAGAGAAGCTCAGGGAAAGATGGATGCTTGAATCGATGAACAGATAGCAAAATACGATTTAGAACAGGGAGTGTCGCAGGAGCCAACGTTTCGACAAGTGGACTTGTCTTCGTCGCCGCCCTGACGAAGACAAGTTCACTTGTTGAAACGTTGGCTTCTATGACTTTCCCTGTTCTAAATCGTATTTTGCGATATTTTCATCTCTATAATGAAGCTATTTCCGTATACGATAAGACACTCCCATAACGAGATTGAAATGCACGTGTAATGTCTCACCTGCGCAACATTGCCACCATGCGGCACAGCCGTTGTAGTCGCTGTTACCGCCACCTTGCCGAGAGGTGGCCTTGCAGTTGTGCTGATCAGTGGGAGATCGTCTTCGTCCGACGAGCTTGCCGGCGCCGTCCAGAGCCGGTCACGGCCGTTCTCGCGCGTCGGGTCGGCGGTCATGCTCAGCGAACCTGCGGCAGATGCTTCGCGACCGTTCTCCTGGGGTCCCAGCAGCTGACTCGTGAGCTGCATGGGCAGCGCGAGCCTCGGCCGCTTTGCTTCATTGGGGCTCGTAGACCGGTCGCGCTGCTGTAGCTGTGACTGTTGCTGTTGCTGCTGCTGTGAGTTTTCCTGCTCGTCTAGGAATCGGTCCATGTAGTCCCTGCGCACATTACCCATTTGAAGCCCCATCTCGTCCATTTGCACCATCTGCTGTAACACAGGCCATTACAGGGGCAGAGCATGCACATGAAATACAACATATGTACATGTGAGAAATGCCACTACTAAATGTCATATTTATATCAGCACTGATAGATCTGATATACACCAACATGAAGGAAGACAAGCAAACTGGACGGGTACAAACCCATCTCTCTGCTTTGATGTCACAACTCATTCTGCATAAGGACGAGGTGAGAGTCATAATGGCGGGCAAAGGGAAGAAAAGATTGAATAAGAAACAAACATGCCAAATCGGTTCTGTGGAAGCCACACAGACTGTACATAATCCATTGTAGCTCCATGTGAATTAATAGGCAATTTATTCCCTTTGACAAAAATAAACAATATACTGTAGGCAATAGTGATGCTAACATAGAGAATAGAGGAACAAGAGGAGAGCTAGTGATTCTTGGGAAATGCCGGTCGAATTTGATGAGACATATGCATGCAGTCACGAACGCCACATCTTGATAGTACTGGTACAAAAACTACGAAGTAGCTGTGACACAATATAAGGGGTGATATGTACAGCCAAACCTCTGCATAATGAAGTCAATAAAATCAGTTATATAAGTGTTAGGGGAAAATCCTAAGCACTTGAGCTAAATGTAAATAAAAATCATTTGTTTGCTTATTTTTATGTAGGGTATTCGTCACTCACTCTTTGCGATTTTGAAACAATGTTGTTAGTCATCGTGACCAATGTTTCAGAAGTGACGCATTCCAGAGCTCCAAGCCCATGCCATTCTTGAGTTGTGCTGGCAAATTAGACTAAGTTATTTTTGCGACAGGTGCACTGGTGTGAACATGCTAGAGCTAATTCAGATAAGCAGTGGTTTTGAGGCGCCTAATATAAAGGCACCCACTCATTAAAGCTGAACATGTGCTGTGGCTTCAAACTACCAGTGTTTGGTGATTGACATTGTAACTATGCCTTGAACTGAAATACACATTCGGAAAGTAGTTATAGGGCTACCCTGCCCCAAATTGACAAGCACAGTTAGATATGCTGGTTAGACGGCGACGCTGACAAAAGAAATGACACCCCCACCTTGCATCAAACTTAGATTAAACGGACACCTTTGGTCAGATTATCAGGGTCTATTGTAACGAACACTGACTGTAGACCATGTCTGTAGCACTCGTGCTACTGTCCTTACTCACGCTTGTCCCGTTTTTGCACTGTTTCACATGATGCTTGAGTACTAACAAGCCCAGGTCACAACCATTTTGAGCTGTAGCTCACCAATTCATTCCGTTAAACCAGGCATTTCGTACCATCTGAAATTTTAATGTCGGGGTGCTACTGGCACGTCCAAAGTTGCTCTTAGAAAAAGCTGCAGTTGCACATGTGGGATCTCCTCTGGCTACCACGGCAGGCATTTGTTTAGAGCGCGAGAAAAAAGGCACCGGCAGCGTCTGTAAATACTCACGTGGTTCCGGGGTGCAGAGAGTACTTCTTCTTTTCGAGGCGCACCTTACTGGCAAAGATGTCGTGCCGCTCCGTCTTTTTCCACAGGTAGTAGAAGTGTACGAGCTCACCGACCGACCGTGTGCGGACCTGACACAAAAGCCATCCCTCATTAGCCGTACCGTCTGACAGAAAGATCTTGGAAAACTTCTTCCAGCCCGTTGTTATCCTTCAGTCAATGTCCTTCACATGAGTAGGGTCCCGTGTTAATATAACTGATATCACAAACATACTCTAGCATGTATACTAGAGGCTGTTTGCCGACCATGAACCCATGTTCCCTTGCCGTAGTACTGAGCAGTAACTTCATCCCCTGCATATTAAACTTTAACACATTCCCTGTTGAGATCGCAATATGCACAAGCACCAAAAAACACCTCACTGCAACTTAACGAGGCCTTGTAACACATCTTGAACATTAGTCACACAACAGCCAATTAGGCAGGGAGGTTGTGGAGCTTCCCCCTGCATTTGATGATATTTGGTTCTTATTGGTGCAAGTGCCAAATGTGGCCAAAGAGTGCCATTAAAACCAAACCGTAAAATTTCCCGGTGAGTTCAGTGCAGTAATACTTGGCCCATGTGCGCACAGGAGCCTATGCAGGGCCCCCTTTAAACAGCCACAACACACCATGAAGGATTTAAACTAGTTGCACGCAGTGGACATTATTGTGATATGGTCATACAGTTTCTTAGAGGAACGAGCAGACGTGGCGATAAAGGGGGTAGGCCGTGGCAAATGAAACTGCTAGCCAAAAGGACGAAGATCTAATTCATGCATTTCACTATCATTCCCATGCTGACCAACAGATAGGAACAACAGTGATTCTGGACCCTTTTCATAATTCACAAGTGCGCTTCTCTGCACTGTGCATTTGCCCAACTAATGGCGATCAGCTGTCTTGACTGAAATGCTCACAATGTTTGAGCTGCACATGCTGAGGCTTGTTTGAATCAGAACGGTTGAGTAAACATCTTACATTCACAAGCGCAAGCAAACTATGCTTGTACAGTTGAGCCCCTCCATTACAAACACACCTCAGGGAGCACTTTCTGTCCCTTATATGAGTGGTCTCTTATAAGCAGGGTGCTATGTTTTCATTTTCTGATCAATTCTTCTTTTGATGAGGGCATACTACAACTAAACTGACCACAAGAGAAGGCTACAGGATGTTGCAAAGGGTTTATTGTATACCATTTGCCTTCATGTTAGGAGATTTGTTTGGTAGACCATGTGACTTGCAACAGAAAAGTTTTTTTTTTCCCACTACAACCTCGGCACATTAATTGGTCAATTTCCCTTGCTTCCTCAGTGAATTAGCTACAGTTAGCAGCCCATTTAGAGTCAAAATGCTCCATTTAGAGTCAAAATATATGCTACAAGAAAGATTATACACCAATATTTGGTGATATTTCGTCCTTTATGGGTAACTGTCCTCAGGAGCGTGTCTGTTACAAAAGAGGTCCAACCAATGGGAGCGATAGGGCAGCCAAACATGTGACTAAACATAGTCTCTTATACCAGATTCTCTCTTGTATCAGTGTCTCTTATAAAGGGGTTAAACTGTACACATTGTCTGCAGGATATACTATGCCGCCATTAGTTCAGCAAACTGTGCCACAGGAAAGCTAGCTTTACAATTATGAATAGGGTCTCTTGTAGTAATCCGAGTAGTATGCACCACCCCTCTTCAAGGAAAGCAATAACAGGTGTATGTCCCTACCTTGTGGAGCTGGATGAGGTGGAAGTCCTTGCCGTACAGCCGAAGGCCACTCTCGAAACTCCGGCACTCTTCTTCGGACCAGAGGCTCATCTCTGCAGGAAAAGGGTCACGCAGTGAGACACTTTGTCCCACTGTAGAGTGACTGAAATCAGTCAGGATGAAGTGACACATCCCGAGACAAAATTGCTTTCCCATTCAAATTCTGTATTCATGATGTGCAACCTCTATCAGAATGCCATGTGTACTCACATAACGAACCTATCCCCAACCCCCTTTCGTCCTTGAAAAAAAGCTTTTTTATTTTTTAATGTGCAAATTATCCATTCACAGTACAGTAGAACCTCATTATAACGAACTATTGGATATAACGAAGCAATCGCAATTCCCCATGAAATTCCCATAAATGAAATAGATACTGGCTATAACGAACTAATGGCTATAACAAAGTAATTACGGCTCCCCCTTCAATTTCGTTATAACGAGGTTTTACTGTATTCTGGTGTCACTGCCGACGCCGGTGCCATAAACGAATGCAATCGGATAAGATGAGACTTTTGCGCCTCAAACAGCCGTGCCAAACAATCGCCAGCTACGCAAGTGCAAGCGTTGCAGGTTTATACTTAAATTTGCGCGTTTTGTGGCAGAGTGCCATCTGTTGAACGGAGGAGAAACCTCCCGGAAGCGTGGTATGCAAACTGAGCAACAAATATGCTGATAAGCTTCCCGTGCTGTGTCCAGCTCACCCCATCACGCCTTGTCGGGTGTTTCACAAACTTTTCCAGACACTTGCTTGTAAGCTAAGCTCAAAGTCAATGTGCATGCACAAGAGCATGGAAACCATGCAGCTAGATGGCATTTGAGTGTCGATACAGTGTGCGTATGCTACTAGTGAAAACAGGAGGACAACCTCTGCACTAAGGAAAAGAAAGTCGCCACACACTTTGAGGGACAAAGCAAGGCAAATTCCCTTGTGTGAAGAACAAAGTTCTGGATTATGGCAAGAGGCTCCAGAAAAAAATGCCGTGCAGTCTCCCACGAACTGGTTCAGAACCATCCACAGGCCACACACAAACAGAAATAACATAATTTCTGCTTGAAATTTCAAAGCCGGCAGCAGTTGGACAGCGAGGTTAACACTATAGCGTTGATGATAGTTGTGACGAGCAATGCCGACAAGTGGCTGGCTAAGTTGACATTAACAAAAAAAAAAAAGAAACTGTTGCATATGCTGTGTATGATCTTTACATTTACAAAAGTAATATTTTGATATCCACTTCCTTTACACTGTGAAATGAAATTTCAGCTCTTTGGAATCTGGCATGAGCATTTCTGTTCACCCATGTCATAAACCATTCTTGTAAAATGAATTTAAATTTCTTGAAAAAAAAAAAAAAACAAGAAAATGAGGTGGATTCATTATCAGAGTAAATACGATAGGTGATGCGAAGTATCCTATGGCAAGTATAACTGGAGTCTTAGAAAAGTGTTAGTGTCAGCAATAAAGAAGACAAAAAGAAAAAAAAAAGTGAAAGAAAGACAATTTGAGAGATAATATGAGTGGCGTAAAGCAGGACTTGGAGACACAGCAGTCTCGAAGGAAAGAATTCAAGGGTTCTTGAGGACTTTTAAGGCACTGAAATAGTAATTTCGAGGACTTCATGCGATGTGTTTAGTGGCTTGGACATACAATAACGTCTCTGACAATGACACCATTAATTTTATTTAAAAAAAGAAAAAAGGTAATATGCACACACCAACTTGAAACATTTAAAACACTAAAAACTTCCCTTGAATTGCACATAACCAAATGTGCACAATTTAAAGCGCACGCAAAGAAGTATATTTCCAGAAAGCACTGAACAGTTTTTCATGCAATACAACCAACCGCTTAGACGTTCCGAATCTTTTCTTCTGTGTCTTCACGACTGATTTTACAATGTACAGTAGAACCTCGTTATAACGAACCCAGATATAACGAACTATTGGATATAATGAAGCAATCGCAATTCCCTTCAAAATTCCCATAGATTACATGCATATTGGCTATAACAAACTAATGGTTATCACAGAGTAATTATGGCTCCCCCTTCAACTTCGTTATAAGGAGGTTTTACTGCATACGATGCGCCTAGCTTCCTCAGCTTTGTCGGCATAATTGTCTGCAGTAGCCATCAGGTCAGCAATCGCCTTTTCTGATTTCTTTATCTTGTGTATGTTGCCCTCGATTTCCTCTTCAATATTTCTCTTCAAATGCCTCAACCGCTGCGCTGCCTGCATCTTCTGCTCCTCTAAGTACACTTGGTACCAGTTCCGTGCAGTTAAAACTGATGTCCGCAGGTCCCTTGCAGTTTCAATTTCTTTATGGTATCACAGACAATTCTCCGTACATTTGAGAAAGTTCCTTTATGTTTTCAAGAGAAATTTGGCGGTTAACACTAAATCGCCTTTCAATGCTAGCTTTAAAACAAGAACTTTCATGACACTCCAGAGGTATGAGTACAAAGTGAGGAACTTTAAAAAACAAATGCAACATTGCAAACAAAAGAAGAAAACACCCAGTGAAATCTGCTAGGCCTAGCCAAATGCACAAATTCAAGTATTTTACGGGACTTAAAAACTAGAGGGTTTTCATGGCCTTGAAAATGGCATGTTAAAAATGAAGAGCTTTCAAGGAGCACTACAAAACCTGGAGATTATCATCAAATAAAATTGTAATAACAACTAAATATATATAAAAACACTAATTATCCTTAGAAAATTATATTTTAGGTGAGGTATGTCATATTTACTGGCGTAATGCACTATTAGCAGTGGGTAACGTTTGCTGTACGCTACTAGTACACATAAAATTTAACTGTGGCAAAATTGCATGGAGAAAATTTTTTTAGCACGCCTTGTCAATTTCATTGAGTGTGATTTGACCATATTTCATATCACAGCAGCCAGTAATCTCAAATCAAACGCTAAGTGAAGTAATGAAGATGGAATGTGGGAGTCAGCAAGGCCGCCCAATTAAAGGAACCTGCAACACTTCCCCAGTAATCCTCGAATGACATCACCAAAGGAGTTCACTGCCTCGTGAATCACCCGCGGCAAACATTTTTTGAAATCCATTAGGTATCAGCGCAGTTACAGCATCAAGTTCGAGGGCAGTTTCACTGTCCGAGCGAGACTGCTCTACTTTCGCCTTGACAAGGGCAATGGAAGCTACAAAAAGCGGGGTGACAAACGGGCAGGAAGCTACGCCACCACATGCCAGGACCTTTTAACATTTTCTCTGAACATATACGCACTTCCACAATGACAGCACACTCGCTGCCAGAGTGATTGTGGGGACAAGGCGGCGCCCCACATTTGAGATTTGGTTTATTTCACCATAATCGATACAAATTATAACAGTTAACAGGCTGAAAAAGAAATAAAAAGTACCATTTATGGTGAGGATAGCAGGGTAAAAGCTGCAATATCTGCAGCTTGACAAAACCCGCCACCCCGATACAATACAATGGCAGCAACGTGCGGTACAGAAGGCGGTTAGCTGAGGTAAATATTTGCACTCGCATTGTAACAATGAAGATTATTTCCACACTACATGTATTCCACTCAACACTCAAGATGTATTCCATTAGAAAACAAGACATTAGAAGACACCATACCTGAAATAGAATTTTCAGGCATTACACAAAGAGTATCATCTGTTAGCTTAAATTTGTTTAGTACACTGGGTAGACAACACTGCAGTAGTTGTGTCCCATAGTTTGTACGTGGCCGTGGAGTGTACCAGTTAACAGTGTGTCTCGTTGTACGTGTAGATGGATTTAGAGTTAAGTTTGCTAATTTACGTATGTAACGGCTCTTACGGATGAGTTCTGTTCTAAATGTTGTTAAAAGACAGTATTCATAGAAAAGTTCAAGTTTTAAGATCTTAAGTTTTGCAAAGGATTCAGACGTATGTGCATTGTATGAAATACCTGAAATGGAACATACTGCGTTTTCTTGTGATACGATAAGGTTATGTAATGATTTTTTAGTCCCGGTACCCCAAACTAAATGACAATAGCGTAAGTGGGGTGTAAATAGGGCATGATATATCATAAGTTTTCGTTGTTCTGGTAATATGCGTTGACACTTCCTTAAGGTACCCACTACTCTACAAAGTTTATTCCTTATGTATTCAGTGGGATGCTCCCAAGACATGTGTTCGTGAACACAACTCCTAGCGTCTTTGCAGAGGGTGAGAATTCTATTTTCACATTATTTAAGTACAGTAAATTAAGTATAGGACATGGTGTAGATTTCGCTTGAAAAATAAGCGCTTTAGTTTTAGAGCAGTTAATTCATAAAGAGTTTTTTACTGTCCAAGTGTACAGTCTGCCTAATGTGTCATTTGCCAATGATACGATATTTTCTATATTTGTTCCAGAAAAAAACAAGCTTGTGCCATCTGCATAAATAACATATTCTATTGACGTGTCTAGTCTTGTGATGTCGTTTATGAAAATAATAAATAAAAGTGGGCCGAGTATGCTTCCCTGGTGCATGAAGTGCAATAATGACCGCGGTAAGCGTGTCCACGCAAATCAGACAATGGCAGTTCTGACATAACCTATGTAGTCCGCGCCCAAGCAGTGGTACGATTTCTTTAAAGCACAGCAGGCACCTTCCAGCTGTGCTTTAAATCGAACTGCAACTCGAAACCGAACTGCAAATTCCCTGGTGCATGAAGTGCAATAATACTTGACCGGCATGTCGACAGGAGCCTCCATGACTGGGTTAAGGGGGGACGTGACGTTGGAAACCAACTTTCTTATTTCTTTATGGATTTTGATGAAATTTGGTAGACTTATTAGCAATGATTCTGTGATACTACTGTATAAATTTCATGAGCTTATCTTTAAAACTTTCTGATTTACAACAATGTCCTCCTTCTGACCTTGTTCCGAGCCTCAATCGCTTAAAAAATGTGATAGAAAGCTTTTTCAAAGTGCTGTGAGCTCTATGATGAACGGTCCAGGGCGTAACATTCTTAGATTTTTTTATTTGCTACAAAATTTTTTTCAGTTGTCATTTTTTACAAGGTGACTGCACCACAAGAGCTCAGGCTGTGAGCAATTAGTCGTATTGTTAAATGTTGTGAAGGAAAACTGGAAAAGCAAGAATGTCACGCCCTGGGCAATTCTTCTAGGAATATAGGAAAAAAAACGGAACTGAAATAGACCTAGTAGTCATGAAGAAATCAGCGGAACAAGCAAGGCAAGGAGCAAGAAAAGTCGTTTTGAGAAAACGGCTTTCAAAGTTTTTCCATGGATTTTTATTAGAAAAGGGCACTGAATACGCAGTGTTTTGTGTCCTTTTTGGTGCACGGCTTCTTGAATGTCCTTTCTTTAGTTTGGTATGCCTTGCTGGCCTCTTTTTTCCTAAAAGACACCTTTCTTTGCTGCTCTGGGAAAGGCATGTTGTCCAGGCTACAGTCAAAGTGTTGCACAATACTCAGCATAAGCATGGTGGGCTCAATGACTGTACTTGAAATACTGCCTCATGGACAGATCTGCATGCCAGAAAGGCATTGGTACCAGGGTACACAAATACTGTCAGCAACTGTCTCACTGGAAGGTCTGGACTGAGCCTTCAGACTTTTCTGATATGTTTTATGGTGCAACCCTCAATGTGAGATGTGGATTGTTGACCAGTGTAATTAGTCAGAGCTCCTAGCCCCTTTTCAATACTTTTGAGAGCCTGCACAGCTCTCCTAATGCACAGAAAATCTTACGATATTCATTTCGCGGCAATTACTACCGCTAGAGTTACTGTATATGTTCCTCTACATATACAGTTACTCTAACCACCCGTTCGCGAGAGCGCTGCTAGACGCGCGTACACGTCAGTATCATTTGCGATTCTGACCCATATCTAGTTCCTACTCAATTAAAAGTTATTAGGAGCGCTGGTGACTCCTACAACGCCGAGAAACGGGTTCAAGGTCGTGATTTTGAACGATCGGAAACTCGTTCGCTTTTTTGCGTACCGGCGCCTGTCATTCCGTTTTCAGCGCGGTCGCACACACACAACTTACTGGCACGTACGCGGCGACCTCGCGGAATGCGTTTGGTGATACAAAATGCGGCTCTAGGCGCGCCTGAAGGGTATCGTCCATACTTGCGGACGGCGTGGCAACGTGACGAGATTCGGGCACATCCGTGGCGCGATCGCTACATGCAGTCGGCAACGTCGGACGCCGCGCGACATGGGCAACGGTACCACTGCCGCTCGCACATGATGCTTCGCCCGCGTATGAAATGCCACAAAGCGACCCGTCAAAGTTGACAAAAGCAAGCATACCGGCCGCGCGCGATTGATCGGGAGCGGACGCACCATCGGCACTCGCACGCGTTACTTCCGAAACCACGCTCCGCGCGCACCGACAGCGAGCCGAAAAGTCTAAACGCGCCCATCACAACAAAAATCCGCCGCTGAAACTACGTTCCGCAAATACCGACGATAATGGCGTGCTGAGATGTCAAGAGGCGCACAAAGCACTCGCGGAGTCCGCTGCCGAAACCGCTCCGTACGCGCTGACGAACATGGCGACGCGATCGTCAAACGCGCGGCGCCACGAGGCGCGAGCACCGCGAGCGATAAGATATCAGCTTTGGGATCAGCTGCCGTTCTGTCTACACACCGCCCGATCGCCGACACTGCAAATACTATCGGGGAAGGCACGCACAGACGAACATACAGCGCAGAGAGGCGCGCCGGCGCGGTAGCAGAAGACGCGGACCACCAAGGAGACCAATGGCGAGGCTCCGATTCGTCACGTGACGGGCGCGGCCAATTGGAGGCCTCGGCATGGCCTTGAATCTTTTGCTTTTTGTGCGCTTGCTTCTGTATGGAGGAGCTGGCTGAAGCGGCAGATTTGAAGACGGAGAATCGCGCTTTCCAACGAGGGCAAAATGGCGGCGCTCGGTTGCGCCGTTGCGGAGATATTGGGACTTGAAAACTGCCGTTTTTTCACGATTTCTATCGAGTTTTTTCGCCACGTTGGCCTCTATTAACATTTTTTTTAGCACTTCTACGCGGTTTTCAGCGTTCATATTTCGTAATCAGATAAAAAAGGACTTGTAGAAACTGACTATGTGGTTTTCAAAAAATCGATTTTTTGGTCATTTTTCGCGATACGAAGGCCGCGTCCCCCCTTAAAAGAAGTGTTGCGTGGCACCTTTAACCATAGCAAGCACCCATTAATTTCACTCCGACAAGATGGCCACAGCATGCATCCACCAAAACTTCTCTTTGTTCTTGAAGTCAGGCCTGGCCAAATCATCTCATTAATGCACCACCCATCACACATTAAGATGCAATCAGCCACCCCGATAGTGGCTTCGTTATGCCAATGATTCATAGCGCCTTCAGCCTGCCCGCCTGTGTCGTTGGCACTTAGAAGACAATGATGTCAAAAAATTAGGAGTGTGCAAAAAGCAGAATTCTGGGTGTAAAGCGATTTGAATATTAACGCTTGAATACAAACAGAATCAAATATTTTTGGAATGATGTTTGAATTGTGCTGCTAAACATGGGGGAAAGAAACAATTTTATTGCACAGATAGTGTGCTTCCACAATGTTGTCCCTAGAAAAAAAAGTCAAGTAACAGTCCAGCAGATAACTAACTGTCCATATGCACGAGTTAACTTCAGCACAGCACGCAGCTGTTAGCTTTATCGCAGTACACGAAGGTTAGCTTCACTGTGGTACATGTGTTAGTTTTGCCACAGCGCACAAGTGTTAGCTTCGCCACGGTGCATGTGTTAGCTTTACTGTGGTACGAGGTCAGCTTCGCCGCAATGCAGGAGTGTTAAGCGGCAAAGCGTGCTACATGCAGGAGTGGGGCACTTGTAGCATTTTTTGCCCTTTAATTACAAACGTTGCATAGTTTGAATAGTAAAAGTTAGGTGCAAATCAACCTGAACAGCGAACGCCATTTGAAAACTATCAATAAGTTCAAATATTTGCAAACCCCTATTGGAAAGGATATTGCAATGCTTGCTGGGTACTACACCAAGTTACAGCTTGTACGTGACAAAATTTAGTACTCTCAGACTTGTTAGTAGCTTTTCCTTGGATTTCGATGATGAATTAGTGAAGATTTCATTAAATATCCGGTGATTTAGTCCCGGTGGGGCTACAAGCACCCCAGGCTAAGTTGAAGACTAACTTTGTTTAAAGTGGTCCTCATGCTGCCTCCCCTGCCTAAAGTAATTCGCTTTACACACGAGACGACTTCTGAGGTGAGCAGAAAGCCAGTCTCACTTGTGGGTATGGTGGGGTTCATCCGCCGCCTCCGCAGTGCCTCTTCAATGTTGTGTCCACATTGCAGCAGCAGGTACAGCGCCTGCAATGTAACAAGAATCAGAATAACTGCAACAAAGTGCTCAAGAACTACTACATTTTCGTAAGTAGTACAGTAGAACCTCATTATAATGAAGTTGAAGGGGAAGCCGTGATTACTTCGTTATAACCATTAGTTCGTTATAGCCAATATCAATTTCATCTATGGTAATTTCAAGGGGAATTGCAATTGCTTCATTATATCCAATAGCTCGTTATAACGAGCTTCTACTGTATAACCTGTGCCCAAATGACACTCGAGGAAGACCAATCTACAGTAGAACCCCGCTGATACGTTTTTCACGGGGCCGTAGAAAATAAACGTAAGAGCCGGGAAACATAAGAGCCAAAAAACGGGAAAAATGGAAAAATGGGAGAGGTGGTGATCGGCACACAATTTTATTTCAGTGCTAGCGCTTTCAGTGCACGCATCAGCACACTCGGGTACGATTTCGTCGACAGAGAAAACCTCGGAGGTGACAACGGCATCATCGATGGAAACGTAACCACTGTACGCGATGCCGTCACAAACAGTTTGCACAGCTGTGCCATAATTTTGCTGGCGGAAGCCGGAAACGTATTGGGCGCCTCCCATTGTGCAGCTAATACAGTCAAGCCAAGTCAGGCTACGTGAAAAGTCAATATTTCCGTCGGCAGTGGCCGCTTGGAGTCTCGATTCGCAACGTAACATAAGGGAATGTTCCCGAACTGCGACGTAACAGCGGGGTCCCTAATGCATTGAATCCTATGGTAGCTATGTGGGGACTGGCCCAAAACGACGTAACAGCCAGGAAAACACAGCAGCCGGGAACGTAACAGCGGGGTTCTACTGTACATGGTACAGATTATAACGGAGAGTGTCACATCAGCAGTTGCTGTGTTGACTGTCTAACACCTGTTGTGGTGGTGGTGCGATTTCTAACGTTGATTGAGGTGGTGATGGTGGTTGTACAACTTCTTTGCAAATGCCTACTCTCGCAGGGTGGAACAGAATCAAAAATTTTGTTGTTGCAGATATGTTGATGTCGCAGCCTACGTTGGTAAGTCACCTTTCGCTTCACTTCACAATGGTCATTACATAGTACGCCCACTTTACAATGTTTCCCTAGTGTGTAATATGGCACTACCCAGCAACTCTACCATGATGTTACAACAAAAATTATTTAGCAGATTAGCAGCTGCTAGGCAAGAGAGCTGCAATTACCTGTTCATCGTCTCTCGTGTGGCTGCCCAGGGGTATCGAGTTTATGCCACCCATGGCATTTGCGGTTGGCTCCTGAGCGGTGGTAAGGTACTCCTCCACTGCGATAAAACAAATACATGCACCCCCGTAAGTCGAACACGTTCAGCAAGAAGCAGCTTCTGTATGATGCTGCAGAGCTAAGTACTGTGTTTACGTGATTGTAAGTCGACTCGAATGCAGGTTGACCATGCCACCCTCCAAAAAAAAACAACAAGTCAAAAGGAAAGAAAAAAGACTGGCAGGATACATTTCAGTTTAAGTCAGTCCTCAACACTGATAGTCAACCTTTAACAAAGCGGGTCAACTTGCAATAATTAAGCACAGTAGATTCTGAGTTTGTTGGTAGTCTGAACCAGTTCAGCCCTTAACAACAATGCAATGAAACGTTAGACAGCACAGTCAGTATCAATGAATTTCATTTATTGTGGATTATAGTGAAATGAGGCACACAAATAATAGTAATAAAAGTCAAGTAGTGAAGTCTCACATGTCTGATAGTCAATTATCAATATATCAGGATGTTTGGTAGTCTTTCGCGAATGTGATACTGAGTTTGTATCATGAGTTCCAAACTAGTAGCAAGTCACATCCATGCTCATCTGCCACAGCGAGTTGGTCGGGTAACTTTGAAGCCACTTTCATAAACTGAGAGGTCTTCCAAGACGAATAATAATTACAGGACTTTCAAGGGCCGCGGAAGCACACTTTTTAAAAATTGCAAGCGCCTTCAAATGTTTCAAGGACCTGCGCGCACCCCTGACAAGAGAGCAAATTGAAATCATACCATCGCTATCCGAGAGCTTCGCCGGATCCCAGAGCAACCGGTCTTCGTTTTCATAAGCTGCAGTTGCATTGTATCATCAAGTCAGCAAATTTAACACAAGCATCCAGCAAGAGGCATGGCAAATAAAGAAATCGGGCACCCACTTAGACAAACCTCATTATAACAAATTCAGCGTGACATACAGATAGCTTCATTGTATTTGAGAATTCATTATAAATGCATATTTATAGCAGTTTTAACAGCAATGCTATTCTTCAATTCATTCACTGTAGCCAATGATTCATTATATCTGAATTTGTTATATCGAGGTTTGGCTGTATGAAGCAATGTATTCACTTGCACATCGCTGTACAGAAGGGACGATAAACCCTTTTCATAAACTGTACAGCTATCTTCCCTGCAGAGCAGCTTGCCCTACTAATGGTGGCATTGACAATCCGGCAAACAGCGTGTACAAGTGCAATCTGCTTGTGATAGGGCATGTAAAATGTCGAAGCAGCCCTTCTGATACAAACATTCCCAAAAAATGGGCCGCAGCATGTGCAACTTAAATTTTGACAGCATTTAAGTAAGACAGCTGTCACCATTAGTAGGGCAACCTGCATTGCAGGGAAGCTAGCTTTACAGTTTATGAAAAGGGTCTTTATGCAACTGGAACTAACACTATCAAAGTCAAACTCTACAGCTGAACTTGATAGAGCTGAATACAAAGCAGTCCAGCAACCGTGCTGCCTTGCCGTTGGGCATGCTGCTGTGGAAGTAGCAGATTTTAGTCACTGAAATTCAGGTTTCTTTTGCTTAATTTTTTTGCTTTTCGCTAGAGCTGTGCGAATATCAAAATTCTGAATGTGAAGTGAATTCAGATATTAATGTTCAAATCCAAATCAAACCAATTTTTTTTAAAAATAATGTTCAAATAGTTCTTTAATAATACCATGTTGACTTACAGAGAAGTGTATCACTAAACAAGGGCGAAGTTATTTGCATGTCTCGTGCACTCCCACACCGTTGTGAGAAAGAGACCATTCAAATTGTAAAGGACACACAAACTGAGAAGTGCGCATGAGTGAACATCACAGCAGTACACACGTGTTAACACTGCCGAGACAAACAAGTGTTAGCTTCTGCGTAGTACATGAGTGTGAGCTTCACTGCAATACACGGGTGTTAGCATTGCTGCAGCGCATGAATGTAAGCTTCACCACAGTATCCGAGTGTCAACTTTGCCACACTGCTCGAGTGTTATGCAGCAAAGTACATTACATGGGGGAATAGGCTATTTGGCACGAAACAGCATTTTTTGCCTCTTAATTGCAAACTTGTAATAGTTTGAACAGTAAAGATTAAGTGCATATCAAATTGAAAGTTAGCATTGCTGCAGTACCCGAATTTAAGCTTCACCACGGTATCTGAGTGTCAACTTTGCCTCAGTGAATGAGTGTTATGCAGCAAAGTACGTTATGTGGGGGAATAGGCTATTTGGCACGAGACAGCATTTTTTGCCCCTTAACTTCAAACTTCTTATAGTTCGAACAGTAAAGATTAAGTGCAAATCAAATTGAATACTCGCACACCTCTAGTTTTCACTGCAACAGCATTTCAAAAAACAAACAATTTGCCCCCCGTGGCCCCCTGGGGTTTCCGATATTCAAATTACACTGTAATAGCTATGTCTGACCTAAAAACTACACTAAAGTCATCAAAAAGGTGCTTCTCACCTGGCGCATCATCATATTTACAAAGGCCAACAGGAATGGTAGCCTGGTATTCTGAACCAACTTGTATGGTCTAAAAGAGGAGAAAAAAAAAAGAGAAGCGAGGGGTAGTTTTGGCCAGAAATGCTACCCCGGCTGTTCCAAGTTAGCACTGATTACACATTGGTTATGATAACTATCCAAATGACAAACTTGGGTTCCTTTATAAACATTTGTGTTGTACAAAGTTTTGATTTAAGTGCAGTCCAGTAGCACTATTACATTCCTCAGTTCTGCACTTTCGCTTATGATGAGTTATTTTCCACCGGTCTCTACAGAGCTTCGATAGGATCCCATGTATTGGAAACACCTTGTGTCACAATTACAGGACCATTCCTGCACATGTCGTAAAGAGCACGGCGAGCCGGCTGAGCAGCTAGGAAGGAGTGTGGCCATTTTAGCTTTTCACACTGTTTGGCTTCACTTGACCGCGAGAGTATCTGCAGATGCGTTGATGAAAAGTTTCCACTACCCATGAGCACCAGCATGCCCGACGTGTATTGACACCTACAGGTAACGTAAGTAAGGCTTCCAAGATTGGCATTTGTTGCTGCACTTGCTGCACGCTCATAATCATTGTTCTGTGTCAAATCTGTCCGTACGTTGCCGTGTTGTATTCGTGTTGCAAAAGCATGCTCCACGTGCTTGGATGTTTAGGTCTTTCATGCCTCCAAAGTGTTGGTGCCAACACAACTGCATAAAAAGAGCACACTTGCCGTAGACGACGCTGTTCTATCCACCGCAGCTCTATCTGTTGGCAAGATCATGGCTATGTGTGCACGAGTGATGAAGTTTCGTCATCATCATCATCAGCCCATCTTATGTCCACTGCAGGATGAAGGCCTCTCCCAATCCTCTCCATTCTTGCCTGTCCTGCGCGAGCTGATTCCATTTGACGCCTGCGAATTTCTTGATTTCGTCCCCCCCCCCGTCTTACTCTCTGTCGTCCGCGGCTATGCTTGCCCTCTCTTGGTATCCATTCCGTCATTTTAACTGTCCATCGGTTATCTATCCTTCTCATCACGTGGCCTGCCCATGTCCATTTTTTTCTTCTTAACGTCGTTTATTATGTCGGCGACTCCTGTCTGTTCTCTGACCCACTCGGAGGCAAATGGGCGCTGTGTTCTCAGGAGATTGCTTTTGGAGCTACCTTCACTGATGTGACAAATTTGTTTGCTTACGGATGACCAGGATTCAACACCGTGCTGAACATGATAGTACAGTTCTTCACGAACATTACTGCTTCTTGAGACCAAGGCATCCAATGATAATCTTGCGAAGATGCCATATTACACGGTTGTAAGTTACGTCAATTTTGCAGAAATATGCGACATCGAGTTGGGGACGTCAACTTACTATCGAAACCAAAACTATACTTCCAGTAGATTTGTTTTCTTTTGACAGGCAATTTTTCTGGGCGGGTTGATCTACAATCAGGGTACTGCCAAACCTGATCGCTTGCCAGGTGTGGCTGCCAATGCCCTTAGTGGCTATAGGAGTACCAGATTTGAACAGATATATCAGCGCAGGTGCTTGTAAACCTCTCCGTGCTGATCAGGAGCATGTAAAAAGCTTCAAGCAATGCTGCACTATATTTTTCAGGTACAAGCACTAGAACAAAATTCTGTGTAGCTCAGAGCTGCTAGTTTGTTTCAGTTTTTCATGTTTACCAGTTCTTGGAATTGCCTTGCTTTTATTTATTTATTTATTTATTTATGTCATAAGTGAACAGATTACCATAAGTAGCATATTTCTGGATTTTGCATTAAACAATTTACCAGTGTCTTGAGCATAAGCAGTAACTGTTGACATTGTAGGGCATGCATATGAGGGCGAGTACCTATGCACACCACCTCGATTCTACACCAGGAAAGCATGACTCTTCCAAGAATGAAAGTGCATGGTTTTCTTTTTGATTGTTTCAGTGGTTTTCGCAGCTCCATAGTTAGCATGTAATCTACGTGTTCCATTTCTTTTTTTGCCAAACCTGAACCATGCGAACAGCCTTTAGAAAATGCTCTGTAACATAAAGACGAACAATGCGAGTGACGCACCTGAACGAGGTAAACAAGCAGGCCATATATTTTTTTTTCACAGCCTCACAAGCAGCCAATGAAGGCAACCAAAAGGGAGCCATGGAATGGCATGTTCCATCTTACCTGATGTGGAACTCTGGCGTATGCTGGTCCCAGTATGTTGACGTCATTGAAGTTGGAGTTCTGAAAGAAGAATAACGATTAAAGAATTTGATTCTGGGAAGGGGGAGGGGTTGGAAACTATTCTAGTATTATAGCTAAATCTAATCACATTGCATGCATGGTGCAAATGCTTGTGTACATGTAGAACTTATGAGGGCACCAGCGATCAAGCTGGAACATGGAATTATGCACGTACGACAAGCTGGAAGTATTTTATCTTTGCATCAGATTTCAATGGATGACTGTGCTTGCCACTATCATTGTGCTTCAAGTGTTATTCGCTTTTATGAGGCATCTTTGCTCAATGAAGGGTTAGACAACTTCTCAGTGTTGCTACAATGTGACGATATGCCTGTCACAGAGCCAACAAAGTGGCTATACTTCAGCAGCAAGGCAAATACAAAAATGTGATACCATGCTGCCTTGTCGGTGAAGAACCAGTGCAGTTCTTGGATCTAGACACACTCAACTCTTACTACACAAGCTATTAATATCAAAAATTGTGTTTTCAAGACACAGAGCAGTTCAGTGGGCTATGAAGGACGTTTAACAAGATGGCTCTGGATTAACCTTGATTATATGGAGCTGCTTAACGCCAATGTTTAATGGCAGATGAAAAAAAAAAGAAAGAATTGAAAGTAAATGCACATTTATGTTTTTTGCTTCTGAAGGTCACAGTAACATCATACTCAGCTCTGAATGATTCCAAATAGAGTTTTTAGGTGGAGATGATCATAATGGTACCTGTAATCATACCGTGCATATGTAATCAATTACACATGTGCATAGGCCTAAATGTGCCATGACCTATAAAAGCTAGTGGCCCCGAGCCAGTAAACATGGTTCACCACATCTGGCACAACTGGCCTGATGGCACTGATGTATCAGACAATGACAACCTACGATTGTTACATTGTTGTTATCAACACATGCCTACATAGTTGCACTTTGTGCCTTTTGAAGGCGACAACTGAAATGAACTTGCACAGCTAGTTTGTAAGCCTTATATTTTTGTGTGAATTAATTTTCCTCGGGTCATTCAATTTCCCCCTTTCTCTAAGGTTCGCAATGGCCTTGTTGTTTGAGAAACAGAAAATGGGGCAAAGACTGAGCTGATCACTGGACAACTCACCTTCTTCCAGTACTCCTCGAGTGTGAAGTCCTCATCAGATTCCGAGTTTGAAGATTCACTCGCGTGAGACACGGCTGTGAACAGGAGGAGGCAAGGACAAAAGAACGCGCTGTCAGATACACGAACACCACAGAACCTGGTCAAGCGCAAAGCACCACACCTAGTAACGACATGCAGTCTTTGCCAAAAGAAAGTACTAAATCGTATGTCATATGGCCGAGCGGGATGCTTACCACAGCACTCCCGACATTCTAGTACACCTGGGTATCCAATACAAAAGGGTTACCTTCATCTTATTTCCCCAGGGCAGCACAATACACGAAAGACCAACGAAATTTCCTTAACCCTTCACGTCTTGCCGATAAGCCCAGCATGCCCACGTATCTCACATGCCCGCTGAACTACGGATTAGCTCACGCCGCCCCCCCACAGCAGAATGTCCCAATTTCGTTACCTGTAACATGTGTGAGCAACTCGACGCACCTATAATTTTCCTCTTCATGTATATATGGAGCTACAATACCAAGCTCTCACCATATCATCACCAGAAAGACTGATTGTAAGCCAAAGAGAAGTCAGCTTTTTTTATAAGCTTAAAGGGCAACTCCGGCAATTTTTCATTGCCCACTGATCTGAATCAAATTTTCAGTATATGTTCTGTTCGGTACTACAATAATTTACGCCAAGCCAGGCGGTTGCAAGTCATTTAGTTTTCCTGAAAATGAATTTTAAAATTTTTAGCGGATTTTCACATGAGCCACCGTGTGTTTTTGACATCATTACTTGCAATGCTGCCTACCCGAGCAGGCGGGCCATTTAAAGCAAAACGGCGGTACTTCAATGCTCAAATTGTCGCTGTCAAGTTCAGAAGAGCTCAATACATCATTAGATGATATCACTTTCATTTTTCTGGCATCACCTCCATATTTCTAAGACAGTCGACTCTCGCTACAACGAAATTGACGGTGCATGGAAAAAATTTCGTTGAAGCGAAAATTTTGTTGTCGTGAAATCGAAAAAATATAACCGACCTGAGCTGGTAAAACAAAGAAACTTTTAGGCCTCAATCTTGCGCGCAGTATCACGGCGGAAGTCGGAGGGTTCGGAAACAGCGAGTACTGAAACCATACCTGCCAAATTTGCAGAAACGGAAACCTGGAAATTTACACGATTCTACAGCGCCTTCGAGTGTAACACGTACCCGTTTCCCACTACTAAAAAGAAAAAAGGGAAACATAGATTGTAACGCGCACCCATTTTTCGTGATACGGAAGAAAGTCCTCAGTAATCAACCTTCTCACATTCATAAAACCAAATGTGGTACTCGCATGATGAACACACTCGCATAATAAACGCACTGCCTACTTTGAACCCCTGCAGTCCTTCAAACGGCCGCACTGTGGCTTTCCCGTTTCACTTGATCCGCGGCGTCTCAAAGAAGTTCGGTGCGCCGATTCATAACTCCTGAGTCCCGGTAAAACTGCTGCACGTTGCCGGGTGTAGCCGCTTGCAAGCAGCGTCACATCATTTACTCGCAGTGCTGCACTCCTCCGTGCTATCGCAGTTCGCTCATGCGCGCTGCGCAGGTTGGCCCAGCTAAGCATAAGCATGATCGGGGCGTGGTCTCCGAGATTGCCGCGGTGCAATCTCGGATGTCATGCAGCACGCACGACTCAGGCTCAGCACAGATATGAGGGAGAAATGCGATGATGGGAAAATTCTATTCTCCCGTTATGGGCACCCCCGAACGCTTTTTGGCGTTTTTGCAGTTGCCGTAGTTCTGTACAAAGTCGAACTCGATAACACCGCCTCCGCATTGTATGTTTTACGCGCGAGCCAAGTACGCGAGTGCTGGGGACGAAAGCGGCTAAAGCAGAGATAAATGACCCGGCCGTCTCCGCCGAACAAACCGATCGTATCGCACCGCGTGGTGTGCGAAGGCTGTTGTCACTTGCTTCTCAAGCAGAGAGGAGACGCCCAGGCCGTCTTTCGTCGGGCGAAGGACCATAAGGGGCGTCGGTGGGAGGGTGGTGGTAGCGCATGCTATCTCGACAGACATCGGTAGACTGCATCGGTAGACATCGGTAGTCAACCACGCAGTCAACAACAGCCGTTTCTCGTGGTGCCAGAACACGATTTCGACTTCGCAGACGTATTTTTATCTTCTGGAATGCGCCAAAATGTTCGGGATTGTGTTTACTGCACAGCAGATCGAATTTTCCAGCAAGGAATTGCATCGTCAAATTTCGTTGAAGCGAAACGGCACAAAAAAAGTGTTCGTTGTAGCGAGAACATCTATGCATTGACTCCTATGGACTGCTGACTGGGGAACTGAGAATTTTTCGTTGTACCGGAAATTTCGTTGAAGCGGCGTTCGTTGTAGCGGAGTTCGAACTGTAGTGGAGAGGCTGCGATGTCATCGCATATGCTGCTCGAAACGTGTACCCATTTCGGTTTAAGTTTGAACACATTGTCCATTTGGTTATTTAAAATGATTCATCAGTTTCTGAGCAAATTGAATGACCCTGGCTGCTTCAGGGCTATAAATAACAATTGGAACACAGTGATATCGGAATATGGTGGAGGAACCGCCGGAGTTGCCCTTTAAATGATTTTCCCTAATAAAGATATTAATTTGAATAGGTTTCCTACATTTGTTTAATGCAATGATTCCATAAAGCATTAAGAAAAGATTCGTAATGTGGGAATTTTTTCATTTTTGAAACTAGTTCAGGGTGTAAAGCCCACAGTCATGTCGGTGGTCACAGGCAACGCAGACTTCATACTCTTTAGATACACTACACCAGCTGCATTAAATGTAACAAGCAGTGCCCAAGAGCGGGAGTTTGCACACTTGCAAATAATGAAAACAACAAGAAAAATAAGAGGAAAATAAAAGCTGTACCTTCGTTCATTTCATTGTTGTTTAGCTTAGTTGCAAATGTTAGCAGGGCTACAAACTAACAAATATGGACAGAGTTTCCGTTTTTTTGTTGTAACTTGATTACACCTTTACAAAGTTACAGGGTTACAGGAAAGTTTTTTTAAAAGGTGCGCAGCCATACTGGTAGTTTCATCTGATGACTCAAACTCTTAACAAGCCACTCCAGAAAAAAAATTGTTACGCATATTAGTAAATCACTCTTTCACAATATCGGAAAACACCCCTCTCGCTAAGAGAAAACATTCGGTAAGCCAAATGTAGGTGGAGGCAACGCTGCTGCTGCGATGAAGTTTTCATGCCAACTTGCTCTAATGGTAATAGATTTTGATGTCATTTTTGGAGATGTACAGAATTCATCACTGAAATTTAATTACATTGTGTAGTAAGAAAACCAGAGACTTCACAAGTTTCAAAAAATCTTTCTGGGTCAGCGTGCCAAAGCTAAGTAAGACTTTGAAACCAGTGACTAACATTGAAGGGTCTAGGTTTTAGCATGACATTCAAGAAATGAAGCTTTGACCTTCATTTCCTCCTTTAACAATGATCCTAAAATTGTGCAATTATCAGCTGGCATAAGATTGTTTTAAATATCTATTTTTGCATCCCCCTTTAAAGGGCCCCTAAATCACCCAGAGGTCGAAATTTAGTTGTCGTACTGCTATTTAGCTGTAGCACGCAACACATCGACACAAGACCTTTTTAATAACAGCATAGCAATTACGGAGGTGCATGCACCTTAGGAATGGAATGCAGCTTTTCCCTCATTTTGCCCTTTCTGCCACTTACACCATTCAGCTGGACTCCTCCCTGCCAGAGTGCTCCTCCTAATGTCACATGACATATGTCATCACCAACGTGCTGTTTAAAAAAACGCTGCCCACTTCCGGTTACCTCAGCTACACACTTCTCAGCTACTCGATACTGCTGCCGTGCTGGCCGGTGCTGCGGTGACAGGTGCCACTACAAACCCTGTAGAGAGCGCTAGTCTAGAAAAGCTCACCAATACAGTGGATCCGTACAGTGACATGTGATGTCGAAGCACCTCTACTGGAGGTGAACCACCACCACCACTGACTTCCCCAGATCGTGGCGACAATGTGGATTGGTACATTCTGCTCTTTGACTTCAAAAACCCCGGAAGTGAACGAGGCTTCCATAGCAAAGCCAAAACTTTCTTATTTGTTTTTGAACTTTTGTTCAGTGTCTATCGTTTTTCTTTTCATGTTTCATCCCAACTAGACGGGCTGCCATCAAACCCTTGGCTTCATCAACTTTCTGCTCTTTGCGCCTAGTGGCTGTGTCAAAGCAAGAAGTGTGGCAACAAAGAGTAGGGAGCACACGTAGTCGTTAGCTGTCCTAACCAAAGCCACAGGCTTTTGTTCGACCAAATGACTGTGACCGTCTCTGGCAACGTCACCGTGTGCACTCTGGTGACATCCGCATGAGTGAGCACTCGAGATAAGGGAAAGGCCAGAAGAGAAGCACAGGGTTGTGTTTTATTATGTGGCACGTCCACAGCCCGCAGCATTACCGTGTTTCACACCATCGATCATGATGTCATGCCGATATTGACATGTGCATTTTACTTGAAATATTTCCAAGATATTCAGGGTGGCTTAACAGCTGTTTAAATCAGGGTGTCAAACCACAAAAAATATGGGTCCAGGTTCAATGCAAACCGTTTCGCTCTAGTTCAGTTCTGGTTCGGAGAAAGATAGCTTTGAACTGGTTTGCAACACTGAACCGGTGCATGAGCTGGTTAGGCGCAGTAAACTTCATATTTAACTTTTACGGAGCTGTTTATGCTAACCTGAAGCACTCCAAGCATCAATGCTTGGAGTGCTTCAGGTTAGCAAGCAGCACTGCTTGGAGTTGCACTGAAGTTGTCCATTACAGAAAATTCTGGGAAATGTATAACACTAGACATTTAAGCAGCCAGACAATGCCAAGGACCACTCATGTACTTGGAGTTTTTATGGCGTGGCCCTACAGAAATTACATTTCGTAATTCTGTATCTAATTCCCCATCTGTTTCTGACCCTACACTAAACGGTGAATGCAAATGTGTGTTGCTATCACACGCAGTGACATTATGAATGACATGTCTGAAAAGTTGCTGGCAGCACTACACAGCTTGCCAAGCTAAGTGCAACAATCCACGGGACAAAACCTCCTGAACTCCACATTAGACAACCTTCAGCCTTGGAGTGCTGCCTTATTAAGACAAATGAACCACTTTCTGAACTGCAGCACAGCACCTAAAGGCCATCATCTTAGCGTGCTGGAGCTTGATTTTGCTGCCCCTGTCACAGACTGTCCAAAGAAAACCTTGGCATATGGTGCGGTAACGACCTTGAAATTGGCGCGACTGCCAAAATGTATGCCCGAATTAAACTGCAAACACAAGCTGCCTCTGTGAAGCACAAAAGCAAAGTGCAAGAACTGACTGTCGTGAATTTACCAACACTGAAAACATGTTCTAGGTAAAGAAAATTCTCTGCACAGCTTGCAATAAACAGCACTCACATTGCTTACGTCGTTATGCATTGTTTGCTTTATGCTGTTGTTTCAAAGATGTTACCACACCAGCTCACACGAGCTGCCGCTTCAACTCAACTCAGATGTCACACAGAATCCATGCTATGCCAAAACAGGCAAGCCACTATTCCAGCACTCACATCGCAGCAGATGAGGCGTAGAAGTGGTCCGCTGCTCGCGCCTCGGCGGCAGGTGAGGAGGTGTGGGCGTTGCTCGGGTGATGGGGGACGGAGTCTTGATGGTCGTCGCCACTTTGGACTCGAGAGAAGGTGGTGGTGCCAGCGTGGGCACGGCAGGGCACAGCGGTGCCTCCTTCGGTGCCACTATCGGTGCAGGCTCTTTCCGTGGTGCCTCGGTCACCGGTTTCTCTACTGCCACCTTGGGGGCACCAGAACTCTCTGGGACTTCCCCGACGACATTGTCGTCTTCCTCTTCCTCCTCGTCTGACTCCTCGTCCTCCTCGGACTCGGGCTCGCCACCGACTCGCTCTCCGTCCTTGTACCCAATCATGGCAAGAAGGTCCTCTAGCGGCATCTCGCCTTCCTGCACGAGATGGAAAGGGGGAAGTTCACAAAGGGCGATTCCGTCACGAAGCAGCATTGGGCTAAAGGCACGACTGATGCATGCAAGTCATTAGTGACCGTTTTCCTGGGCAATTTGAATAAGTGCTAGGTAAACGGCATCCAAAAGAGCTTGTATGCCAGTTGCGTCGGGAATTAAATCAGCCATGGGAAACACACAAGCTTCACGGTGACTCACCTTTTGCAGAGTGTTCAGTTCGTCGTCACTGGCGTCACTCTCCAAGGCCTCCTCCTCGTCTAGTGTCTTCTCGTCGTCATAGTCATCAACGAGCATCTCGGCAGAGGGGTCAAAGTCTTGATCACTATCCCCTGCAGGATGAATGGAAGTGCACCTTTCACAGCATACCTGTTTAAGCTCAGAGAAACTCTTTGAGGCGCTAGCAGAAATGACCGTCACGATTAAATAAGTGCGCATGCACTTCAATGAATGTACAGTAGAACCTCGTTATAACGAACCCGGATATAACGAAATATCGGATATAACGAAGTAATCGCAATTCCCCTTGAAGTTCCTGTAGATGAAATTGATATTGGTTATAACGAACTAATGGTTATAACGAAGTAATTACCGCTCCCCCTTCAACTTCGTTATAACGAGGTTTTACTGTAGTTGCAGACCAAATATGCTGGAATACAGCCGCTACGTGGCATTGGCCAAGAACCAGGCAGTTAGAACAACTATCAAATATAGTCTACAATTGCTCAATAGATGCCTAATGCACGGCGTTCGTGTGCACATCTTTCTTCTTTTGCACTCGTGCCCGCAAGCCCACTACTACAAAGATGCAGGTATGCAACACAGAAAGTGGGTATGTACTGAGCAGGTTTTAGCATAGCACAGCCATGGGTTACATGGGTTCACGATTGTGTTTATAAAAACTGCGCACTGCCAGTAAAGGTCAAGTGTAATTTGGTGTATATATGCAAAAAGAAAAAAAAAATGTTTGCTAGGCTGTATATTTTTAAAATAGATGTTAGTGTGCCCTTAGCAATGTCTTTTAAAATAATTTGTGCACCAAAGCACTGATGTTTTCTGTATAAACTGTCGACTGTCTGCTGCCAAATAATGTACGGGCAGGGGCAGTTGTCAAGCCGCTATAATAGTGGCTTTTTTGCTCCTGTCCAAGCATTTATGTTCTAAAGATGAATGCTAAATAAAGGAATGGAATGGAATGGAATGTATGGTATAGTATAGTATAGCAAGAGGTAGTAAATAGAATTGAGGGTGAGATGGGAGAAGAGGAAAGAGTGCAATATACAGAGAGATAAAGAAAGACGACAGAGAGAAGAAAGAAGACCTAGAGAGAGCCAATTTGCATTCGCAAGGTGGTAGTGCTTGCTTGCCAGCTATGCCGTTTAATCAGATTGCACAGGCATGGAACTGGCTTCAAATTTCGCTAATGTCGCCTGCATCTAAGCAAACCCTAACAGCTGCTGAAGTTCAGAAGATGATAAAAGGGTGCGTTCACACTAACAACAAAAGTACACACGCCAAGCAATCCTGTTGCAAGCCACTAATCAGGGAAAAAAAAAAGAACATGCAGTTGTGGCACCACCTGTCTCACAAGAATCACTATGTACTGCCTCTGAGATCGAACAGAAACATGTGCACCACGATATCTCAGGGCCCTGCCCAGCCCAAAGACAGCTTTCACTTTGCCAACCCACTGTAGAAGAGGTGTTGAGAAAGAAGTAGCTTCGTAATGGACACTTTTCTTAAAAGCTTGACTGCCGTAGGCACAGACAAACACAATAAGCTGGCCCAAGCACACATTTTCATGAGAAATTTCAAATAGAACAGAGCTCTGGACACCAGATAGCGCCACTTGCTGGCGCATCTCATAAGGCATAAGCGTGAACTTTTCAGTGTGCCTGTACCATTTATGAGCACCATTTTTGTTGCCAGTGTGGATGTCTCTCCAATGTGCACCCCTACAACCTTGTCATAACATGTTAATACTACAACACAGATTTCAAATCATTATGAGAAGAGAGAGAGGTGCAGACACAAACACCACCTTTACTTTGATAAGTGCCAGTGTTATTTTCACTGTCATTTTCAAGAGCCCCTAACCAACCTTTTCATAGTCGCATAATGTTGTGGAACATGTTTAGCTACATCCCATAAGCGCACTACTGAAAAAAGAAAAAAGTTATCAAAGAAGGCCCAGTACAAATGAAGCCACGTTGACTACTATGTACAGTGTTCACAAAATGAAGCGTAACATGTAAACACTGAATCGCACAAACTAATTGGCACAATGGCTCAATATAACCACATCATGTCGCAACAAATCTGGCCTCTAAAGGTGACATTGGTTCTGGTGCAAGTGTGCGAGCCCTTATTATACATTGATGGGACACAAACTGAAGATGGTAGAAACAAAAAGCATGTGCACTACCTGACCCTAACTTCATGCTTCAATCTTTGGGTACCGCCACACCTCTCCAATCTTTTCTAGACTTTTCTTGTTTTTCTTTTTCCTTGTCTCTCTTCTAACTAATATATCATTCGTCTCGCCTCCACCCAATGTACACAGTAGCCAACCAAGCACATGCTTGGTTAAACTCCCTGCCCTTCCTCTTTTTTTTTTTTTTTCTTTTACCAAAGGAGTGGGCGGTGGTGGTGCCCTTACCATGGCTCTGCATTTCATTCCCATCACATGGGCATGGCCAAGCTTGAACAGGCAGCCAGACTGGGCCCTAGCTTCAATCAAAAGTGCACAATTCTTCACATTTGGAGTGCACACTATTTATTACTAGGTCACCCACTTAACAATGTTCAAGTGCCAAGAAAACTCCATTGTTATAAACAACAATTATGTGCATTACAGGAAAAGAGCTAAACAGGGGGACCACAGAGCTATTGTGCTGTGAGTTGTTGCACTGTATGCATACTGTAAAAGGTGACTGTATAGGAGGAAAAGTAGCAAAAGCTGCATTAAAGGTACCCCATCTCCCTTTTTGCCACAGCAGTACTACCTCAATCCCCACACCCTAGGTCAGTGGGCAGAGGAGATAGCGCTGAGCCCCATCTAGGAAAGCTAGTTAGGAATTCAAGGACAGAAAACTGTGGAACCATTGTCCTCTGCCACTTTCTTTTCAAGGTGGAGTTGGTGTTTGGGAAGGTGGCAGAATGGAAGAAGGGTAGTAAGACCTGCCAAAGAAAGTGGGTTTCTGCTGTAGGATGGTTGGGACGCCCTTTGCATGTGTAACAAGTGTGCATTGGCCAGAATTTCCATTTCGTTTTCCAGAACTTCATATTCCATTGCCTCTCAGTATAACACAGGGGAATTGTAGTAAGCGGGTTAGCTCCCCATAGAGAACTTACCAAGGTTGACAGCATACCAATGCCTCACTGTTATAACTGATAAATTCTATTAAAAAAAAAGTATATTATAAGTGGGTTCCACTATGCATATACTGTTTAACCAAATGCATCAACCAATACACCCAGCAACTGTAGGAAGGGCTGCACTTATACGGGCATTCTTCCAGGAGACTATACCTCTATTGGCTGCCATATCCCTCTCTTTTAAAATGGTAACAGATTTGCCTTTTGCTTGTAAGCTCCATGCACCCTACTATAAAATTTGACTGAGTAAACAAAAAATTGCAGCAACTTATCCAAGCTTGTGGCCATGGAGAGGTCTTGCACAAGAGAACTTGTAATGTTGTACGGCTAATACTGATTAGATGGATTGATTAATAAGCAATTTTGCTGAGCTATCCATAAGTGAATTAAGCAAAAGTAGATCAACATTCAGGATACTGTGTGAAACAGCAGATAATGATGGACTTCATTAAAATGTGCTTATCAAGTGACTAAAAGATGATAACAATAAATAAACAAGATTATAAAATAATGTAATTAGTGTTGTAACATATATGCACATTTACAAAAAAAAAAGAAATGTAAGTCTCTTCAACAAACCCAGCTGGTTGAGTGAAAAATGTTAAGGACTAAACTGGCAATAGCCAAGGCTCAAGGTAGGCCTGAAACATCAGGACTGCATCAGAACTCTGGCTGTTTATCACCTTGAAAGTATGAGTGACATAGCTGTTTAGGAGTGATGGATGTAGAAACGTATGCGAAGTGTGTCTTAGTGCTCTGTAAAATTACTGGGACATTTCTTAATTGGAGAGGAAGCAGGATGCTTCAAAGCTATGTATATAGACCACACCACATACAAGTAAGACAAGTCTAACACAGTAAACCCAATATTAAGATATCTATACACTACGCAAGGACAATAGACACAAAGACCAAGGAAAGAATAATGGAAGTTTCCTGCAGGTTTGAAGCTTTCAAGCTGTAGAACAAGCTTTCTCTTATCCTGCTTAGTTAGTCAATTACTCAAGCCCTATAATAGTTACAGCTGCAGCTTTTTTTTATATATATATATATACAGTCCAACCCACTTATAACAATATCGAAGTGCCATGAAAATAGCATTGTTATAACCGAGAACTGTTATAACAGGGTTGCATGAAAAAAGCTAAATGAGGGGACCGCAGGGCTGGATGTGTATGCGTGAGTGGGGGGTCTATGGCTAAAAGCCGCTTCCCATACTCTATATGTTTCACAGCGTGACAATCAGCATAACAATGCCCAAAGATGTCCCTGAACCAACTTTAAGCTGCACACAAAGGACCCCACTCCCTAACCATCCCTCCCTGCAGCAGTGTTATTTTAACCCCCACCTTTTATTTCAGCAGCCAGAAGAAATAGCGCTGACGCCTTTCTGGGAAAGATGGTTGAAGTTCCTCAAAGTCAGCTTTGGAACCAGTGTCCTTTGTTACAACCATTTTTTTCAGGGTGAGCCTCATGCTTAGGAACTGGTTTCCATTGTATGACAATGGAGCAGCCTTTCGTAGAGGGGAGCAGCAAGTGTGCAGTGGCCAAAACTCGTTTTCTTTTCAAAGATTTCACATTCAATTACCTCTTGGCACCAATACACAGTACACCCAGTAGCCAGACTTCATTGTTATAACCAACAATAGAGCACGGGAACATTCTTAAAAGAGGGTTGGTTCACCATAGAAAACATACAAAAGTTGTTGGTGCAGCAGTTAACCATTGTTATAACTGATATATTGTTATAAACGGTATTGTCATAAAGTGGGTTCAGCTGTATATCTTAAAGTATAAGCCTTGACACACAGGAAGCAGATTCTTTTTCTTCCCTCTCTCCACAGATTTTACTTGCTTTTGTTCATGCATATTAGCAGCTATGGTGCAAACATTAAAATTCAATGAGCTCCTACATTTCTAATTGTTGGTAGATTTGAAAACTGCTTGCACCATTTCAGTCTTTATAGCATTCAACTTATCATAAAATAAGAACACGGATATTTTTAAAGCAAGGCATCTTAGGCCTATTCACGCTGGGTGTCCTTGAAGGTCACCTCAGCATCTTCTAACTTGCCTCAGAACACCACATTTTGGATATAAATTGATTTGAAACTGACTTTCAAAGTGTAGAGCACAACATAAAATTGTGTTAGCAAAACAAGAACAAAGCTGGCATACCTATTTACTGATCAGCAATTACAATTTATCTATCGCATACATGTTTGACAAGCGTGACTGCTGTGACCAAGCTTAGATTGAAATGCAAAAACAAAAAACAAAAAACATCTCGGCACTCTCTGACAAAGTTCACCATTGTCTTCTTCATCACATCTTAAGATGATGGCTTTTCCCAATGATTTCCAATTTGCCCTGCCCAGAGCAAGTTGGTTTCACTCTATGCCCGCTTTTTAATGTTCTCCCTGCGTCTGCTGCACTTCCCTGCTATTGACTTCCATTCTGTCATTCTCACTGTCCATCCATTGTCTGCCAACGGCATGACACGTCCTGCCCAGGTCCACTTCTTTCTCTTAATTAGCATATGGATATCAGCTACCTTTGTTTCCTCCCTGATCCATTCCACTTGCTTTCTGTTTCATTATGCCTATCATTTTTCATTCCATTGCTTGCTGTGTGATCCTTAATTTCATCTTCACCTTTTTTTTTTTATTATTCTACATATGTCAGTGCCGGGAGAATGCAGTGGTTATGCATTTGTTTCACTTTAAAGACAGCAACAGCTTTCCAGCCATGATTTAGGAACATCGGCCTTCTCTCAACTGTTTAGTAACAGTCCTACAATCTCACCATCAAGGCTATAGAAAACAAGGGATTCACTGCGCCGTTCACTGCTTCAAACTGCTTTCTGTGGTATGGATGCTCTGTTGCATTACTGGATGAAGTGAGGCACTCAATGAAAGTTTGCTTTTTTAGGCTCAGTTAGATGTATGTCAATAATTCCAATTAAGGAAGTTGCAGCTGGGATATACATATTTTACTTTTGTCTCTTTTTAAGTTAGCCCTTAGTCTGTGGCTTTTGTAGCATACATATGGGCAGCTAATGAAAGCACTTTTGTTTTCTTGAGCACAGGCCTTTCAGTGATAGTGCAATCCTACATGTGTCAGTGAATTTGCTGCTGATTTCCTTCTTCCCTTCCCCATCTCCTTGTCATATCTGTATTGCCCTTTCCCATTCCATCAGGACAGAGTCAACCTCCCTGGCCTCTGCTTTTCCATTTCCTTCCGATGTGCGTTATCAGCAAACTGCTTGCAATTAGGTCAATGCACAAGCGGCAACAGAACATTCAAAAATGGATAAGCAACATATTGAATTAGCTTTTCATGGACCCCAGAGTGCACACTTTGGAATCTTGTTCAAACAAAATGCCATTAGATGGTGCTGTATTACAGTCTCATCACAGTTATATTTTTTAAATGCCACCATTTGCAATCTTGTGCTTCGTCCTTTTCAACTACCTTTATTGAATTTTTCCTTTTTTTAAACAGAACCCTACTTCTTCAAAAATACTAACATCAAATTAGTAAAACAAAAGAATAAGCCCACGTTTCAACAATGCAAACAGCAATTCTGGACAGCTGGAACGTATGTTCACCTCCTAACCAGGAAAATAGATCTTGCATACAGAGCCTTGTTTTTCATTAAAATACTGACACAGCATTGGTAATACCGCAGAACATGGCCAAGTTCCAAAACCTTACGGGAGATTCCGCACAGCTGGCAAAACCATAAAAGTGGACATCGGCTGGCATTGCTGTCCACGGACATTTCAAAACTCCAATGCCACATCACATGGTATGGTTGCAAAATGAGGCAACACTGAACACGGGGCAGTGAATCGACAACCAAAGCAACTCGATAAATGGTCAATACAGATCCTTAGCTGCTTATGCATTTGGCTTGTTACATACCTAGACAAATGGTTCTCAAGCATACGAAAGGACTTTCCGAGGACCACAATGAATTCCATCCTGACAACCAATCACAGTTTAAATGCTAGCCAGGAATGTCAAAACCAGCATTCAGCAAACTAAAATAAAATGTGACAGCTCTGACAGTTGATAGCAAGGTGACGGATTGCTTTTGCAGCTGGTGACATAGTGGCTTATCTAAAAGCTCCTATCAAGATCACTGCTACACTTTCATTAGAAATAAGTGCCCAAATCACTTTTGTCAAGGAACTTGTTGACCACAGATAAAAACATTAGAAGCTAGGTCATTTGTGTGCTATCTTCAAGTCAGAACAAGATAAAGGCAGAATATTATCTCTCCTGCATTTGTCACATTTTGTCAGCAGCATCAACAACAAAAGGCATAAAGCTGCTCACAGACACTGGCCGTGTCTCAGCCGTACAAAGAACTTATAGAAAATCCTCGCAGAGAAATGAAATAGAAGTTACGACAGAACATATCCTGATCTGAGCAATCAAGGTTATAATTGCTAACCACGCACACGTTATCAGTAGTGCTGACGTTATCTACACGATCCCACTATGGCATCCGAGGGAACAAAGCTAACAATGATCGCCCGTCAATTAGAAACAGGCGTTTCTTAATCAACCGCAATGCAACAATCGAGAGCGCGCCCATCACGAACACCTTGGGGCGTTCCAAGTGAAAGAAAAAAAGGCACACTCACCCGCCGATCCATCGCTCGTGTTGGCCTGAAACAGCAAAAAGTGTGCACGGCTTTAACAATGCGTCGCAGAGTGCTCACAGCGCGGCTTACGTCACGTATCCCTGCGTCAGCGCTCCGAACATGCGAACATGCGAAGCGCTGTGATCGTAAACGCGGGGGTCTCCCGCAGATTTCCGAGAGGGCGGCCGATCGTCTGCTACCGCCTCGCAGTGCGGCGATTTTTATTTAAATTTTTTTTCCCCGCACGGCGCCAGCCTTCGTGAACGCAGCTAGGCCGTGGCGTCGAACTTTATCGCTTCCCAACGTTAGTCGCGACAGCGGAGGGGAATTTTAAAGCCCTCTTATCGGAGGCGGGGGGGTCGTCCCGATCGCGCGCGCGTTGGGGGGTTCGAACCGAGCGCAGTCCGCGCCTCGAAAACCTGCGCGCCCCGTCGTCTGCACAGAGACGCGGACTTCGCGCTCGCGGTTTTGCGAACGTTAGGAGCGCTTGGCAGTTGGGGACGAGTCGTGCGCGCTGTTTATTTCGCGGGGGCAACTCGGGGGTTCATGCATCGAATCCTCGCTGACAAGCAGCCATAGGCGAGCTCTGAGCGCGTAACAACAAAAAAGCGCGCGGTTCTGGGCGACCACGGATAAGACGAGAACGGGCCCGACGCGGCCCACGGAAACCTCGGGAGTTTTATGCCAAGTCCAGTGTGTCCCGAGGAGTCTCCTCCGGCCGCCCAGAGGTGAAAAAGCGTTATTCGCGACGAGAATGGAAGGGTAAATAACGCTTACAAACCTCGGCCATTTTGCCCGCTGGCTGTCTACAAAATGGCCGCGCGAGGTCGCCAACAGGCGACTGCGGTTAACTTTTTTTTTTTCCTCTTCTGTTTCTTTCGGCTTGCTACCGAGGTGTTACGTTCTCGACAGCGTCAGCGTATTTTGTTTCTGTGCGCTCGGTGTGGAAAATATTCGCTGGTCTACGCTCGTCACTGCAGTTTTTGGTGATCAAATCCCGCGAAAGATGAAGTTCGAACTGGCAACATGGCGTTGCAGACGACGGGGCGCGCTAGCAGACGAGCGCGATATGCTGCATGTGTACGCGGTTGAAGTGCTGTGAATAGTGAATAAACTCCTATTATGAAACTGCGTAGTGATTGACGAGCTCCAACAGCAACTGTACCGCGCTCCAAGCGCATTGGGAAAGCCTGTAGTCGGCATCCAGCTGCGAGTTATCTTGAGTAAAGAATAAGAAATGTGTTTGAGAAACGGCACGCATGTTTTTGATGCGGCGCGTCCTTCGCACACCAGCTGTTGTGTTACTGCATATACACACTTCTATCCGGCGAAATTTGTAGTCCACGAATCACCTCGAACAAGCTTTAAAAAGCCCGCAATGGAGCTTCGATTGCCGGCCAGTACTGCAGGAAGACAGTGTTGCATTAGATCATGCTGAGTAATAGGAAAATTAGTGGAATTGTTAAAGTTAACGCGGGGTAGTGAAAATGCAGTACGCCGTCCGTCGACAGCGCCGTCCGCCATGTTCTTCGGGACATTGGAAAACGAAACATGCGGAATCTAACGCAGCAAATGTATCAGATTTGCGAATTTTCCCCATTATTATCTGCCACTGTGCACATAGCTGTGGGAAAACTCTTTTGCTGTCGTCAGGGTTCGTTAAACTATCCGTGACAACTCCAAGAACAGAGAATTTCTGTGCATTAGAGCCGGATATATCTTCCACGCCGAATGTGCATTTCCCCCGCCCCTCAGCAACTGCCTTGTGGCAACATTAAAACAAAGAAAATTTTAACGTGCTTGTAAAGCTAACACGTAGCGCACCTACAGTCAAGGCGGCGCGAAGAATTGTTTTCTCCAAAGTCTGGCATTTTCCTTTCTTCTACCCTTCCTCGCAAAACGATGCTGCACAGATATCGGCTTGAGATGGGAAATGGATAATTTCTGCAGCTAATAATGCCGCAAGGCGCAAACTGAAGTTGTCCTCGGTATGCTAGGGTTCCATCTCTTCGCACGTCACCAATGTTATTCGGTGAAAAATATGCGGCGCTATACATTATGCCTTCCGCCAGCGGATATTCAGAGATGATGATGCGGCCAACCCCCTAGATTCTGTATCGGGTGGGCGTGACAACCGCAATTTCCAATGCCTACCAATTAAACGTAATTATATAGGAGGTAGGAACACAGCAAAAGAAAGAAAGAAAAAGAAAGACATGAAAGGAGAACGAAATGAAATACGATTCCCTGCAGCAACAGTCCATGTCGCCCTGCCGTCGCGCTCGCCAAACGTTCGAGGCGTCTCTGATTCTGCGACTGCAGCTCTATCTACACAATAGACACTGCGGTTTACACTACCTCGATCGAAACCGAGAGCAGTTTCTAGAAAAACGTCCTGCGCAACCTTTGGGCCAATGTCTCGACACCGCAGTACCACATGCTCAACAGTTTTATCCTCAGCACTACACACCCGACAGCGCACATATTTAAAATGTAGCGCGTTCACCTGTCAAACACCTCACACAGACTGTCCGCCATGTTTTGTGGGGCGCGGGAAAACGAAACCACTCGCATCTCATGTCGGCGGCTAGCAGCTCCTTTTACCTCGTCGTTCTGCGAGCAAATGGTTTTGTCAACGAGACAGAGATTGCACTTGTTGGAACAGCGGTCGCCGCGCGTGAGGGGCACGTTTCACCGTGCATTTGAGGTGCCTCATTCCCGGAGACAAAAGCTTCTAACAGTCGCGGACCTCACTCACGCACACGCTCGGCTTTTGCTATTGGTGTTCAAGCGCGAAAGCAGCATGATTCGCGAGAATAAACATGCATAGGTCAC
Organism: Hyalomma asiaticum; assembly: GCA_013339685.2. Classification (NCBI taxonomy): domain Eukaryota; kingdom Metazoa; phylum Arthropoda; class Arachnida; order Ixodida; family Ixodidae; genus Hyalomma; species Hyalomma asiaticum. The sequence continues at coordinate 41,058,180 of CM023491.1, read as the reverse complement.
ACCCCCAAGATGAGCAAAAACTCAGAAAACTAAGCCACATCTGGCACTTTCCTTTAAATAAATGCAAAGCGGTGCACACGCTGCACGTCTACGGATCTAAGAGTGCATCGCCTGTGTGAATATTTCGCAAATAATTTTGCCCAGCTTCTCTTTGCCTATTTGTAGTTGATGAGTGGTTTCCGCGGCACCGCCTGATCCCACTGAGCGCAGCCATCCCGTTCAATTTAGAGACCGCAACGCAAAAGCTGCTTTCACGGCGAGAACCTGGCGAAGACGCGGACGGACGGCGCACACGCGAATACAGAGTAGATCAGAAGCACAGAGCAAATATTCTCATACGCCAGAAAAGGATGTCTACGAGGCATATAGAACACACCTCAAACCTCTATTACATCAATATATTGCCACTAGTATGGCTAGAAGAAACCAATCTCCTAATTAGGGCTAGCTACAGCACTCTCGTTGCCGATATATCAACATTATCCTGAACCTTTTCTTAACCCGCTTGGGCAAGCAAGCGGCTCCAAGTCAGCCGCCTTTGCTCCATGCTGCGGCCCATATATGCGAAAGCTAAGGAGAAAAAGAGTGTCATGCACAGAGCACACAAGGGAAACAAGGAAAGCGGTGTCCAGAGGAGCTACCATAGAGGTGCATCGCCACTTACTAATCAAGCGGCTTTAGTTTCAGCATTCAGATCCAAACTGAAAGTGTATAAGTCCTCTTGAAAACACGAAACTAGTTGTCGCTCGATTCCGCCACTATAACTGATGGTCTTTCCCATTGCAAAACTATCCAGTCGTGAAGACTGGCCAGTTGTCTCTCCCTTTAGGCATTTGTTTGTTGCCTTTGCCAGATCCAGACGCTACGCAAGAGAGCAACACAAGTGTAATGAAACACTTATTTTTATTTTCAACATGCTTTCACACAGTATAATACACACTACACACTTTTTAACACCCAGTCCAGGGAAAAAAAAAAGAAAGATGTGTGAGCAATATGCAGCAATGTAATGAAAACATGATGCCACAGTACATTCATAAAACATGCTTAAAAAGGCAGAGGTATGCATGTTGAACTAGTGGGCACCAAACAGTACAGGCACATGACATTGTAGTGGAATGCACTGAACTTCAACAATTGTAATGAAAGAATTTGGCAAAAAAAAAAATAGTGACACAAGTACATGACTTAATTAAAACACACTATAATCAGTGTTGTGCGATGGTGAGTAAACAGGTTTTACCGCAGGATCACTCACAATGGCGGCAGGTGAACATGCCTGGATGTGCGTATGTACAGTTGGCAACTGTGGTTATGCCCATGTAAGCAGATGAGCAGAGATGCAGTTGAGTAGGAATCTGAATAACTGGCACAATAACAAAATTCCATTTTGGTCTGTACATTTTTTGTGAAGCAGTACATGTACATCAGTCACGGTACCACTGTTACACCACAGCAACATAGCTCCAATACTCTTGAATGTCAAGCTGTCTGGGAAGTAGAGCTTGCATCAAAACTCATTAAAACTAGAGGGGGACGTGAGACATTCATGTCTTCCAGATTCAAATGATACTGTGCTTATGTTAATCATATACCCTGAAGTGTGACTAAATGGGAGCGACTTTATTGGACACTTTAAGTTGGCTAGTGTAACAATGACCTGTGGCTGCACCTGCTAAAATACAGCACTGAATTAGCATATTTGGCACAACAAACGTGACACAGATGAATGATGATTATAACTAGTACTCTTTCGCACGCTGGCAATGGCACTTTCACATGACTAACACAAAAAATGCCCAAAATAGTACATCAGTCACGGTTTTCAGTTGCAACAAAATGAGCAGAATATGCGGCCCTATCACTCCTGAACAAAAGCCATTGATTTGGAACTCAACAATCTCCGAAGTCCAGATGTTGCTTCTTTGGCAAGGGGACTTCCAGTTCGATTGTTTGTGTCAAATCTTTTATTTGCCACATGCAGGCTGTTCAGTGCATTCACAATTCCTGTTTCATGCTCTGTCCACTGAGGCAGGTGCGAGATATGCATTGATAATGTTCTGCTCAATTAAAACAGGAATCGATTCCAGCAAGGTACGTATAGCTAGTAAATGAACGTTTCATCAAAGTTGTGAACTGCAACAAGTTTGATCACAAAGGTGTGGCTTTAGCCATCAGCAACACACCATCACAACTGTGTTTCACAGCATCACATTTGTGCACAAAACAGAACTTTTGTGCCAGCCACGTGCTTTTGACTGAGGCATGATATGCATAAGAATGAATACCAAAGGCAACGCTGTAATCACAGTTATTGATGCACTCAACAGTGTAGTCGTGAGAGTAAGCTCAAGACAAACAGATAACACTGGATCAGCTGCTTCACTAACAGGAGATGAAGCGGGCACACCAACGAAATACAACGAAAGAGAGACATTTAAGCTTGCCTACAGAAGCCTTGTTCACAATGAAGCCAATAATACTAGAATTGTCCGTTAAAAAGGTTCTGCTTACATCATATCTGAAACCTTCCAGTATTATTGGCTTCACTGTGAACCCTGTAGCGGAGCTGAAACGGCTTTCTTTTCTTTTAATTTACATTGTTTGGTCGGTGTGCCTCTTTCATCGGTCATGGTTCAACCAGAACCCTCGAATCAGCTGCCTCACTTAAAAAAGAAGAGATAGATAGATAGATAGATAGATAGATAGATAGATAGATAGATAGATAGATAGATAGATAGATAGATAGATAGACAGATAGATAGATAGAGAGAGAGAGAACCAGTTGGTTCATCACATGTAAGGACAGTGCGCTCACACAAGATGTGTCGTTTGTCTTTCTTCGTCGTGTGAGTGCGCTGTCCTTACCCATGCCTCACCAAATGGTCTGCTAAGTAAACTACCTTTTTTTTTCTTCTTTTAGAGTTTCCCACACCTCAGTGGCACTGGCTTTCCGTGCCACAGTTGAAACACACTCGCCGTATGCGGCAAGCAAGCACTGTGGGGTTTGTGGGCTTGCAGCTCGTGGTGAAAATGGACAGGGGAACACGTGCTTGCGTGGTGGCTGCAGCAAGCTGGCAAACACAAACGGCTAACAATCCGGAACTCTATAGACACTCTAAGAATTTGACACTCAGAGCAATAAAAAACATTTGAACATCTGTGCACGAGGCAAGGGCGCTCGGCTAGACGGGGCAGCAAGCCTGAACGGGCAACTGTCGAAGGAGTCGCGAGGAACACGGTGCCGGCTGTGGGAATGGAGCCACGATGTATTGGACAAACGTAGATTCCAATGCTCGACGACGAGCCAACTTCCGATATATGCTGAGAAAGAGCCTGCGAGCATTCTTAGACCTGGGTGCATGCAAAAAAGACGTTTAAGGATCGACAGCAAAGTCAAGACGACCGACTTTAAGAGCCGACATTTATTTATTTCTTTTGCTCACATCGCTGAGAAGCTAAGCAGCCACAATTACAGAAACTCTTCTTTTCTTGGTACGCATGTCCCTCGTTGCTCGAAGGCATGCTGTTCTCACGTTTGTAACCTGATCCTTTTGAGTTTTCTAGCACAGCACGCTAAGACAAAAAGCATAAGCATTAACACTAGGTTGGCTAAACACAGATGAAGTACAGTAAAACCTTGTTATAACGAAGTTGAAGGGGGAGTGGTAATTACTTCATTATAACCATTAGTTCGTTATAACCAATATAAATTTCATCTACAGGAATTTCAAGGGAATTGCGATTGCTTCGTTGTATCTGATAGTTCGTTATGTCCGGGTTCGTTATAACAGGGTTCTACTGTAATACTACAGAGACTACACAACAAAAACATCACACATCAAATGGCAGGCCGAGGAGATCAGCTCAACTTCCGTGGCAGTGATTCGCACATGGTATGTCAATCACAACAAGGTTCTAATAAACCACTTAATAAGGTTGAAAGCTGGGCAAGTTGGTGATGACTGATCATCATACCGTACGGGCGAAGCAGTCCACTCATAATGAAGACACGAGAGTGTCGCATCTCGAGTGTTTTCCTCTTCTGTTCAGTCTTCACTATGATTGTGCTGCTCCACCTTTACGGCATGATGAACCCACTATATATATTACCGCAAGTAATAGTTTTCAGGTGTTTTCTGCATTAAAACCACAACGTGATTAGGAGGTGTGCCGAAGCAAGCAACTCCAGACTGATTACGACCACCGGGGTTCTTTAATGTGCTACCCAAGTACACAGCTGTTCTTGCATTTTGCTCCAACTGAAATGTGGGTGCTACGGTTGGGAATCAAAAACCTGCGTCACCTGCTTTAGCAACACGACACCTTACTTGCTAAGCTGCCACCGCATTTCCGCTACTGACAACACCATATCTACACGACTGTAAGTCAACCTATATTGCTGAAATTTTAAATTAAAAGTTGGAAGGTAAGGGGGGGGGGGGGGACAACCTATGAAATTGAAATCGAAATATGTACCCCCCAGCCAGTCACGTCAAGACAAACGAGAAAATAGGGATGCAATGCTACTTGATATTTTCTTTCCCGATCAATCCATAGCATATGGCTATTTACATATTTTGCATGCTTGTTAAGAAGCTTGTGTTTCATTTCAACTTTTAGTTGAAAACTTGGAGCGCACAGCTCTAGTGAGAGTGCCGATCATTGACAGAACAGCCACTATGAGTGACAGCACTCCGGATGGCGGTTCATTCAGCAGATGCCAGTAGTTGACGCTTTTTTGTTTTGGCTCTTTCAACGATTTTCTTGAGGCTAAGTGTGAATATTGTGTTCGATCGACGTTCTTCGTCGTCACGAGTGCTGCAGATCCAAAAAAAAACTTTCGGACTCTTCCAGCAGCAGCATTTGAGAATTAATATTCACCATGCAAAAAAGAGAGAGAGAGAGATAGTGGAAGAAGAGAGACCATGGTGGATGCAGGCTTAGAGTTTCCGAACGGGCGGTGCGTCAGTGGTGACCGCAGCGTGGCCTCACCAAGCACTGAGGTTTTTGAGGGACCAAGTTGTGATGTTTTCCGAAGCATGCGGTGAATGTGACAGAACCACGAGACATGTCCCAACTGGTGACGTGCGAAACAACCAAGCAAAAGACCCTTGTCATCGCATGGCAAGCAGGAATACCGAGGATGCACTTAGAAAACCAGAAGGGCCTGGGTTCATAAGGATGGTCGGCTTGAAAATGACAGCAGTGAAGACAAGCAGTCAGTCCAGCGGCTATTAAGCCATGAGTCTAGCTGTTAAACCATGATCTACATGACGTGCATGGGAGTAGCTGATTGCTGTAGCTGCGAAGCTGCATGCACGGGTGCTGGACTGTAGATCGTAAAAACCCTTGCTGCGACCCACTTGGTGCATCCAACCTGGCCTCCCGCAGTTTGATGCACCAAAAATGCTGGACAACCTGGCCTAAAAATGAACGTCCGGTGTGGAATGCACACATGCTTTTCTATTTCTTTGTTTGACATGTGATTTTGGTGGATCAACTGACAAACGCGTTGATATGGTAGTTGCTTGGAACGTCTGGAATGCAATGTTAAAACAGTTGCTGCTTGACACCCAGAGGGTAAGTGTCAAACAGACAAACAGCGAAACCCCAAAGTTACGGGCTGAATTTATCCAATCACTAAATATACCAAAAGACTCGCTAAGGCTGGCAAAAACACAAGTCTTGAAACTATCTCACTTGGCAAAGGCATCAAAGGCTCACACAGCAAGTGCGAAAAAAAATGGCTCGTTGCCTTTTGTATTGCCAAACACCAGTTCATACCTGAGCTCTGAACAACCTTATCGTTGAAACTACTGGCACATTCAAATGGACGAACAAGGCACAGTGAACCATTCAGAAGGCACTTTTGCACAAGTGTGTTCGACCCAGCTTCATTGCTTCCGTTTGTCCAGTTTAAAATACCGTAAGAACACCGAATCCAAGTATGCGGATATCGAACAATGATGCAAACTCTCAACAGTCACAGCGGTCACGTCACTGCAGGTGTTGAGGTCTCTGTGGGCATGCGCTGCCTCGAATTGTGGGTTACGGTTAGTCCCGAACTTTGAGTCCCCATATGCTGGTTCTGCGGATGCCGGTCGTTGGGCGCGCGATGGTTGAGAACAGCTGCTTGTTGATCTCGATCCTCGGCAGCCTCCTGCGGACTGCCTGCAGGTAGTTGTCGGCCAGCACGCCAAACAGTTCGAGGTGCTGGAGCGATGGCATTTTTGACAGTGTGCTGCAGGCAATGGACAGAAAAGGTCAGCCGGCTTCAGTCCCCGTCTTTCCGCCCTAATGCAATAACCTCGCAAACCGTGATGACATTGTGGAGGTGACCTTAATAACCCAAAGGTGAAACCAGTAAGGTACGTTTAGTGGGAAATGTTGGAAGTTAGCGAGGGAACAACTGTGACTGCTTCAAGAAACAGTTAGTGCGTTTTCTTTATTCTAAGCAAGCCCCTATTTTTTTTACAGAAGGAGGGAGGGGGGGGGGGGGGGGTTGCGACGTCTCTCACATTGAAATATTGCACTGAAAAAAAGGGTGTGTGGTGTGCGGTCCTTTTAGAAACTTCAGATCTAAGCACACCCGCCCACCCTCCCTCATTTCGAGCTTCGCAACCTTAACACAAGGAGGTGCTTACAATCAAGTAAATACAGTATTTTCAAAGCTGAGTGGCAAAAAAATACTGACGAAAGACGTGACATCGTTTCCAACTCTTTCACCACTTTCAAGTTGGCAATGGATTGGCTCGAGGGGTGTCACAAGACACTTCCCTTGAAGGCTTGCTAAGTCGATGCCCACATGGTGCAATACAAATGGTGAGCAACCGTAGCTCCATGTAACAGAGACAAAAACTGCCCCGGTGCACAGGTGTATGGGAAGTAATGAAGGTAATGTGCACACTATATGCGATTTGCGGAGAATACGGTGGTGAAACAGTGCTAAAATGTATCTGCCAAGAACACATCATAACTACAGTAAAACCTCGTTATAACGAAGTTGAAGGGGGAGCCGTAATTACTTTGCTATAACCATTAGTTCGTTATAGCCAATATCAATTTCATCTATGGAAATTTCAAGGAGAATTGCGACTGCTTCGTTAAATCAGGGTTCATTATAACGAGGTTCTACTGTACTACGCATTGAATGTGCCATATGGAGTAATCTGTAACTGGAAGTCTTCATCTCCCAACATGCACTGGTGCAATCGACAACAAAATAAACGCGATGCCGCACCATATTTTGCTTAGAGTACTACCCACTAAAATTCCATTTTGTTCTTTCAATCAAAGCACGGGGGGAGAAATTTCCGCTATCTTATACGGTCATGTGTGGTGGGAAGGCCAAAGAACCACTCAAAGCTACAACAGGAGACATGCGACATGGCACAGCAGATGGCTGGATTGTTTGGATTTCCCTAACACATGTGACGCACACCTCTACATGACCTACTATTATTAGTTGAAATCTGGCACCATCATGTAATCAAAATACCTGTGCATCGAGTCAATCATCTCTACCAAGACGCTCGTATCGCACTGTCTGCTTACTGCCTTCACTGCCAGTGTGCTTGCTGTTGCAGTGCTCTCAGTATGAGTTCCAACCCCGACTGCGGATGGGTGTAGGGATTGATTGATTGATTTGTGGGGTTTAACATCCCAAATCCAGCTCTGATTATGAGAGACGCCATAGTGGAGGTCTCCGGAAATTTTGACCACCTGGGGTTCTTTAACGTGCACTGACATCGCACAGCACACGGGCCTGAACATTTCGCCTCCATCGAAATGCAGCCGCCGCAGCCGGGATTCGATCCCGCGACCTTCGGATCAGCAGCCGAGTGCCATAACCACTAGACCACCGTGGTGAGGCGATGGGTGTAGGGAGTATCTAGTTGGATCAACACTGCGACGGCAAGCTGCTTTTGCTTTTAGAAGGTGACACATACTCCGTGTCCTACAGTGCACTTTGAGGTCCCACACAAGGCAAGTGGCAGGAGGGCAACGAGGCATAAGGCAGTTGGATGGTTGCTTAATAAATGCGTGCAGTATGCTTGCAGTACTACAGAGCCTGCACAGCTGAGCAGACAGCTGAAGGTTCTCATTGTGATAGGGCTGAGTCGCATTGGCGTGTTCATCGGTCGCTGTAATAAAGCTGTTGGTACATTGTGGTGGTAATCGATCATAAGCAGGGGTGCGCGCATATCCGAACTCTCAGACAGCGCTTGCTATTTGATTCGATTTTTACCTAACTTTGATTTATTCGAGGTACGCAATTAGCCCATTAGCGTCAGTGGCTTCGGCGCCCGTTCTCACGAGTTGTACTGGGCATTTTTCGCCACCACGGACTGCCGTGTATTGTGTTGTAAAGAAACCTCCATAACTCAGGTTATTATGTTCCGATTTCAACACTTTCTGTTTTATTTTGTTTGGGAATGTCTCCCGGAAGCACTGTACTCCGAGTGTCTTGCAAGTGTGGAAGGTCTTGAAGCAGACGGGCATGTGAAGTGCGACTGCACATTTCATCTTGCCCTAGCCTTTACAGACATGACACTGTCTGGACAAATTTGGCTTTATTGCTGTTGTTTTGTTGTTGTTTTCGACCACCTGGGGTTCTTTAACGTGCACTGACATCGCACAGCACACGGGCCTCAACATTTCGCCTCCGTTGATATGCAGCCGCCGCGGCCGGGATTCGATCCCGCGACCTTCGGATCAGCAGCCGAGTGCCATAACCACTAGACCACCGTGGCGGGGCTTGGCTTTATTGCATTCAGTGGGATCTGGCGAGGGAGTGAGCCCACTCACAGGCCTCTAGCCACGTCATGAATCACCAACAGACGATTTGCCTCGTCGCCTGTATCCCGGCAACATAGCCTCTTCAATCAGTTGTTCCGTCAGGTCGACTTTCCAGTCTGTATAGCTCACTCACTTTTCCCTAATCTTGGCTGATAGCACGTAGCTGTCATAAACAGCGATGTCCATGGCGTAAGAAAATTTCTTGTATCCCTTTACATACCTTCGCATTACAGGAAATGAAGAGAGCTGTCGATCTTCCCAATACACACCCCCCATTCCACGGTTGTATTCCTGCACAACTTGGGGCTTCAAAACAGGCAGGCCATTCTGGCAGTTTTTCTTGCATGTTCTTGCAGGTTCACAGGCTTCTTGTCCTGCCATGTCAGTGCCATGATGCCTTGCAAAACGAAAGACTTGGACTCGCCTTTTTTTTTTTTCAGCTTTATCTTTTTTAGCTCCTTTGGCATGTTCTTATGGTGCACCCTTACAGTAACCACAGCGTTTGATCCTGCATACTTTATGTGAAGGAAAAGGATTGGCGAAAAGTACCGATTGTCGACGTATAACTGTGTGACTGTCCGCAAGACGATCACCAACAAGGTTGATGACGATGGCCTCGCTACACAACATTCCAACGGTAGCGGTAGTTTGCTCACTCTTTCCTGTATAGACACCCGGCTTTACCTGGCTCATTAGTACACAGAGCGCGAAATAAACTTTCATCTCTCCAGGTGTTGTTTCTGCCATGTGGGTTCCTGCTACGAAGCCTGTTTCTCTCTTGCACTAAGCACTGGAGTGCCTCGCAATCATGTCCCGAAAATCGTCTCCGAGGAGAGCATTGAACAAAGCCAAAGCACTGGGGCTCTCACCTACCTTCAGCTGGACTGCTCGCTTCACTCCAGGACTTCCGCTAAAGGACACTTTAGTGACGTTATCCACACTGTGCTTTTCCTCCCACTGCCAGTCTTCACTTTTTTGGTTTCTTTGCAAATGATGGGGAGGAGAGAGAACTGGCTTGATATTGTCGCGGTACAACGCGGACAGAAGAAAACACGACGCTTGACAGCACAGCACAAGAGCTTGTTCAACAAAACGCAAGAATGATGGGCGTCGTCGTCTTCTCCTAATTCTTCTAGCAGTCCCACTACATAGAATCCCGTAGTGTTTCTTATCATCATCGTCTTCTATTTCACATTCACAGCACATGCGTCAATATGTATACACACTGCGTTCACAATCACTGCTGTTCTCACCGTCACTTTCATCGCTGCTACTTTCTTGGTCCGAGATAGCCTCCAGATCATCAGCACAGTCACTGTCATCACTTTGCAAGACAAATTTGAGAATTTTCTCACACGTGAGGCCGTTCTTCTTTCACAGAGCGTTACTTCAAGTGCACCGCACGACGCGACAGTGAAAGCGGTGCGGTGCGGCAACTTTTTTTTCTCTTCCACACAACCGAGTTCAGAAATAGTGGACAACTATGCCCATCTGGTGGAAAAATAAAAGAAACCACTCAGCAAGAGTGCTGAGAAAAGCCTCTTCTACCGGGCTCTTTTATAAACGATGCTTTATCCGAATCCTGATGGATCACCAGCTTATCACAGTTTGGCCTTGGCAGAGGCGCCTGGTGGTTTGCCAGCTTTGGAAGCGAATGGGTTAAGGGACAAAATATGCCATATGTACAGCGACGGGTGGGCCGTTCCTGCTTGTGGTATGCTTTGCCACATAGCGAGACTGTGGTGTGGCAATGTTAACACTCGTACACTACGGTGAAGTTAACACTTGTGCATTGAGGCAAAGTTAACACTTGTACACTTTGCTGAAGTCAACTCGTGCATCTGCAGTCCTCTGTTGCACCGTTCCTTTTTCTAGGAGTGACACTGTGAATGTGTACACTGGTCACTCAATAGATTTGTTATTTTGCATATGCTCAGCAGTACATTTTTCCATGTAATTTAAGAGAGGAATATTAAAAAAAATATTCAAACGTCATCAGAAAATTGTTCCGTTCCATCTGCATTCACACTTCCAACATTTCGCTTCCCACCCAAAACTTCGCTATTTCCACAGGCCTACTACAAAGTGGCACTGGCTTCCTGCCGATGACCGTTCTAAGGAATGGGACGCATCTGTAACGCCTGCTCATCGGTTATGCGCCACACATTTCGTCACAGATAAAAGGTTGCGTGTTACTTAGCAGGTAGTGTGGCCTGTCTTATCTGAGAGAAATATCGTTGTCATGAGTTTGTGAAATGTGATACTGGACACCAAGTTTCGTGGCATAACCTAAGTATGGAGACATAGCGATGACGCTTAACTCAGAGCATGCACTACATTACTGTTGTTGATAGCTGTCATGTGTATATTCAATTGCGGTCGCCATTTTTTTTTTTATTGAATGGGGAAGTTCTGGATGCCTCAGGCCATTTTTTATCTACTCGGGCAAAATAATATACGACAGGTCGTACATGCAGACGCGTGCGAAATGCCGATTACGGCGATGCTTTTGCAAATTGCGTGAAGCAGCGATGGAATGTCTGTGGACATTGCCGTAGTGGCTGCAATGCGCTTTAGATTTTCGCGATTGTCAGACTGGACGAATTAACTGCAGTAAAACCTCGTTATAACGAAGTTGAGGGGGGAGCGGTAATTACTTTGTTATAACCATTAGTTCATTATAACCAATATCAATTTCATCTATAGGAATTTCAAGGGGAATTGCAATTGCTTCATTATATCCAATAATTCGTTATATCCGGGTTCGTTATAACGAGGTTCTACTGTATATACACTTGACATTTGTTGCGTCGTTTCAGGGCTCTACGCCTTCGCGATCTTAACTTGAGTGCAAGGGCAGAGCCGTGGTCAAGAACGCCTTGCTGGCGGTTATTCACGAGCCTCATCCTTGGCACGTTATCGCAATTGCATTTAAATAGGTGACAGCGTCACAAATATCGCTCTTTTCAGTACACTTGCGTAACTGATCCAATCCATGTGTTTGTGCGCAAGGATTTAGCACAGGGATTAAAGGCTTTGGTTCGTAGCAGTATTTTTAGCTAAGGCATTTTAAAATTGTACACGTCTCATGGTTCATTCTTCAATAGTTACCGAATTAAAAACTTTTACTAAACGCCTGGACCGAACAACAGCGACATCAATATCATAACTCGCAAATCATTCACATCTACGCTGGCAAGACGACTGCAGTTTCAATCACTTTCTCACACCTTGTCATAGCAGCGTGTCTATTTTTTTCTATATTCGGCTAACACTTCCTAGAGGGCTACAACTACTTCCCCTTGCAACCGCCGGTGGCGCGACTGTGCAAGGCAATGGCGAGTGATTGGTGGGGCCTCCATGCTGCGACTTCGCTATAAGCGCCCGGATAGGTCTATAGTAAAACCTCGTTATAACGAAGTTGATGATGGAGTGGTAATTACTTTGTTATAACCATTAGTTCGTTATAACCAACATCAATTTCATCTATAGGAATTTCAAGGGGAATTACGACTGCTTCATTATATCTGATAGTTCGTTATAACGAGGTTCCAGTGTATAATGAAACAAACCTTTTTGGCACACTGAGATGGTTGAGGTTCACATGTGGGCGCCACATTTCTAAGAATCTGAACCGACAGCTTGTGGCAAAATTATTCAGTCGTTCGTAAAATGTGCGCGGGATTGCGCCGCTAGGCAACTCACAGGAAGGCGGTAGGCGCAATGCCGTAGCAGCGGCTGATGGATAGGTGTTGCAGCTCGGGTAAGCCATTCACGAGGACCCGTATGGCCTCACAGGAGATTGCGGTAGCGTCGCTGAGGTCGAGTTCCACGAGGAGCGGGCATTGTTGGACAAGGGCGCACACGTCTGAAAGTGCAGACAGGAATGCACGTTTATTTTATTTATTTATTTACAGCATACCGTGGTCGAAAGACCAAGCAGGGGGGCACAATAAAAAGTAATTCACAATGTAACTTCAATAAAAAGAAAGTTCAAGCAATCAAAACATAAGGCAGTAGAACACACCATAACAAATAATTAAAGTAAAATGGCAGTAAAATAATGCAAATTGCAACTAGTGAATTCCAATCAAATGCAATGTGAGACACGTCTCGAGAGCTTGTGTTGTATGGTTAAAAACAGAAGGATGCAGAGTTATTAAAATCAGGGTTATCATTATCACAGAACGCTTCAAAAGGTAACTCGTTCCACTTATTGATATGGTCTGAGGAAAGAAAGAGCTCACGAAAAGAATAGTACGTGCGAAGTAAGGTTCAAGAGTGTAAAGGCTGCTGTTTTTTTTTCTCTCTAGACATGCCAAAAGCACAATAATTACTGGGGTTTTTCAAGTGTCAAAACTGCGATATCATTATGAGACATGCCGTAGTGGTAAGCCCTGGAAATTTAGACTGCCTGGGGATGCTCTAATGCACTGATAACAAATGCTACACGGTACTCTGGCATTTCTGCCGTTCATCGGAAATCTGACTGCTGTCGCCGGGATCGAACATGCGTTTTTCAAATCAGCAGTCAGGCACCACAGCCCTGTAGCGCCGTGGTGGACACGTGCAAAAAAACAGTGCACTTTTGAGCAATCACTTCTTGTAATCTTGTACAGTAAAACCTCGTTATAACGAAGTTGAAGGGGAAGTGGTAATTACTTTGTTATAACCATTAATTCGTTATAACCAATATCAATTTCAAGGGGAATTGCAATTGCTTTGTTATATCCATTAATTCGTTATGTCCAGGTTCGTTATAATGAGGTTCTACTGTACACACAGCTTTGGGAAAGTAAAAATTAGTGCAGATGGCACTAGTGGCACAAGGCTCGCGAAGCTGGTGGGCACTTGGCTAGTACAGGCAGGTTCGTCTCTGGCACACTCAGATTTCGTTGTGGTCTGAGGCTTCTGGAAACACCTCGCAAGGCACCGCAATGCCCAGTGAACGCTGCCCAGTTTTGCGCCGAGCTCAGCGTTGAGACGTTTGCGTCAAACCACAGGCAGATGTGCCTCACATGGCCTTGGCTTGGTGCCATCCCACACTTTCGACTACGCGTTTGTGCTTACCCTTACAAAAATGTCATACAGTGGAACCCCGCTGTTACGTTCCTCACTGCTGCGTTTTCCTGGCTGTTACGTTGTTTCTCATCGGTCCCGGCATAGCTCCCATAGGATCCCATGTATTGCGAACCCCACTGTTACGTCGCACCTGTGGGCCTGTTCCCGTATGTTGCGTCGCAACCTGGCACGCCGAACCCGCCCGGGCACTGCTATTTTGATAAACGAGCACTGAAGACGAAACGTAAAAGCGCTACCAAGCGACCGCGGACCCGGCACGACCAGCCGACCAGCCGTACCCGCAATCGCAAACCACACTTCCAGCCACCACGACACCTCGCGGGTCTGCGGGGTGCCGGAACAGGATGCGGTGATCGCAATAAACTTGCCTCCGAGACTGGCGCGTCGCGTCAAAACTAAGCCTCAGAAATCACAGTTCTGTATGCGATCTCAGAGGCTACATTTTATCTCATCGGAGGATATAATGGCGGCCCATTCAGTGTGCGCTCGGCAGCTGCTAACAGAGTCCGCCACCAGTATCCTCATAAACTTAAGTTTATGGGGACACTGGTGGTACAGCGCGGCTATCCGAATTATTGGTGCCCGATTTTATATCGTTCGCCGACTGTAGATGGCCATCCGTGAGAAGTGTTGTCACCGTCATCACTGTGCTTACAACGGAAGTTTCACTACGAAATGCCGGAAGTGCGTGACAGTCAGCCTTTATAAACATTGCCGCACGGTTGGATTGTTCTCGTCGGCCTCATGAAGCGTATTTGGTCATTGCCTTAAGCCTTGCGAATACCGTCGAATTTGTTGCCGCAATCTTCGTTGTGCCTTGATGGCGTTGCGCAAGCGGAAGGCGCTTTCCCTTGAGGAAAAGCTGGACGTACTCAACGCAGTGGACAAGCAGCCAGCGCGGAAAAGGGTTGACATTGCCAAAGATTTTGGACTGCCACCGTCAACGCTTAACAGCATCGTCTCGAAGCGTGCCGAAATTCAGGGGAATGCCGCGCTCTTTGGCCCGAAAGCTAAGCAGGCTCGTGGCGCAAAGTACGGTAAACTCGACGAGACTCTGCTCACCTGGTTTAAGCAAGCTCGCGCTGCTGGTATCAACTTCGACGGCAGCATTTTACGCGAGAAGGCGAGTGAGATAGCCGACAGACTGGGCATCGCCGACTTTGCGGCGTCAAATGGGTGGATTGACCGTTTCCGGAAGAGGCACGGCATCGCTTATAAGACGGTAAGCGGTGAAGCGGCAAGCGTGAACGTGGAAACAGTCGCCGATTGGAAGTCCACGCTGTCTGCTGTAATTGAGGGGTACGAGCCTCGTGACATTTATAATGCCGACGAAACGGGCCTATTCTTTCGGGTGCAGCCATCGAAGTCGCTAAGCCTGAAGGGTGAAGCGTGCCACGGAGGCAAATGCAGCAAAGACCGATTGACGGTGCTCCTTTGCTGCAACATGGATGGTTCGGATAAACTGAAGCCGTGGGTGATTGGAAAATATCAGAACCCACGGTGCTTGAAGAACATTCGCCTACTTCCATGCCACTACAGAAGCAACCGTCGTGCATGGATGACCTGTGCTCTGTTTGAAGAGTTTCTAAGATATTTTGACAATAAGATGGGTGCTCAGTGCAGGAAGGTTCTCCTTTTTCTCGACAATTGTGCTGCCCACCCGAGAGATCCGCCCTTTCTTCGGAACGTCAAGCTTGTGTTTTCCCTGCGAATACAACAAGCCACTTGCAACCGTTGGATGCCGGCATTATAAAAAGCCTGAAACATTCGTACAGGAAGAGCATCGTGAAGCGCTGTCTCGCTAGTATCGAACGCGGACAGGAGCTTGCGACCATTTCAGTGCTCGACGCCATGCACTACGTCGCTTCAGCGTGGGCTGCAGTGAACGCGTCAACTGCACAGCACTGCTTCGCGAGGTGTGGCTTCCGTGTGGACGGTGAAGTGGAGACCGCCATCGAAGCTGAAGAACCGGAAGCAGCCTTTTGTGAGCAAGAACTAACGGAGGCTATGAATGCGCTGGGTGCCACGGGAGTGACATACGACGACTACGTCGCCGTGGATGCTGCCCTCGTGACGTCGGAGTGCCAGAGCATCGCGGAGATTGTTGCGAACGCGGTCGCAAGTGAAGTCGGTGACCGCGATGACGACGACGAACACGAGCCACAAGATTCCGCGGAGTTGGCCGATCCCAGTTTTGGTGACGCCGTAGCAGCCCTGGACCTCCTTCGCAGGTACGTCGCACCGCAGAGCGATGCTGAGAGTAACGCAGCGTTTCAGACTATAGAAAAACGCGTGGTGCTTTCCGGCGAGCGAAAGAAACGGCAGTCTACCATACTCGACTTTTTTAAGTCTTAGGATCGCCTTCCTGAAATAAATTGTTTGAAATCAAAGTGGTCCTGTGTTCATGCATTTTCGGAGCTTTCCTCACTCTTGCGTTTTCCTGGTTGTTACGTTTTTCGTCCCTAACCCGCTGAAAAACGTATCAACGGGGTTCCACTGTATATGGCTATATCAGGAATGAGCAAACAGACAATGAAGCCTAGGAAAGCATAGGGGAAGTTACTTGTGGTATTGTAATTGTGGAGAAAGTAGAAAGGAATTAAAGTGGACGAAAAGACAAACCTGCCTTCGGTGGGAACCGAACCCACGACCAAGTTCACGTTCTACGTGACGCCTCCTGGCAAGAAAGTGTGTTCCACACACGCCGCCTTGGCCATGAGTGGCGCTGCCTAACACTCCCAGGATAATAAGTACATAAAATACACAATAAAGTGGGCGGGGGGACGAACGCCTTCGTAGCTCAGTTGGTAGAGCATCGGATGCGACATCTGAAGGTCGTGGGTTCGGTTCCCACCGAAGGCAGGTTTGTCTTTTCGTCCACTTTAATTCCTTTCTACTTTCTCCACAATTACAATACCATGAGCAACTTCCCCTATGCTTTCCTGGGCTTCATTGTCTGTTTGCTCATTAAGTTGTTTCTAACAATTGAAGAACGAGCCCTTGACCCCTTCCCTTTCGTTATATCAGGAATTGGGCATATGTGGCTATATATGGCACGTGCCCATATGTGGCCTTTTTTGCCCAAATTGTGATAGAAACGTATTTGGCGATGAAAGACCAACACGAAGAATGCAAAGTAAGACTCCGATACGTATTGCGCAAATACGGCCACGTACAGACAAGTGCCATATATAGCCAGATATGCATATATGGCATATATGCATTCGTTGTGTTGGTCTTTCATCGCCAAATACGTTTTTATCACAATTTGGGCAAAAAAGGCCACATACGGGCACGTGCCATATATAGCCACATATGACCAATTCCTGATGTAGCCGTATATGACATTTTTGTAAGGGTAGCTTCACGCCATAACAGGACGCACATTCTTTTTTTCTTCTGCTCACACAGAATGAGCTGAGGCCATGTGTGCAAGAGAAGAAACGTGCGTGCTAACGCCATACATGGGGCACTGCAAAGAAGTAGTGTACGCACACTCTTGGGGACTTGCCCTAATGATGATGCTAGTTTTGCAATACATGGAACACTTTATGGGCAGCAAGAAGTGCTTCGCACATAAAGAACTGGAAAGACAACAATGAACATCGGCCAATGCATTCGTGAAAACTAAACAAAGCCGCAATATTTTGCAAGGAGGAAGGGGGGGTGGGTACCATTGGCTCAGGGGGGAGGATGTTTCAGTGTTCATTTTTCATAAACCCCTTACTCCTCACGAAAAATGACTAAGATATTGCTTAGGCATTTCTTTTTTTTAGAGGAATGGCATGAAACGCCTTCGGGAAAACATTTCAGGATACGCCACTGCAATGGCGACACCGGTGGTCAGAGCCTAGGTCAAGTAGAGCTTTGTACTCTGTTGCAACATCTTGGATACCACACACAGAGACACAGCATATGTCAGTTCTACTCCTTTATGGGAAGTTAATTTATGTACAGTAGAACCTCGTTATAACGAACCCGGATATAACAAACTATTGGATATAATGAAATAATCGCAATTCCCCTTGAAATTCCCATAAATAAAATGGATATTGGCTATAACGAACTAATGGTTATACCGAACTAATTACGGCTCCCCCTTCAACTTCGTTATAACGAGGTTTTACTGTATATTCATGGGAGGTTGTAGCCGTTTATACACCCGAGGTGGCCAATTCTGCTCTGGTGAGGGAGCGCATTACCGGCAAGGGTCACCGGGATCAGGCCGCACCCCAATCCTCCTCCTGCAATTCCATCAACATGCAAATCTTTTTCAAAAAAGATCTAGTGGAGAATTGCCCAGCACCAGGATTCGAACCACCCTTTTATAACAATGTGCAAAAGACAGTTCATATTCTCCCATCACACTACACGTTCTGCTCTCTGGTGATGTGGTAAAGCGCATAGAACTGTCGTAGAACATGCACGCCACACGACATCGTCAAACCTTGTGTTTGGCCCACAAAATCTAACCAAGAGCGTGGTCGTCACACAGGACGGTACACTTACGGGCATTGGTCATAGCAGACTGACAACCTGAAATGTTGAGTTCCTGTAGCACAGGCGTCACCGTCTGCACTAGGGTGCCGATAGACGCTGTGCTCAACGTGCACCAAGCCAAGTTCCAGGATGTTAATCTGGAATGAAAGAAGAGCCGGCTTAATTAACACAGTGAACTGGTCAGTGTGACTTTCCACTGTCAATGAGTTGTAGACGAGCTTTGACAAAACGTACGCTCAGCCAAAACAGATGCGACACAGACGTTACAGTCCAGTAAGACATTTTTAAGACACTGAATTCCGTGAAGCCGTTATAACGCATGAATCGGGGAACAGTTTTTGTTTTTTATATGAGGGGTCTCTCATAAGCACAGGTAGGGCAGCGCATCATCTCAGAAAATGATGTCTTTTATCCACAAATGTCTCTAATAAAGGGGTTCAACATGACACATTTCATCCCCAAAGAAAGATACCAGGGCCAACTATCGTATTTGCTTGATTCTACCACACCCTCAATTGTAACGTGCACCCGTCTCCCGCGACGAAAAAAAAAAAAAAAAAGTGAAACATCGATTGTAACACGCATCCATTTTTCGTCACATGGGAAAAAAAAAAAGTCCTCAGTAATCAACCTTCTCACATTCATAAAACCAAATGCCGTACTCGCATAATGAACGCACTCGCATAATAAACGCACCGCTAACCTTGAACCCCTGCAGTCCCGCTTCATTTGATTCGCGGTGTCTCTAAGACGTCCGGCGCGCTGATTCACAAGTCCTGCATCCCGATAAAACTGCCGCACGTTGCCGGGCGTAGCCGCGTGCAAGCGTCGGTAACATCATTTACTCGCAGTGCTGCAATCCTCCATGCTATTGCAGTTCCCTCACGCCTGCTGCCGCGTGCTGCGCAGGCTGGCACAGCTAGGCCTAAGCATGGTCGGGGCGTGGTCGCGTGTTCTCTTGTGATTGCCGCAACGCAACCACGAACGTCAAGCTGCGCGCACGAGTGAGAGGCTCGGATATGAGGGAGAAATGCGACGATGAGCCGTTTTCTGTGCAGTGATGGGAAATATCTATTTTCCTGTTACGGCCACCCTCGAACGCTATTGGAAGCTGCTACGGCTGGGCGCCTCAGCGATTGCATCAGCAACGTAGCAACTTTGGTTGGCTGCAAGACGGCCAAGCCGGAGCGTTGAGTATGATCGGCCTAAGCATCATGTGTGTCGTGGCGTCGTTACACGGGGGACCGGCGGCAACATAGAAACTACAGAAACTATGCGTGCCAAAGAGCGCCGTGCCGCTAGCTCGTTCTTTCGGCAGTGACCGTTCGACAGCGCCCGAAGTGCATAGGAGGTAGCCATTTTGACGCCGACGGCGATATGGTAACGGTGTCTTTCGTTCGCAGCTTGACTCTAACGCACATACGATTTTTAGACCCGCTTTATCGGAAAAAAGGTGCGCGTTAGATTCGTGCAAATACGGTACTCGATCTTCCGTGCAATTGTTATTGTTTTTCTGCTTCTTGCTCATTCCAACCTGCCGTATGTGACAAATTTTATCGGCCTGAAAGGTTCAGTTCACAGAAGTTGACTATAAGTCTCCATGCACATAGACATGCAATAGACAGTGGTAGAAACACATTGATACTTGCCTCCTACAGCCCTTGCAAATGGAGGTAATGCCCGAGTGTGTAAGTCCCTTTACCATGCACATATTGAGGGTCTCCATGCCATGGTTGGCACCAATTAGCCTGCAAAGGGAAGCATTAAGAGAGATGTACAGCCAATCCCGTTATGACAAAAGTTGCATATGGCATGAAACTAGCCTCACGACGTCCAAGAGTCTGCATTAATGGTAAGGCTATTCCAAATTTACTTCATCAGGATCCATCACTTCTTTTATGGAGGTTTGACTGTACTGAACAGCATAAACCCTTGAGTCGACATTACGCAGCAGTGATCACCATCTTTTCAGTCTAGTGCGAACACCTTCCGAGCATTCCAAACGAATCTTATACAGTAGAACCTCGTTATAATGAAGTTGAAGGGGGAGTGGTAATTACTGTCATAACCATTAGTTCATTATAACCAATGTCAATTTAATCTATAGGAATTTCACGGAGAATTGCGATTAGTTAGTTATATCTGGGCTCGTTATAATGAGGTTCTACTGTAGTATGTGAATTCTCTGTGACATGGATCTATAGCTTTTCAAATTTCTAAGTGTTCGAAATGAACAAATGAACATTTTATTAATCGCGCCAAGATAAAGTGAACAGATACTATGCATATGAAAGCAGTCTTTTTTCTAAAAGACAAAAGAAGGGGGCAGCTTTATTATGCGAGTGGTATTTATTACGCTTGTAAATATGATTTATTATCAACCTTAGAGTTCAATGCTAACACCGTGCTAGGTTTATTCAAATACAAATACTACATGTAAAAATACAAAATGAATACAATACAGAAGGAGGTCCCAAAGTAAAAACTGTCAGAGCGAACTCCTATGAGTACATGTGTAAGGAAATAAAGAACAGACAGGCAACTAAGGGAAAAAAACAGCAAACAAATAAATATGAAAGTTATACATGTAAGCAAAAATACATCAGTGATAGTACAAGAGTAAGACAAACTTTAAAAAATAATAATAATAAAACATCATAACATGTGCAAACAGTTTGTCACGTAGTTATTCACATGGTTAGTAGAACATCCTTTAGGTGCTGCCGGAAACACTACAATGAAGGGCTTGATTTAATAATTGATGTTTAAGTATTCCAGAATGAAATTGCAGAAAACAACAGCTGTCATTTCACCGTAGTTAGTGTTTACCTTTGGAAGGAGGAAGTTATTTTCAGAAAACCATGTGTCGTTAGAATTGAAATGATGTGTTAGGGGAAGTACGTCAGTGGGATTGTCACTGTTTTTGCGTCTGAATAGTAAAATACCAACATAACAAATAATAGGATGACGCCTTGCCTTACACAATTTGTAACAACAGGTGGCTTCGTATTAGAGAAGTACTCTCGAATCTTTTGAAACGGAAGTTCCTTAACTGAAACAGCCTACTGTGTTTCTCTCTACTTACTTGGTTATAACTGATAGTTTGTTATACAGTGGAACCTCGTTATAACGAATCTAGATATAACGAACTATCGTATATAACAAAGTAATCGTAATTCCCCTTGAAATTCCTATAGATGAAATTTATATTGGTTATAACGAACTAATGGTTATAACAAAGTAATTATCACCCCCTTCAATTTCGTTATAACGAGGTTTTACTGAATTCGATTCCGCGACCCTCAGATCAGCAGCCGAGTACCGTAACCACTAGACCACCGTGGAGGGGCGTTTGAAGCAAGGACTATACGCAGCCTCAAGGAGGAACGTTGGCAGGGGTTGTAAGTGCACTCAAGTTCTTCCCAACCATAGGCTGGTACAAGCAGTTAGTTACCTGCAAACCTGGTCGTTTACAGAGCACTGCTCTAGGCTGAGCTTCCTCAGGTTGGAGCAGCTGGCCAACAGCTCGCATAATGTGTCCTCTTTGATGGTTGCCATGCTCAGGTCCAGGTATTGCACCTTGCACAACGATGAGCTGAGGAAAAAAAAAAAAAAAGACATACATGGGGTGACACACAGAAATGAGATCATGCTGCCATTATTGCCGGGACTGGCAGCTCAATTGTGGGTTTACTGGAATGGGGAAGTGAGCTGTCTGGAGCCGAAAACGTGCCCCTTTTTGCGATGGCAAGCTGCAATGTTATACCACACCAGTTTGCTGCTGTGTCATCTGTTGCTGTAGTGTGGAGTCACTTCTGATAACCAGAGGTATGGGGCTTCTGTGATTAATAGCCATGGTTCCTTGCTGTGCCGGTTATATATGCTTGTGCCGTTTACTCTTTGCTGTTTTTCACAGCACATTCACATTTTACATGCAACACAAACACAGAGTTTGTGAAACACTACTGATATTTTTGCGGAAACCATCAGGACTGTGGAGTTCTTTGGAACAGACACATTCGTGGGTATTTGGCTGCATTTGTCCTATCATCAGACAACACTATTTGCTCAAGTGTGCTCAAGCATCATGAAATGCGAGCCACACTACCAGGCCCCGTTAATATCCCGAGAATTCAGGGGTTTTCAATGACCTGTGTGTACCATGATATAGAATGAGCAGATGAACATTTTGTCTGCCTACCGCAATCAGAACATTATAAGCGGACCTCCCAGGATGCTGGTCGGTGACAGAAAACGCAAACCCGACGACACACAAGCAGCTTGGTTTGCTGCAGTAATGTATACAATAGCTCCAGTATGTCCTCTTTTCTTCTTTAGAATTTTTCTACGATTTCAATTTTGCTGTGCGACAGCACCACAGAAAAAAATCTAGCATAATATGCGCCATCATCGCAAGAGTGACACTGTTTCTTCCACTGTTTTGCTGTGAAGAAGACAGACTGCCCAATTCCGGTACAACATAGCTTAACACTAAAAATCATCAGGACAGTAAACAAAACACGAACTATGACCCCTGATATAACCTGCTCTCCATAATCTTTCAGGAGAGCACACCGAGATGGAATGTCAAATCTGTCTCTTCAAGCAACAGCCAGCTCTGGGTGCCAGTGCAAAGAAGCAATGCTTTAAAACAATTCCAAAGTGCACACTCAATTACAGCGACAAGCGGTGTATAAATTGACAGACTAGCAGCAGACATCTGGCACGTTCGCTAAACGCTGGAAGTTGTGTTGCAGTGATACTTCTGCATACACAACAGCAGCAGAAAATTAATACATTTCAAATCAACATTAGAGAAAGCAGCAGTCACACTTAGGAAAGCCAAGCAGAAAACAATCTTATGCAAACATTTGACGTTCTGCGATGGTTTCTTTTTCGTCAGATTACACAGATATAAAAATGAAACACCTCCCTCTTAGAGAATGTGATAAGGCGCGTGAGCAGTTATCCATAATTAATAAAGACAAGGGGCATAACAGAACAAGCTTGACAAGGTCATTATACCAAGCATTTTCTTACAATGGGGAGTGTTTTGCACGTTTTACAGACATGCAGACAAATCTAGAGGCACAATGGCAAATTTACCTTTCTTCAGATGGGTAAGACAGCGTGGGAGCGTCAATGTAGACCGGGGCTTTGATCTGGAGGCAATTAAAAATGCAACACACTGTAACGAGCCACACCATTTCAAATAAAATCTGTAGTATACTTTCAAGAACGCCAGTGTCATGAACATCATTGCGGGAGGCACAGAAAAAAGGCAGGAGCCTAATAATCTAAATCGAATAAAATTATGGGGCCATACAAAACAAGGCATGGTTTACAATAGATGTAATAAGAGGCTCTGGTCTTTGAACACCACATACTCTTTGGTAAACACGAAGTCTTTGGCCTCCCTGTTTGACCCCATGGGAATGCAGCCACCACATACAGGAATTGAGCCTGCTACTGCATCTCCAGCAATGCATGCCACTGTAGCAGGCATGGGATTCCAATAACAAACACTACAGCAAAGAAGGATACTGGTTCTAAGCTAACGGACAAGTCCTTAACGAACTTTTCCAATTCTTATGCGGCATACAGGGACTGTTCTGTTGTGGACAGAGCAAGGGTAAGGTAAACTCGTGAAATTAACCATGCGCAAATGAGTGACAGGCTTGGGGATAACTCTGTTTGAAAACAATCACCCTTTCTTGTAAAGCATTGTTCTTTCTGCATAACAAGATGCAAGTTTTCTGCAAACAGCACGTGTATGATGATCCATACAATACAGCTGCCTATATATGTGGTTCCTGGCTTGTAACAGACTGCTGCCAGTTAGCGTCCGTGTGTGCCATGGCTTTCTTCGTCCTCGTCTTTCCATGCACTATGATCTTTCCTGGAACTCCACGTTCCAGGAGAGATCAGTGGAAAGGTAAAAGCATTACTAACAGATACAAAGCTGAATTTGAGGCACTGGTTACATTTATCTGACATCAATGAAGTCATGATACGATGACAAAATAATGTGGTCCTGAACATCATGCGCAGTGTCCCTTCCAGGAAAGGTAGAGAGAAAAGCTCGTGCTAAAAGGAAGATGCTTTGCGTCATATCACACCATGCGTTTCTGGAACTCGGGTGCAGCTAGATGAATGAGTGATGTAGCTGACTGATGCACGGGCCCCATGTATTATTTCCACAGAGTGCAAAGTCATTTAAGAAATATCTAGTGCACTCTAGCACACAATCAATCATTCTAAAGTATAAGATGGGGGACAAACAATTTCACTACGTACATCCTACGTGACAAACGTAGTGGAATAGGGTCTGACAGCCGCATCAGAAGGCAAGTGCACATAATAACGTGGATATGAATATGAATTCCCCATGCCCAGTTTCTTAATGACTGGGGAAACTGGGACCACCTTGGATTTTAGCACACAGTGTTTTCTCACCTCACCTGTACATGCTACACACAGAGCTGCAAAATGCAGTTTCACGTTAACAACAGTGAAAGCATTTTCCAGAAGCACTCACATCGGCTGTTGCTAGCCTGAGGATGACTACACCACGATTGAGCACATTCCCGAGCACACCAGGACCCAAGTGCCTCTTGCTGAGGTCAAGCCGCCGCCAGAGGCTTTCGTCAAACCTGGATTTGAGAGTTACGATACCAGATGAGGCATGCGCACGTGCACAACTTGTAACAGCCCATGCTACCATCCATCTGCGCTCCCCGTTCCCAGCTCGCCGGCGCACACGCACGGACCAACAGCCGCACCCCTCGCTGCGCAGGCGAGCACAGTCATACGCAAAAGGGGCTGCGTGTGCTATGCCCCCTTTTTCCGATTCTTTTCTCCGGAAGCCCCCGAAGCCCTAAGTACGGTCGCTAGAATAAAGTAGACGCGAAGAAAACGGCTGAAGCAGAGATCAAACGAGCCCGGCCTATCTCCGTCGCTCCGAGGGCCGATGTGATAACATCACCCCGATCGGGACACCTGCCGTCGATGCGGGGAGGAAAGGCCCCGCCCGTCATGAAACGACGGGAGGCGGAGGGGGGGTAGTGTCGCTCGGCTGTCGGCTGCCGAGATAGTGCTATCTTGGCAGCCATCAGTGGCTCGTAAACACCTCTACGTGCTGCGCCTTCCCTGGAGCACCGGTACGTTTTGCAGCGTTACGTTAGATCGTATCCAAAAGAGTTACCGCGCTAGTTGCATTATATTACGCATTATTTCAAACGTGTTTGCGAAATATCCGCGTAATTTGCGCACCCCCTTTTCGGAGCTCTAAAATTGTGAAAAAAAGTGCGCAAATTACGCGAGTAAATACGGTACATCCACACAAGTCACTAAATTTGCACAATCATTAATCGAATGCCGCCCTGCCGAGGGGGGTGCACTAAATAATGATAATTGCCGAGGTTTTATGCACCAAAAGTCCCATATGATCAGGAGGCTGATCAGGAGGCTGATCAGAGGACTCCAGAAATTTTGACCAGCTGGGGCTCTTTAATAAGGTGCACTGATACGACTTGGCACGTGGTCTCCTAGCACGCTCGCCTCCATCAAAAGTGTGGTTGCCGCGGCCAGGATTGACCCCACATCTTTTGAGTCAGCAGCCAAATACCTAACTAACCTAACTACTGCACTTTTGCAGCGACCGAGAGAGCACTAATGAACAGATGTGTACAACAGTGTAACCGTACATGTAAAAGGCAATGCAAACAAAAGCACCGCCACGCTGCGCAAAGCTGCTGTTCCCAAGGCCCCACACATCACTTCTCTAACAAGACTGCTACATTAATTCGCACCACCTAGGAGCTCGCCAAGTGGAAAAGACAAACAACTGCTGAAACTGATAGACCACATAAAGCAGTCGGGCTATCTTGATCTGATAAGATGTTTGCAGGTCTCCCAGCAAACATGCCTGCTCCAAATTCCAGTGTTGCGCCCTTTGCACCTCAAGTGGCTAGAGTGTGAACTAAGTAGCTGTCACCTTTACATTGCCTGCAAAAAGTCTCGCCTTTACTGTGCACAGTTTGGCAGCAGCTAAACAGAGGAAAGGAAATAACAGAAAAAGTAACTAAGTAACACTTGAAAAAGGTTCGCGAAGCCAATCGGCAAACTAAAATAGCTACTGGACAATAAACCCTGTTGAAAATTGTAAAGCCAGCTTTCCTGCCACACAGTTTGCCCAACTAACGGTGCCGTAGTAAATTCTGCAAACAGCGTGTACAAGTTTGTGTGCACTTTAACATGAAAAAACGTAGACCCCTCTCGCGACGTGAACATGCACAACATACATGAGCAGCTACAGCACTGTGTACGGCTAAACAGGCACAGGTACCGCCGTTACTTGGGCAAAGGCGCAGAGAAGCGCACTTAGAAGTTTTCGAAAGGGCCTATTCGTGTCAAAAAAGCCTTGCTTGTCCCCATCTCACTCACGCTATCTCCATCCAACGGCGGCAGACACGACCACACAGCGCCAGCGTTGGTTTGGGCAGCCACTTGAAGATCTCCAGGATCGTCTCATCGGATAGATCCCCGAATGGGTCTGCAGAAAACGAGCCATTAGTAGAAATGACCAGCAGGAATTGTCAGACTCTTGGCAATCTACTATTTTCTGGTAGGCCAAGGCTAGCTTATTTATTCCACCAACAATTTATTTCGCAGGGTACTTAAATTTAGTCATAGAGCATGCCACATGACTAGGGTATGTCGACAATGTGCAGTGCTTTCTAAATGCTCACTTTTTCAAGCAATGATACAATGCTGATTTTAGGCAAACACTATCCAGATAGAAAAACTATTATAACTGAAAACTAACCAACAGCTCAAGCTTTACTGACATTTTACTAGAAAATACTACAATGCTGAAGATGTGAAACATGCAGTCAGCACCCCCGATGCCCACCTTTGCCACTGGTAACATCCTGCTTGCTTCGCTTGTGAAGCGTGAAGCAGTCTGGCAGTGTTCTTTGTGGTGTGCCCAAGGAAGATTGCACATCACGTTTTTGTCCCTGCAAATACAAACATATTGTAAAGTTGGTAACTACGGTATGGGTTTGTCAAGAGCTTCAGTCAGAACAGTGAACACTGCTCAGATATTAAAAAATAGAAAAAAAGAAGAAAAAGCCGATTCGTCCAATGATTCTTGCAGGCCACACTGCCAGGAAATAATTTCATGCTGAATTCTGTTGTGTGATTGGCAGCGACAATGCTGCAATGTTCGGCAATAAACAATGCCGCCCCGGCTTCTGTGGTGTTCACAGAGCTGTTTTCATCTTTGTTTGCTACATAGATTTGTACTTGCATTGGACAAAGTGTTGATGTGGGTTTCTGGTGCTTCCTGCTAGCTTTGTGCATCATTAAATCAATGTAATTCATCAGAAGTAAGTCGACAATTACAGTACTCAAACTAGGCAAACACACTTTAAAGAACCCCACGTGGTCAAAATTTCGGAAGCCATCTACTACGGCATCTCTGATAATCATACTGTGGTTTTACAATGTAAAACCCCAGATATCAATAAAAAAATCAAACTGTGCAAACATTCGTGCATCTGGTTCTCACTTGCAAGCAAGTAATGTCACTGAATCTAGGTTCTTCAGACATTCCCTCGGAAATTTACGAATGTAGCCTTTCTCAGCTTTTGGCATGACAAGGTTTACTTTTGAAAAACCTGACTGTGTGTGCACTGTTAAAAATCTGGAACTTTTCTAATGGGACCGAGGCAACGCTACCTGCTAATATGGCCACTAAGATGAGCTGAAAATCCACCATCGCGTGCACAAATTCGCTAAAACACTCTATCCAATAAAAATAATCTAAATAATCCGTCAGCCACCAAATACGCACTGCACTCTACCAGCAAGAGTAGGCTATTGGTATTGCCAAAGGGATAATTTACTAATATGAGAAAAAGAAGTTTGCTACTCAATGTCCCCTAACCTAGGTTACAGAGGAGGCACTATAAGGTGCTTTAGGTGGCCTGAACAGGCATAAAAAAAAGATCAGTCATTGTCACATTTGTAGACAAAGAGGCAGTACAGAGAAAACCAACATCATTTATATCAGTAAACTTACTTTCCACAACACCCCCCCCCTTAAAAACAAAAAAAAAAAAGAAAAAAAAAAGCCAGTTCAACACGTGCGAAATCTGAGCAAACAGTACAGAGAGGGTAGTCCTGTGTTTCTCTTGCACACATTATTACTATGAGATGATGCTTCGTAAGCAATCCCACTTTCAAACTCCTTCCTCAAAATGCCCTAATGTAGCAGATTTTGATGGCATCTGCTAGGTCCTAGATGTATGAATATCAGTAAAAGAAAATTATATTGTGTTTCCAAGGGAGCCAGAGACATGACATGGCATGTTTCGGGAAATCGGGCCGGCGGAGCCAAAATACCAAAGAACGACTGAAATCCGTGACAGTGCACAGGCATTCAGGTGCCACTTGCAGCATGAAATTGAAAAAAGAAAAATTGACCTTCAGTTAAAAAAAAAAAACCTATGTTCGCAAATTTAACAGAGGGGTCAATTCACCAGTCTAAAACGATTTAGGGTAGCATTTTTATTCAGGTTTGAGGGGCGGATGGTACCCTGGGAGACAACTCCTAAAGATTTGGTGATTATTTCAACTTTCGTTCACTACAAACAACTCAAGATTTCTGCAGTTATTTAAGGGGGGACGTGGGTCTCAAAACGAAGTTTGTTAGTTTTGGATTGATTTCAATGATATTTATGAGTGATGTTCAGTTTTCCCTGCCGATTCCAAATATCTAATGATATTTTATATATCTTCATTAGAACAAAAGCTATAAAAGATTTAATACAGAAATTAGGTCGATTTCTTACGGGGCTTATCAAAAGCTTTGCTTTGCCAAAATCAGAAACTCAGTATATGACAAGAACGCCCGAAGGCTGTTCTAGCTGATGATGCTAATTTTATTGTTCTTGGCACACTTCTAATACAGAAAAAAGTAGATATGGACTTGATCACTATATTTTTACAAACCTCTATTTATATTACTGGCAACAATAATTTAAACAATAATTTAATAGACGACTCTACAAATGAATAAATAGCATCATCGGCTAGATCCATTTATCCCGAATAAAATGACACCAAGTTTGTCACTGTAACCCAAGAAAAACATTGAAAAAAGTCCCGTAAGGCTGAGTGAGGGAAGCCAAAACATCGAACTGAGAAAAACGCATTTGAAGTTTCAGATAAGTGTTACTTTGGTAAAATTGCAGCTACAGCGCTAGCAATTGTATCATTTTAAATCTTTATTCTTCATGATAATAGGCATACTAAATATGGCACCATATCTTGGTAATACAATGTAAAAATACTCTCAGAAAGCCATGTACTACACCAAGCATGAACATGAGAAGCTATACATTTACCAAGTCATAGGTTTGTTTCAATGCTGTGCAAGCGAAGAAATACAAAAATTGTCTGATAATGTGGGCATGCCATAAACAAATATAACTGCATGAAGTTTAAGTCTAAAAGGCATACAGAATATTTTATTAAATCCAAAATCTATTGTTCTGTTACAATTACACTTTGTCACAATTACAATTACTAAACTTGTTACAATTACAAAACTCACGCTTTGAACACATCCCATGCCTGCTGCTTTCAAGGTCACTTTTCACTCTGAACTTGGGGCAAAGCACAAGCCCAAAGCACATTTTTATCACAACAAAGTCCATGAAGATAGGATAAATCCCTTGTCTTAGTATGCTTAGTATGCCATATCAATTCCATATCTTAGTATGCCATATCAATAGTATGCCAATAGTATGCCATATCAATTTGGTTTCCCATGCCGCTGGGATCACTGGACGATAATCAGATGACAAGATGTACTGCAGGGGGACCGATAACCGGATAACCGGCCAGTTCTCGCCGTTGTCGCGCCGCTTTGGACGCGACAGCGGCGAAGGCATTAAGCGACGAGGGCAGCGGCTGCAGTGTACGCTTTACTGCCAAAGATCATCAGACTGTTGCATGTACCAAAGTCGTTTGCAATGATGAAGCGCCATGTAGTCTGTTTCGTTGTTGTGATTGTGGATGGATGGCTACACATATTATTGCAGCAGTATTTTACCCAACTTTTACCCAATTCACGCTGCGTCTCGCAAACCTTATCAATGCGGTTTTGCTGTTTTTTTTCCCTTTTCTTTTGTATCAGATACGATAGAATCTGTAACCGTAGGGTCGCTTTCACGGCTGACATACATCCCTTGTGACAAGGCTGTCCGTATATCTTGTACTACACCATTTCGATTCCGCTGCCTGATTAATTCAACTCCGACCGAACGCGCCAAGCAGGCGCACAGTTATCGTGCGCAGTAGACGCCCAGTGGACGATAGGCAGACGCGCCTGCGGATGACGCTCAAAAAGTCAGCTCAGATCAACGTTACTAGATAGCTGGCTCAGATCAAAGCTCAGGCACAGTTTCCGATGGATTTTAACGGCACGGTTGTTTATTTAACAGCACTTTGTTTCACAAAACCAACCACCAAGCGATGGGCAGTACTGCGCTCCTGCTACGGCCTCAAGCAGGCGCTTGACCCATGCATATAGTTTGTAAAAATACAGTGGAGCACTCGCCCTGCAGTAAAAGAAGCAAGCAAAAGCCCGTTTGCTCTATTTAGAAGACACATCTACCTTTTACATACTTGAAAATGTCAGCACGTCACTTACAAGATCAAAAATCTTTATTTTAAGTTCGAACACAATCCCATCTGGAACTTAAACCTGTATGGACGCTGCTAAATCTGGGCACAAGCAGAGGAGGCAACATTGCCATATTGCACAATATTGCTAAATTTCTGAGCTTTCAGTATTTTTCTAACTGCGAAAAAGCAATTAGTACCTGCACACGCACATAATTATTCCAAAGTCTTCCGTTTTAGTGCAATATTTTGTCGTAAACGACCCATCTTTTTGAAGTCGCAAAGCCATATGAAGCCAGAAGAACGAAGACTAGGCAAATCCACGTCATACCCATCATTCCCATGCTGGCTCAACCGCCTTGTTTGAAACTCCCGTAGACACTAGCGCCAGTTTTCCTGCTAGTATTTTAGTAGGAAACTCTATGGTTTGGACAGCGCGCGCACTCGTCAGCGTTCCACCTTGCGTGACACGAACGCTTCCGTTGTTTTCGCATGCTTGACGAACCTTGCTTAGACGAGCATCTCCGGAAATGCCATCACAAAACAATAAAACTGCGGTGGCCGCGCGAACGCGAGCGAAAGCAGACGAGACCAATCAAGCGGCAGCTATCGGAGCGAACGTAAAACAAAAATATAAACAAAAAAAAAATGGCCGCCGCGGTCGCGACAGCCAATGGGACGCTCGAGACGGGGGGCTTGCCCCATGTGCCCGTGCTGTGACCAATCAGCGTTCTGGAACCACCCTTCAGAAAAGGGCTGATAGCGGCCGTTCTGTCGGAGCGACGCCATTTTGAAAGGCTGCAAAATGCGCACAAAGAAAAGAGATTCAAGGGACTGTCTACCGCTCGGAAAATTTTTTCAGACTGTGGTAAAAATGGGCAGATCATGCACCACATTTACGGGAACGAGCACGCTTTCACCCCACAAAAAAAAAATTAGGTTTTTAATTTCGCTCTGAAAGTGGCGCAAGAAACGCTGCTAGCAACACCCAACAGCGTGTTCGTCATTTTCCAAGTGTACAGAACTAGCCCACGCAGGCATACATATAGTGCTGAAAAACTATTATGTATGTCTTACATGCGTACTTCACCCTTTGAGACACCTTGTTATAGCGTGCAAGAGCAATTTGTTCTTTTTTTCGCTGCTTTAGGGGTGGCGCAGGTGGCGCTGACTTCGAATTCGTCTGCCTGCACAGGAGCATAGTACTGCGCTTGTCATGCATGCGGCGCTGCATGCCCGAGGCGCATAGAGTTACTGTATATGCTCCCTACAAAAGGGGAACATATACAGTGACTCTAGAGGTGCACCCCCGAGCGCCGACTTTCCTTTGCCTCTCCTCCTCCTCATCACCTCTGGAATGTCGACCTTGAAACCGGTTCCTGTTGAGAAGCCTTCCGCGCACGAATGGGTTTCCAGGGAGACGACGCCGCCTCACACGCGGGAACCATTGTTGCTGGCATGCCTCCACTAGGAAAGGAGCGACTTCGTAGATAAAAAAAAGTGGTGTTTTAACAATTTCTGTTGTTTCTGGAGAAACCATTGCGCGCTGGGACACTTCGAAAGGTACGCCTTCTATTGAGCCAAAAAACGGGAGAGCGACGAAGGATGGTAGACGGTCCCTTTCAAAGCAAGCCCAAGATGGCGGCGATCGGCCAGATGGCGCGCCCACGGCGCACGCGGGAAGTTCGAACAAATTTTAGCTGTTGTGGTGCCGTTTTCGGCGCCATTGGTGTTGTGAAAGCGCATTTTATGCTATTTCTCGATGGAAATCAGCGTTCATAATTTGAAGGCAGCTGCTTGAGGGTACCCAAACGTGCCCAAAATGAGTTTTTTCTCAAAATTGACTTTTTGGTCATTTTTTGCTTTTTCAAGACCCGCGTCTCCCCTTAAAGGGCCCTCAACAACCCCGAGGTCCAAAATTTCTTCTAAAGATATAACTGCGCTCCTGTGCGATGTGAACATGCTCCCGCAAGAATCTTGCGAATGGGTGCAATAATAAAGAAGTTACACTGGTTTAAGTGGCCGCTTGCATCGGTTTCGTTTTCTCGGTTGGCCTCCCCACCCTTCTCTGCCGGGGAGAGGGTAGGCACGGCGCGTCGTCAAGACTCCGCCCACTTTTGACACGTGACCTGACGTGAGCATTTGACGTCATTGACGCTTGTGCTGCAGTACCGGTTGCTCCCGTTCTAGAAACGTTGGGTTGCTCCTGCGCTCACGCCGGTGGGATGGCCAGAGGATCTGACAATAGACGTTTTGACCAATCAACGAGATACAACTGCGCAAGGTTGTTCGCGATAGAACGTGACGATACCTAGGATGCGAGCGCGACTGGTCAATCGCAGGAAAGAGGTGCGGGAATTGTTTTTTGAAATACGGCGTCTGTGTAGCGCACAGCGCTGTCATATTCGCAGAATGTGATCGCCGCAACCTTCTCTATGATTGAGTTAGCTTGTTTGGGCAGCTTTAAAAAAAAGCAGGAGCCTGTTTAGTGGCCCTTTAAGCGCTTTTCTGCTTCTTTCACATGAAAATTCAAGCAAGAATGTCAAGTAGTTTGGAATTGATAACATAAAACAAACTTGTTACTTCGGTAAAGGACCATTAAAAAAATAAGTTCACTTTAGAGTGTCGAAAGTGCTCTCATATATTCCTTGCAGCATGGGGTTTCCACTGAAGCAAAACAAGCAAATTTAATAATTTCATTGCTGAAATATAATTTTTCTTAACTGCTACATCTAAGCTATGCAGCTATTTAGCGGAGGAAGTATTAGATAAAAATAACAGTTTTCATCACAACTTTATGAATCTGGGACTACCAATGGGCTATTACAGGCTGAAACTTCAAAAGATTCATTTATCAGTTGCAGAGAAAACGTTCCTTACAGAAGTGGAAACTGAATTTAGAGAAATTGTTGCTTAAAGTTCAAACTCTTCTGCCACGTGAAAATATTGAAGTGCTGAAAGTATGAGCTCGCCACTTGCTAAAAATATTCTATGTATATAGGATCATGAAGTTATTGTTGGTCCAACTTTTGAAATAATGTGCTTTTGGCATATTTTGGGTACCACCCCCCCTCAACTGTTCACAGATTAACAGCACTGCTCATCACACATGTGTCAAGCTAGGGAGCTCGAAAATCAAGAGATTCACAGAGAAAGGTGTGGAGGCCACACACGCACAAATATTGCTCATTTTAATTTTGTTTATTTATCAGGGCCGCAGTAACGTCCTACACAACTCTCAATGATTATAACTAAGATCTTTAGAGAATGGCGGTCATACAAGTACTCGCAATTAAAGAGTGCAGGGTTGAATGCGCTACGACCATCAAAAGCTGGTGACTCACTTCAGTGCTGTTATGTGATGAAGTGAGTCACCCCTGGTGACTCACTTCATCACATAACAGCACTGTATAGCAGTGAAGCTAACCTGGCATGCATGACAGTGCAATGTTATTGCAAGTTCCCTGTTGAGATAAAGACAACGCTTCAAACCGTAAATAACAAAGGCTGCACACAAACACAAAAGCCTTCCTCCCTTTACGTTACTACTTGGGGGTGCGGGGCAAAAAGGGCTGGAGGGGTCTCCGAGCGAGCTGTTGGTGTTTTTCAAGGTCAGAAAATTTTTTTTACCACCAGTCCTTCATTATTCTCTTCCCAGGCCAAGGTTCCATGCCTGTATAATTGGGGCCTTCAGGGAAATTGGGAGAGTGGGCAGGTATGTCGCCACGTGCAGGCGCACAGTCATTAGCATATTAACCTTGCGTAACCCAATGCACCCCCGACATTTTTTTGAACATTTCGAGTTAACACGCGCATCAAGTTGAAAATGCCGTCACGATGAACGATGTCCAAATGCGGCAGCGCCACAAACTCGAAAAACAATCCCGTGCGCCTCTCCGGCCAGTTCCGGCATACCAAAGTTAACCGCAACGACATTGTGGTTTTTGGTGACATCAGAAGAGTCCGAGCTCTGCTTAATGGTCGAAGGGGAACGTCAACTTCCACTTAGTCTGCTAGCAAATGCACGCGCTCCCTGCCTGTTTGTTTTCCTCGTCGTGTGTCGTTCACGTGTGAATTCGTAAATGCGCTATGCTACGCAAATGCAGGTGAGGTACAGCCGACGAGAAACTGCAGCAACTGTCAGAACACGACGGATAGCGCTAGCAGAGAGCGTCGGTACAGCACCAACAAAACACTTGCGCGAACGCGGCAACACGGCGGAGGCGCGTCAATTGGACGCGCGTCATCGGAGATGTATGTCACGTGACATTCGGAGGAGCACTCGGCGAGGAGGCTGCACCGGCAACCGGCTGGCGGGCGCAAGATAGAGCGAAACAAGCAAGTGCCGTGTTTTAATAATCAAATGCGTGTAACTCGGGTATTTCGGCACCGTTTCTAAAAATTCTTGCCGCCACGTGTTTGTTGTGGACACCGGCACAAAAGCAACACCACAACTAAATTTCGACCTCTTGGTGGTTTAGGGGCTCTTTAAACACATAAATGCCACCCCCCCCCCCCCTCCCACACACACACACCACTATATGTTTCTGCTCCTTCACATCATTCCTTGGCTAGATAAAACACCCCTGCAAAGATGGGGCTCCCTTACAGCAGCCACCACTCATACCTGGCATTCACCGTGAAGAAAACGTCAGGTGTGTTTTTTCAACTTATGCAGTTGCATGGAAGTCATTCACACTTTTCCCCTATAATATGCGGTGAAGTAATTCAGAACAAAAAGGTAAGGAACACTACCTTGCAAAACTTGCGCGATGCCCGTGGTGGTGATGGCTGCTTTAGGGAAACGCTGCTAGACGGCGGAGATTCGTCGAGGTAATCAATGCCCATGTCCTCCAGTATTTCGGGTGGAACGCGATTGTCCGCTGTCACCCACTGGTCTTGCGACGACGAGCTGTCAGCACTGTCTCCTGTGAGGTCAACATTCTCAATGTCTGCCTCTGTTACAGCTATAGTACTGGAATGTTTGGAGGGGCTCCTCCGCCGCTTTCCCATCTGCTGGTTGGACGATATGTCCTGAAGGGGACTACGCTTTTTCCTGTGAGGAAGAAAAGAGAGTAGGACATGTTAGGTGTGCACATTGAGGCACAGGCCTCTCAGGGCACGATTGTATAACCGAGCTCACATCACATTTATCTATTATCCTCTGTAGCACTAGAAAGTACATATAAACATATGCATTATAAGCCAACGACAGCATAACAATGAATGCACTTCAATGCTGGCTTATTGAATTAATGTTAATAAACTGACATATAACATGTTGCAATTGTTGTAATCTTTTGGAGATAACAAACAGCATCACTAACGCATGTCCACATGATGTCCACACATGACAATCCAATTCAGAGCTTCCGCTGAGCTCATTCATAGTGATATAAGAGTTTGAAATAACAAGCCTTTTTCTCCACTTACTGGACAAGGAAATGGCGGTCTCGAAGACATTAGTACATTACAGTAACATAGTATGCTGAAGCAATCAAGAGCAAGAAACTGTACAATAATAGTCAAACAATAACCAGTGAGCTCTTAAACGCGACATAGAAGTATGATGCACACTTAATGGCCCTGTCCCACTGGATGTTTTATTGCCATTTGAAAACAATGACATTCACATCGAATGACTTCTGGGGCCATATTTTGAGATGTGTCGCCAAAGGCGATAGTATCGATGAACAAATCGCAAAATACGATTTAGAACAGGGCCTGTCGCAGGAGCCAATGTTTCGTCAGGGCGGCAACTGCCTTCTCCAGCGTTCGTTTATGTACCCCTTTGCACACTCTCCCAGGTCCTCAGAAAGAGAGGAGAAGAAGAGCAGCAGGTGCCAACAAAAAAAAAAAAAAAGGGGGGGGGGGAGAGGGAGGGAGGGGGGTTGGGTGCAGGGGTAGTTGGGTGACAGGTGTTAGTGTGACTAATATGAGGGGCAAGAAAGCTTCCAAAGAATCAGATCCCTGTACATGTCTTGCAAATGCATTGTGTGCACAGTGCCAGAAAGCAGGATGAAAAAAGGAACACAAGCTCAGAACAAAAGTTGCTCCTATGGCATGTGCCCCCCTCTCCATTCCACACCACCTGTGCAGCACCAACAGTGCATTTCACTGAAAGCCTGTGGTTAAAAATGTAACTACACAGTTTAACACTGTTGTTCTCCTTGGGACTGGATGGGGGCTCTGCACCTGAAAGTAGTCTTTCTGGGAGAAACACTGTTAGCTTGTGCATACCTCAACCTTTTGTCATCTTTGTTAACCCCCCAACGTATCTAATGGACTCAAGGGTTCCCTTTGAAAGGTTTATGCCTGTAGGCTGGAGAGTGTTGAACCTGTATATGAGATAGGATTCCCTGTATTTTCTGTCCCTCGGCGAGCGAGCTTTCCCTGAAGTATGTAGAGTTTCAGTTCGTCGAAATTATGACCTGTCATATTAAAATGCTGCGCCACTGCCTTCGGCAGGTTATTCGCAGTGCAGGGAGAGGATTCTTTGGAAGCTTTCGCTCTTGCCCCTCATATTAGTCACGCTAACACCCTGTCACCAAACTAGCCCTGCACCCCCCCCCCCCCCCCCCACACACACACACACTTTTTTTTTTTTTTTTTGTTCACACGTGCTGCTCTTCTCCTCTCTTTCTGAGGTCCGGGGAGAGTGTGCAAAGGCGTACATAAACGAACGCTGGAGGAGGCAGTTGCCGCCCTGACGAAGACAAGTCCGCCTGTCGAAACGTTGGCTCCTGCGACATTCCCTGTTCTAAATCGTATTTTGCGATTTGTTCATCGATTCAAGCATCCATCTTCCCCTGAGCTTCTCTTCTAGTTTGGATTTCAAAGGCGATAGCGTCGCTTTGGTGACTCAAGTGGCGCTTTTGGTGTCTCCTGTGGTGGTGATTGGTTGGTTAAACAAACGGGAAAAATGACGGCAGGTCACCGGCTTGTTCATCCAGCCAATCACACTGCAGGAGACAGCAAAGGTGACACTTAGGTCACCAAAGCGATACTATCACCTTTGGCGACATCTCAGAACCAGAACCATCATCATCAGCCTATTTTTAAGTCCATTGCAGGACGAAGGCCTCTCCCAATGATTTCCAATTTGCCCTATGCTGAGTGAGTTGGTTCCACTTTATGCTCGTAAACTTTTTAATTTCATTGCTTCACCTAACATTTTGCCTGCGTCTGTTGCATTTTCCTTCTCTTGGCATCCACTCCGTCGCTCTTACTGTCCATCTGTTCTCCGTCCTCCGCATATGCCCTGCCCAGGTCCACTTTTTTTCTTTTAATTGATATAAGAATATCAGCTGCTCCTCTCTGTTCTCTGATCCACTCCGCTTGTTTATTATCCCTTAGCGTTACACCACAGAATACAGCTTCTGAAATTGAATGAGTGTACGAACCCAATGTGCACTCTTACACCCCAGAAAACAATGTAACAGTATGGCAATGGGCATTCCCAATTTGTGAAATGCTCACGTGATAATGGTATTACTTTGGCACGTTTGACCATATTAATCATAACCAGAAAACAGCCAAGCAGGCTGTAACAAAATGTGTTCGCTCTCGACTTCAGTGGTGTCTGACCGGTGTCGCTAGTTTGCCACAGGCCACAATCGCGAACGTTGTTTGTTTGTGTGCTGCGCTTGTGCTGTGTTATGATTTAACGTCTGTGCTTCTCACTTACGCACTTTGCTTGCGAATATAATAAATGAACGCCTCGCCAGATGTGAGCCAGCGTGCCCGCTAAGTGCTGCCCTATCAGCCGCAAATCTTTCTCTAATTCAGCAAAGCCAAAGCCTTGCATTTATTTAAATAAAATAGGACTGCTCAGCCACTCTGCACTTATGTTCCGCAGCATTTCTGGCCAATTCTTCTGGAACGACTGTCACTAATATCGTGAACGAACGACACTACTTGTTTGTGTGTAGCACCACCGCAGGTCGAATGGCGTTAAAACGTCTAGTGCATAAGTACGTTCCCCTTGATCGATTTGTAGGGTTTAACGTCCCAAAACCAGCTCTGATTATGAGAGATGCCGTAGTGGAGGTTTCCTGAAATTTCGACCACGTGGGGTTCTTTAACGTGCACTGACATCGCACAGCACACGGGCCTCAACATTTCGCCCCCATCGAAATGCAGCCGCCGCGGCCGGGATTCGATCCCGCGAACAGCAGCCGAATGCCATGACCACTAGACCACCGTGGCGAGAAAGTACGTGCCCCTGCAATAACATTTCTCTGACGAAACTGCAAGAACTACGAGCGCTGATCCACGTATCTCGAAAACTAGCGAAACCTCATTACAGCAATGCTGTCGTACGACGTGATCGCAGAGGTGACAGCTGTTGAGCGTTACCGCGCGAAGTGCATCGTCCTTTGCGAGGCACGATGATGCCACAGGTGTACGAAGGACTCGGGGACGCCTGTGCCACGGAATCAATGAACTACGTCACAACGCAGGAAAGTTAAAGCACTCGTCACAGCTACGTTCCCGCGTTCGAAAAACGCCACTCTGAGAGCAGCCATCGATGTATCGAAGGGTCCGCCTATTTCGCGCCCACAGGATGTCACGATCAATTTTATTTTTGCACAATGCTGGTACAATACATTGCCTCGTCGTCATTATAACGCTTAAATCTGAATTGAGGCCGCGATAAAGTGAACGCGAGTGGATTATGGGTTTTCGAACGTTGCTCAGGAAGGCGCCAACGCTCACCAACACCCATACAAGTTTGCCGGGCATAAATTGAACATTCGCTGGCCGAACGCAGGATTGAGTCTCTTGATGTGATCGGAGAGCTCTGATTAACTGTAACACTGAATGTGAATGGTGTTCTTCACGGATTACGTCCAGTTGGCGCCCAAGTGCTTGGCGCGCTAACCCACAATTTTGGCGGGCCGATAAGCGCGGCTTCTACGTCTATTTGGCAACGATCAACGTGGATACTGGTAAAAATATGATTACTATGGTTACTGCACTACAAGAGCTTTACTCTGCGACATCATCACGGCACGTAAAGAGACAGAATATAACAGAAACCACGAAACAAAGGGGAGGTGTTAGAACCGGTATGCCATGCGTATGGGGAACACGTCCCAACGGCAACCCACAGGGCCTACGCTGCAACCGAACATCAAAATCAGCTAGACACACGCACGCACGACAGTTTACGGTGGACAGAATATATAAAATTACGCATCTGCGAGAAGACGTCGCGTCAGAACTGTTTAGTGCTCGAATGGATCAGCAGCGAAATTCGAACAGGAACGACGGCGCATCCACGGAAGGATATCCGATGTATAAATGTGCCGCGATGAAGTGGCTTCACGTTCCATCTTACCCGTCATTGTCGGTGGACTCCAAGGGAACCACTTGGTGGTCCATCGTGGCCACGTCTTTCGAAGTTTCGATGAGAACCCCGCGGAGATACAACCCCTTCGATCCACAGCACACACCTCAACGCACACCACCGGGTTGCCGGCCAATGACCGATTGCTCGCGCTCGCGCCCTCGCGCCTCGCGCTTCGTCGAAAGGCCGCGCTGATGCTCTGGCAACGTTGCTGGAGTGAAAGCATGCGATTGGCCAATTTGAAACAGATCAGTGGACATATGAGTTTTAAACATGGCGTCCTTCATTATGCTTCAACCCACATTGTAAAAGTACTAACATCAGTTGTCTACTTTATTTAAAATAAAAGCTTTGTTTCTTGCTATAGCAAATGCCATATGTGTAAGGAAAGTAGTAAGAGAGCAAATGTATTATATTAAAGGTGTTGCTTTAGTGAAATGTTAGAAGAAATGTGACGCTTCCGGTTCCGGTTTGCGCTTTGCACATGTCCGCGCTCGTGTACTGCTGGAGAAAGCGTGGTTGAGTGATCCGACCGTAAAGTGATTTCAAAAAGCAAATGTTTGCCACGGTAAATGTCCTATGACTCTCTGGCGCCAAGGCGGGTACACCTGAGACGCCTTTTAGCTAGATAAACCAGACACAAGGAGGTGAGCAGTTTCTCTTTTGCGCAGCGCGTTTTACAGGAGTCGATGCTCTTGGGTCGTCCTCTCTTGCTACCATGTCCCGTGTGATCGCGCCTTCGGTTTCCAGTTAGTTCCAATCGCTTCGTAAGCTGCCGACGTTTCGGCTTACTGTTTTGAGTCTCTGCACTCTTGCAGGGAAAGGTCAGCCTGGGGCCAGTCATCTAACGTCGTGACCGGTGCTTCACCTTCACGCAGGGGGTCAGTTGAAACCTAGTTGCATACTTGATCTTGAAAGAACCGCACAGATGCGTCTCAATTTGGAGAACCATTCCTATAATACGTACACACGAAAAAGCCTTGGCAGCAAAGGGAAAGAGGAACGCAGGAATAATGAAGCACAGAGCGTTATGGGGACACAATAGGTACGAGGTGCTTAGGGGTCTGTGGAAAGAGGTAATGGTACCGGGCTTACATTGGGAACTCAGTGGTGTGCATGAGGCCAGAGATACAATCGGGAATGGATGTGAATCAAAGAACTGTGGGGACGCCTCGCGTTGGGTGCTCACGGGAAAACTACAAACGAGGCTGTAAAGGGCGATATGGGATGGGCGAGTTTTGAGGCAAGGGAAGCGCAGAGCAAAATAAGGTTTGAAGAGAGGCTAAGGAATATGAAAGAGGTTAGGTGGGCAGTGAAGGTGTTCCGCTATTTATATAGAAAGAGCGTTGACACGCAGTGGAGAAAGAGAACTAGGAGGCTCACCAGTAAATATACGGCTCTAAGAGAACTGACAACAAAGAGCGTAAAGGGAAAAGTCAGAGACTCCGGGCGGAGAAGATTTACTGGAGGACAGCGATGGAAAAAAAACCGACTCTCAATAACTACCGAGAGGGCAAAAACGAAATAAAGAGGGAGGCATTTTATGATAATTCAAGAGGAAGCGCTTTATTGTTTGAAGCGAGATCGGGCTGCCTTAGAACGCGTGTTTATAAAGCGAAATTCAGTAAAGAAGAAGAAAAATGCACATGCTGTGAGGAAGATAGGGAAACGACAGAGCATGTTCTGACTGAATGCGGAAATATCCACCCAGGTGTACGTTTGGGCACCACCCTACATGAAGCCTTGGGTTTTAGGGCGAACAACGGGAAGCTGAACATAGCCGCGATTGAAATAAGTAAGAGACGGTTAGAATACTTGTGGCAGAAAACTAGAGAGAACGGACAAAAATAATTATAGGGAAAAATATGGAATTTCTACCATAAGGGGCAGGGAACTGGGCTATGGAATTCCGTTTTTGATATGGCATGATCGATTTGAATGAAGTAAACGTAAAAGGCATGAGGAAAATTAAAAGAGAGAAAAAAAAAAGTTCTTAAATCTTCTTACGAGCCTGGTGGCGCACATGTCACCGCCCCGTTACAAAGGGGACGCTCATAGCATCCATCCATCCATCCTGTATCATAGAGGACTCCTCCATGGGCTGTATGCAGTACGAAGCTCGAGCAGGCTCGCGCACCATACTCGCGCTGTGCGTTACGTCGCAGCATGGAATTGTTGCTCCGCATTTCAGTGCCTGTCCCACGAAATAGTCTGCCCGCAAGAATCGCCGGGCTAAATGGCATACGTAAATGAGATAGTGGCTTGTAAAACCGTACAGCATGGCTAGATGGGACCGGAGTTGCTCAGAGGCGCTCAGTTTCTTTAAGTGTGCGCTGTCTCTAAGCGAGGATCTACATACATAGAGAACATTCCTATGATAAACGGTTCGTCAACAGATTGATAGCTGATTTTGGGAGCTCGGCGCGGTCTTGCCGGGG
The DNA here is from genome assembly GCA_013339685.2 of Hyalomma asiaticum. Classification (NCBI taxonomy): domain Eukaryota; kingdom Metazoa; phylum Arthropoda; class Arachnida; order Ixodida; family Ixodidae; genus Hyalomma; species Hyalomma asiaticum. The sequence goes on along the minus strand of CM023491.1, from coordinate 41,015,310 downwards.
TCAGCACATGAAACTTATTACTGGGTATATACAAAGGAGAAACCGCTGCATCCATACCTAATAAGTTTCGTCCTTGCATCATTCCGTATGCGAGAAGTCGGTGTTGAAAAAGTGAAAATTTCGAACCATCAATGACGTGAACGATTATTCACAGATTATATAACTTTGCACAACTTTTCGGCCACGATTTGCAGAAGTCTGCCAAAAAGAGGTGTTAGGTTGGCAGGTCTAACTTGTAGCTTTTTCCGAATAGACCATTTTTATCATTTGATGCATCCTATGATATGTTTCCGGGTTCGCAAAGGACAGACCTGGTGGTGTGACCTTCTGGCTAATTCCAAAGTCCTGTGCTGTCATTGATTAATAGCGAGGTTCCCTGGCTGCAGAGAGCTACTGAGCGGCTTTAACATGTAACTTCCTACCCTCCGAAGAAACCAAAGCGTTGGTGAGTAACGAATATCCACTTTAAGAGGGAAGTACAAGAAAGACATGTTTTCATGACATACCCATTCTTTGTTTACCGCCGTGCAGGTGTCTTGTGTTCCCGAAAGTGCATAATTAATAGGGCGTTCCATCATGCACTAAATTTCTGAGAAAGGCAGAAGTTCTAGAAAAAATTTCTTAGCTAAATTCATACTTGCAGTAGTCGTACGTGTGTACTTACGACGGCTATACATTTTATGACTATGTGTCAATTAATATTCCCTGCAATTAGACAACTTCATAAATATTGCTTTAATCGCTAACAAGTCCGTGCAAAGTAGTAGTCCGCCTCAGATAACCCGGACCTCAATCATTTCGAAAAGAAAACAAGAATCGCGAAATACGTGTTATAATAAAATAGACGCGTGCTTGCGCACCGCTGCTCAAGCGTCCCGAGTGATGATTTGGCAAATGCACGGCTGCATGCGTTTGTCGTCGCAGCGTACATGTCTTCGCCATGCAAGGAGGTTCGAAAAGTGTCATGACTTAAATGGCAGCGAGATAAGCGTAAGCGTGTTTCGAGATGCATCATGTAGCTATGTAACTGTCAAATATCGCTTGCAGCGGGCATTTATTTCGCATTCCACGTATACTTCAAGGCTGCTTGTCTTTACTGGTAAAAAAAAAAAACAAACAAATGTGATAAAGTTCAACATGATGGGAATCATTCCCGGTTTATCTGAAGCGAGCTGTAACTTTCTAACTGAAATATAAGGGATTAAAGCGATATTTACAATTTTGAGTAGGTAAAAAATATGTAATTGATACTTACTGATAAAAAAATACTGGTTGAAAGTACACGTACATCACTGCCCACAAGGTATGTGAGACTATTTCGCTCCAGCGGTCAGATATTTTCAAATTCTTTATGCATGGTTGTTGAGACACGACCCCGTGGTATTCTTTCAGAGAATTACATATAGGCCGAAGAGCACGTTCACTCAACTTGGCATATGCAAGTTTTTTTTTTTTTTTTTTGCTTTGGTGCTTTCGGTGACACATTAAGGCCTTTTACAAGAAAGTGAAGCCTTCTGGCGGCACCAAACTTAGCGATGCTGGATGTAAGCATCGGGGTTAAGCACTTCGGGGTTCTCGTTGCATCCTAAACAGGGAGTCTGAGCTTTGTGCAACAGCATCACATCGACTGTGCTGTAGCTGCAGAACAGCGAAGGAAACGCGAGTTACTTCATTCTGCACTCGAGGTAACGGAGAACAACAGCACACGACACAGCGAAGCAAACAAGAAAGCAAAGAAAAACACTGCTACTGCAGCAGGCGGGAGTTCTGGGGATTGCTGAGCGCAACCGCCGAGCGTACAGCCCACGCTATCGCAGCGCCGCCGCATACATACGCGACCCGTCAACACTCTCCGCCTCACGCCGGCGCGTGGAGCATGCCCTCTCCTGAACCCACTACCCATATTCTAGTGCACTGTAGCTTCAACCCACATTGTAAAAGTACTAACATCAGTTGTCTACTTTATTTAAAATAAAAGCTTTGTTTCTTGCTATAGCAAATGCCATATGTGTAAGGAAAGTAGTAAGAGAGCAAATGTATTATATTAAAGGTGTTGCTTTAGTGAAATGTTAGAAGAAATGTGACGCTTCCGGTTCCGGTTTGCGCTTTGCACATGTCCGCGCTCGTGTACTGCTGGAGAAAGCGTGGTTGAGTGATCCGACCGTAAAGTGATTTCAAAAAGCAAATGTTTGCCACGGTAAATGTCCTATGACTCTCTGGCGCCAAGGCGGGTACACCTGAGACGCCTTTTAGCTAGATAAACCAGACACAAGGAGGTGAGCAGTTTCTCTTTTGCGCAGCGCGTTTTACAGGAGTCGATGCTCTTGGGTCGTCCTCTCTTGCTACCATGTCCCGTGTGATCGCGCCTTCGGTTTCCAGTTAGTTCCAATCGCTTCGTAAGCTGCCGACGTTTCGGCTTACTGTTTTGAGTCTCTGCACTCTTGCAGGGAAAGGTCAGCCTGGGGCCAGTCATCTAACGTCGTGACCGGTGCTTCACCTTCACGCAGGGGGTCAGTTGAAACCTAGTTGCATACTTGATCTTGAAAGAACCGCACAGATGCGTCTCAATTTGGAGAACCATTCCTATAATACGTGCCGTAGCCTGAAAACTTCGATGCTTGTCATGCCGTAATGGAAAGCTGAACGAGCGCCCTAAGTGTGTGCTTAATTTTTACCCTTTAAATGCGTCTCCTAGTTTGACGCTGCTACTGCGCAGCAACTGTGCGTACTTGTCGTCATTTCATTTATTAAATGCGAGGCAAGGGGAGTTTTCGCTGAACGAGGTTGCCAAGTAGCAACATACTCGCGAAAACTGAAACGGGTCCAAACCTGTCCGAAAAAAAAAAAATAAAACAAGCAGAAAGGGGCGATGCACCAATTTTCTAGACGTGTCACTGGAAAGAGTGCACATTGTGTTTACACGTGGCCGTAGCGTCCTTAAAAAAGAGCATTGCGTGGTGGCTAATAAGTCTGCGCGATTCGTTTTGACTGTGTCTTAATATATCTGAATCATCAAAAACATGAACAGCAAGGATTTCCTTTGTTTTCTCTTCTTCTTTTTTTTTTTAGCCTGATGCAGTTCTTAAGTATCACGAGAATGAAAATTCCCAAGCTCGAACAATGGTTTTAGTGAACACGATAGAAACGTGATTCCTCTGTTTCGAGTGCATTGGTCCACATGTGCAAGTATTCAGCTCTGCTGGCGCGACTTTGGAAGAGAGAAAAGAAAGTAAGGCCTGCATGGTAGGAGGAAGGAGACATGTGACCCCAAAATTGCCCCCCCCCCCCCCTTCCAGTTTTTCTCTAGTGAGCAGGAGTATGTGCACCTACACATACATCCTTTCTGCACACACGCATGCCCCGCCACGGTGGGCTAGTGGCTATGGTACTCGGCTGCTGATCCGAGGGTCGCCGGATCGAATCCCGGCCGCGGCGGCTGCATTTCGATGGAGGCGAAATGTTGAGGCCCGTGTGCTGTGCGATGTCAGTGCACGCTAAAGAACCCCAGGTGGTCGAAATTTCCGGAGCCCTTCACTACGGCGTCTCTCATAATCAGAGCTGGTTTTGGGACGTTAAACCCCACAAAACAGCACACACGCATACCGAAGTTAACTACTGCAGAGTGACCCTTTGTGAAAGGAAACAGGTTAATCCGTGGCTTGTACTCTGTATGGCGGCTACTTAGGGCACTGGCATATTGCAACAACAGGATGCAGTTATGCTTTTGGTGTCATCTACTGGCAGGCAGAATAGCCAGAATGACCTTAGTCAATAGGCATTTGCTTGATGGGTTCCTCCCTCTGCTACATGGCTATTCTAGTCGCCAATATGTTGCACCATTAGTGCGCAACACACTTCATCGTGCTCCCATTTGTTGCCACTTTAAGTAGCCACTGCAGGTCATAAGCCACATGTTCATGCAGTCGCTCGTTACGTTTCCTAAGAAGCCGGTCACCTTGTGCGTACAGTCACACTGGCAGCCTGTATGTATGCTGATAAGCAGCGACTATCAAGTATACATGCTTGATAGTCGCTGCTCATCAGCATACATACAGGCTGCCAGTGTGAATGTCCATATGCTTGATAGCCGCTGCTTATCAGCATACAGGCAGGCTGCCAGTGTGAATGTATGCACAGGATGACTGGCTTCTTAGGAAATGTAACAAGTGAATGCACGAACATGTGGCATATGACAGTCACCCTGTGCGTACATTCACACTGGTAGCCTGTATGTGTGCTGATAAGCAGCGGCTGTCAAGCATGTAAGCTTGATAGCCGTTGCTCGAGTTTAGAGAGACTGGAAACCATAACTATGTGTAGCTTTATTGCCATCAAAGTACTAATACAAAAACTTCGTTGAGAGAATGAAGGCACTAACAAAAGCTTGGCCCTTCAACAGACCCGCACATGACCTGCTGAGCTTCTTTCTTACTGAGTGATTTTGTGTGCAACATGTCAGGTTTGCGAAGATGGGCCTCACCGCATCGCACCCGAGAGAAGTGACCGGTCCACTGGGAACGGCTACGGTCCATACGCGCTCCGAGCCGCCGCAACAGTCGCCACCGTCCGAGTGCCCCATGCATGGCCTTTGCGATGAGATCACTGGCCAGTCAGTGAAGGAGAAGCCGCAGCAGCCGTACCGGAGCGAGTGTCCAATGAATGCAGCAGCTTCTGGGGATGAGATCAACCCAGCCAACATGGTACGTACAAGCCTTTTTGCTTAATGTGTTTCAACCTACTATGCGATTCCAAAGCCCCCCTCTCTCATTTTGCTTGTAATTCTTTGCCTGTTTATGGTTAGGTGTGTATTTTTCTACCTACTTCCTGTCGCCATTTGATTCATTTGTCCAAGTCTTCACTTATTTCTAGGGGTGTGCAAATAAATAGCCTAAAATAACAGTTCTATGATAGGCATGTGCAACAGTGCAATGCATATAAAAGGAAGAATGCCTGTGTGTGTATTTGTTCATTTTGGTAAGCTTCTTATTGTTACAAAGGCCGCACACAAATGTGGCTGCAGTTCCGTGTTTATAAGAAGGCGGAATACTATATGTGCACATTTTCCAAAACAGTTTTTCCGTAATTTAACATAGACATACTGAAACCATGTTAAAACTACCATGACTGTGTCAGCTGTCACTCCATGCAATCCAGCCCACCACTGCATGACGCAGAACATACATTCTTGCTCTCTGGTGGGGCCTTTGGTGGCATGTCGACATTGCACCAACACCTATTCCTGATACAGTGCAGGAAGCAGAGAAACTCTGCTGTAAAGGGAGGAACGGGGAATGCAGAAGCGGTGTCTCTAGCACTTTGCTGCGGGAGAAGGGTTCCCTGCAACACGCTGCTAAGAGTAAAATTCTTGCAGCTATGCTGTGTACTTTTGCAATCACCACTGGGCCTCTTCGTGACAGTTGGGCAATTTCTGTATAGCGTGGGCCTCCAATAAATGCACTTCAGTGGCGTACATCCACTCAAAAGCACTAGTCAGCATCTTTGCCTAAGCATTCGGAAAATGATCAGTGCAGCCTGAGTTTAGTGTTAAGTGGAACCTGGTGCCACCTTGAGCTGCAGCGTAGCTATGAAAACACCAACCTCTGCTTGTCCCGCTTCCTGAGGTGAAGCCAGCTTATAGGACACGCAAGTGCCATGTGTGTGGGGAAAACAACTTATGGGGGGCACGCAAACATCTCCACATGTTATCATGACAACTGCCAGTGACGAGCACAACTAGGACATGCATATTAGGAGCTAAATATACGTATTCTGTACTGTGTTCCTGTATACAGATGCCAAGCCCTAACCAGCAGCCAGCGCCAGACCAGCCATTCCCGCTGCCAACAGAGCGACAGCGGTCGCGCATCCCCAAGGCCGGCGGGGCGGAGGGCGAGACTTGGGAATACCCGTCGCAGCAGATGTTCTGGAATGCCATGCTGCGCAAGGGCTGGAAGTGGCGCGAGGCTGACCTGAAACCTGAGGACATGGCGCATATCATTCGCATCCACAACGCCAACAATGACCATGCCTGGGAGGAAGTCCTCAAGTGGGAGGCTCTTCATGCAAAGTAAGGGCTTCAAGGCACACGCACCTAAGGAGGGCTGTGGAACCAAATTTAACCTTTTGCATTCTGTGTGTCATGCCGAAATAGACACGAGCAAACAAAAGTTATTCAACGTAGAAATTCAAGATAAAAGAAGATGAGTGAGAGTGGCATACCCATTCGTGCTTCACTCACTCAGCAAACACATTGCTGTCTCTGCTCAAAAGGTCCCTTTTATTTGGTGGTAGTGGAAGAATTTGTCCATTGTGGCTGGCTGCGGCGGTCTGGTGGCCACATTGTCGGGTATTTTTCGTTTACATATGCATAAACACCGAACAAAGTGGACGGGGGCATGACCGCCTTTGTAGCTCAGCGGTAGAATGTCTGATGCCTCTGAAGGTCGTGGGTGCGGTTCCCACCGGATGCAGGTTTGTCTTTTCGTCCACTTCAATTCCTTTCTACTTAGTGCAGAATTACAATACCCCTGTTAGGAACTTGAATAACTTTCCCTATGCTTTCCTAGGCTTCAATGTTTGTTGGTTGATTAAGGCTACGCCATGCTTTACACTTTCCCCTCCTCCTCACTTCCCTTTGCCATCCACTTGCTATGCTATGCTATGCTATGCTATGAAATGCATCTACCTTTATGTAGCACTGAGCTGGGGGCATGAGCGTGAGACAAGGAAGAAGTGTGCATGCAAATGGCGTGCGTTTAGTAGAAAAAGTGCACGCTCACATACTTTGTGATGATGATAGTCTTCGTCCAGACCGGATAGATTGCGCTCGGTATAAAGAGCTCTGCTCTTAGAACGGAACGCAAAACTGCACATGGTACAGGGCTGCTCTGTTCACGTGTGGTGAAACCTAAGCTCATACGTAATGGGCGGGCCATTCCTCCGTTGAGGCACTCATCCTTGCAACAATACACCTAAGTGACCGAATGTGTGGACGTGGGAGTCAGCGCGCGCTCGTGGTCATTTCGTTAAAAGAAAAAGGAGAAAAAAACAGAGAGAGAGAACCTGAGCACCATGATGCCTAAATAAATTTTAAAAAGAAGACACTAAAAGCTACAGCAGTAGTAGGTGGTGGCCACGCAAGCCACTGGGAACCCGATACCAGATATGGAGGGGGGAGGAAAGGACACAGCTGTGGCAGCAAGGATTGTGTCGATGGCTAAGGTGATGCAGGAGAGCTGGAAAGGAATTGGGGCCCCGCAGACGAGTGTCGTCCTTCCTTGTGTTGCGTTGGTGGCACTCTGCAGAAACAAGGCTGCTACAGCGGCTGCGTGTGCACCATTTGCAATGACAGCTCTCCGCGCTCTGTTCTTAACGGGGTAGCCGTAGGAGTGGATCCAGCTGCTGCTCGCACTAAAATTCAAAATTTGGGATGAAATTTTTAGGTGGTTGGTAGGTGGCAATTTTCGAGGTGGTTGGTAGGCATCCACATACACATAAAGGCTGATGTATAGTAACCTCTGTGTAAGTTACACAGAGGTTACACATACACATTCTCTATGGAGTTCCGGTGGGGAATGAAAAACTTTGTAATATTGAGGAATTCATTATCTTGAGGCTTGTTATAAGCAGGTTTATCTGTATTTGGAGTTCCCTAATATGCTGCAGCTTAAAATTGTTGCCTGCATTTGGCCAGTAAGACACCGAAACCTGATTCTTTTTTCATGTTTGGTTGCAGGGAGTGCTGCACGCCCCGACTGAAGAAATTTGGAGGCAAAGCCACGGACTACTCGCCCCGGGCTCGGATACGTCACTGGCTTGGGTCAGTCCACCCTTATTGTCACTTGCATTGCATTGTGGGCGTGCTCTTTCTTTCTTTCTTTCTTCCTTTTTTTTTTTCACGCCATCAAGCAAAGACTTTATTCACCACCATGTGAGTTATTCAACATTCGAAAATTTTTTGAGACCTCAGAATACAGGTGTCAGTTATAGTAAATGTCACACCCATTAAATGTTGCCTTTATTTTTCCAGTACGTATAATCGTGCAAGGCTTGCTTGGGGGCTGTTGAAGAAAAGAAGAGACAGTCTTGTTTGGGCTCACTTACTGCTTTTAGTGACATCATTTAATGCTGCCTTGGAATTTGTGACCTTTTAGATTGTCGTCATTGCCAAATAGGAATCATTGTAACAGTCTTGCATCCCTGCCAACTACTCCAGTCTTCCTGGAAGCCTCTCATTTTCTTTGCACAGGTGTGGCCGTAATTATATTTATAAACAGCTGGAGCCCCACTATGAAAAGAAAATAATAAAAATTGGCCGCGCATCTCCGTGCTTCGCTGCAAATGCCGTCGAAAGACGATAGCCTTCTACCGGCCGTACTACATGAGTCCCGTTTCGCGTGTTTCCATTCCCCCCGAGGAGTTGCGCAAGTGAGAGGGAAAACGAAGAGACGCGAGGAGAGAATGGGACCGGCCGGAGTGGCGGGCGGCCGTTCCCTGCCTTCCGTTCGGCACGAACGCGAGATAAGGGAGCCATCTGGCCATGGTTACGGGAAACGCAAGAAGCTTGCCTAGTACAGGAAACGTCCGCTTTTGCGCATCCTGACAAGCACTAGGGTCTTTAGAATTACGCATCTATGTATTTTCTACTAAAGGAACACACCGTCCAATACATACGTGTTGATGTTGCGCCTCAGATATTCGTAATATTTGCTTTCTGGCCGACTGTGTTCAGAAGTATGAAGGTAGCCACCAGTTCAAGCTGGGTGGTCGTTGAGGAAGGGGTTCACCTTTCACAGCAGGACGGACACACTAACCCACACACACACACAGACAGACAGACAGACCAAAATTTCTGCGTTGAAGTATCCCAAGAAAGACTATCGTCTTTAAAAGGCAGTGGTTATGAAAGTCTTCTGGGCCTGAGGGACACAGCCTGCCATGGCGCCCGCCTCTTTATCCAATGATGTAAAAACAGTGCAGGATCTGACGTATCTGTGTGGCCTTTGTTATTTATGCTGAACTGCATTATCCGTATGTTGATTAGGAACTCGTGGTAACATTTCACCGGGTTGTATGCCTACCACATGGCTATTGCTTTAAAGACTGCAATCTATAAAATGTCTCTGTACAAATACAGTATTGTGGGCACAAAGTTTATTGATGTTCTTACAATGTCAATCAACTGAACGGTGGCTTTTGTTTTGAAGTTAGCTTCACCCCCTTACAACAGCGTTATGCAGTGAAGTATGCTAGTTATGGCATCACTGTGGCCCTGAGCAGCACGAAATAAAAATGTGCGCAAGTTTTTGCCCTATGGCAATTCAGTGACAGCTGAGGATATGGTGCACTAGTGCCCGTTCCCACATTTTGTGCCAGGCCTGTAGCAAGGGGTAAGGACGTTACTGCGTATGATGCATATATGACATTACTGTGACCCTGACAAGTAGAGCTGTGCGATTAGCAACTTTTAGTGCAAAGTGAATTCAGATATTTATGTTTGTGTGAATCGAATGGAATATTTTTTGAATAATTCTCGAATATTTTTTTAGTAATACCATGCCAAATTATGAAGAAATGTGCTGCTAAAAATGGGCAGAAAAGTTTATTGCATGACTAGTGTACTCCCACAGTGTCATTCAGAAGTCTTGAAGAACACAAAGGTGAGCTAACTTTACTGCAGTACGCGAGCATTAGCTTTGCCGCAGTACATGTGTGTTTCGCCGCGGCACACGGGTGTTATGCGGCAAAGCATACTACATGCGGGAATAAGCCACTTGTCATGAGACATATTTTTTTCCTGTAATTGCGAACTTCGAATAGTTCGAATAGTAAAAGTTCAGTATGAATCGAGTTGAATAGCAAGTGCTTTTCGAAAATTATTTGAAATTTCGAATATTTGCGCACCTCTACTGACAAGTAATAAATGAAAACGTGCGCATTTGCTTTTGTCTAATTTTATCTTAAAGCTAGCTTCGCCACTGTACAGCAGTGTTATGCAGTGGAGCATGCTAGGTGTAGGAAGGGGCCACTAGTTTTTAAGGGCCATTGCACGTTGCAGCAGGTAAATGATACAGCAGTGCTTGTTCCACTGTTTGTGCCATATTTCAAGATACTATGGTGTATCCATGAAGAGGTTGTCGAAACCGATGGACAGGTAATGTTGCTGGCGCCAATGTTTCGACAAGTTGACTTTTCTACGTTAGGACAGCAGCTGCCTTCTCAAGAATTTGTCTCTATGCACTTTGCATTGTCTTCGAAGTCCCCAGAGGGACAGGAGGTGAAGGAAGGCTAAAGAAAGCTAAAGAAAGAAAAAAGAATGCTAAAGAAAGAAAAAAGTGTGGCGTGTTGGGTGTGATTCTATATATATATTAGGGGGACTAACGTGTTGTCAAAGATGTGTCATAGAAAAGGAAAAGAAAACCGGGGCGCCGTTGTAGCTTTTGCCAAACCGGATAGGTAGTCAGTGTCTGCAAACAGGCCTATGCTGTGTCACTCCTGCTGTCATCTCCCCTCACTTTGCAAATTTGCCAATTTTCGAGGTTCCCAGGTTGCCAGGCGTGCACACCAGGCTAATATGTCCATCCTATGCTGCAGGTACGAGCTTCCATTTGACAGACACGACTGGATCGTCGACCGGTGTGGCAAGGAAGTCCGCTACGTCATCGACTACTATGACGGCGGACCGGTCAGTGCGGAATCGAGTCGCTTTGCGCTTCTGGACGTCCGACCCGCCTTTGACTCCTTCGAGAACATCTGGGACCGCATGAAGGTGGCGTGGTGGCGATGGACGGTAGCGACCGAGCCGGAAACAGTCTCTGAGATGTCCTCAGGACAACAACGGGACGCCGCGGCTAGCCAGTAGGACTTCCAGTGTAGAACATTTGGCAGTCTTGCTTAGGCACGTGTGTTGGAGGTAGGCGTGCATGTAGTTGTGTGCGTGCATTGAGAATCCTCTTTCATTTCCTCGAAATTCACGGCATGTCGCAGTTAGCACGCATACTTAAATTATGCAGACAATTTAGACAGGCATCGAGTGGACCCCGTCACATCTGATGTGCTGAGGAGACTGACATGTCTGGTATTCACAGTGGATGCCGTCTGTGTGCAGCTTATTCCATGCAAATCGTGATGTGTCAAACACTTTTTATATGCATTTGTGTATATGGTTTTTGGAACATTTGAGTACCGTCTCTGTGTGAAGCACCTAACGTTAGGCCTCTGATTGCAAAAGCACCATGAGGGCACCGCATGCATGTAGTTTGACAGCTGCAAATAAATGCACCCTGCTACCAGAGCCTTTCTGCACTAAGCTTTCGTAGCACTGTACTGATAGCCGTGAAGCCTGAGATGATTTGCATTCTTAATGTACACTAAAAAAAAGGAAAGCTGTTGTGTTAAAGGTCTGAAGTTGTTCTGCACTGTTCCACTTGAAAATTTTGTTTTTACATGTGATGCCTTTGTGGTAGGTGCACTAGTGGCTGTAGCCAATGACCCTTGCTTATGCTTGTACGGTACAGTAGTGAAGGTTCTGAAGGTACACTGTAAAGTGGGAGGCCTTGTGTTATGTGTGCCCCGCTGGCACAGGCTCACAACTGCCGATAAAAGAGTGCCGCTTTGCTGTTACGCACTCTATACTGCTTGTGTTGTCAAACTGCTTCGGCGTGCCTTCTGCCGTTCCACTTTAGAACAGTGGAGTTTAATTGGTGTGGAAATATTCTAAAGGTCATTCGTGTCACAACTATAGTTTCCTCACGCAATTTCAGGCTGATGATTCAAAATCAAGGTCTGCTCACGTCAACGCAAGGTCCACATGTCGATTTGGGAAGTTTCCAAAATGTTTGGAATATCAATGCTATCGGCCGTGCATGCAATGCAGTCACACCATTACTGTTTTATAGCCTTGCTTTGAAACAACTATTCTTCATCAAAACTCATCTCTCCATTTCCTCTCTCTACAAAGCATGTGACCTTTTCTATTGGCCCCATGACAATTTCTACTGTTGCCTGTTTTAGGGATGTATTTTACTGCTACATTGGCAGATGTTTGTTATCTTGCACTTTATCATGGTTCCGCATTAGAAAACTACCTCTAGTCAATCAGGAATGTGTTTTTGCTCAACTCTAAAAGCATTAAAGAAACAGTTGTGTTCACTCTTGCCTCTTGTCTTCATATTCTCGCTATTTGTACATTTTGTTTATGTTTGCCTTGTAACCATATACAGTAGAACCTTGTTCTAACGAACTCGGATATAACGAACTATTGGATATAACGAAGCATTTGCAATTCCCCTTGAAATTCCCATAGATGACATGAATATTGGCTATAACGAACTAATGGTTATAACGGAGTAATTACGGCTCCCCCTTCAACTTCATTATAACGAGGTTTCGCTGTATTTGCGATCCTGTAGTAGCGCAGTGGTTACGGTGAGGAACTGGTGACCCCAGAGAGACAGGTTCAATTCCGGCACGGTAGCTGTATTTCGATGAAAGTGAAATGCATGAGGTCTGTGGAAACTTTGGTGCACGTTAAAGTGCCTCAGGTCACGGAAATTTCTGGCGTTTTCCACTATGGCATGCCTTTTGAAAGGCCAGTAAACAACCCCGAGTCTCAAAATTTGTTTTGAGGAGTAAATTGTGCATTGGTACGATGTTAACATGATCCCGCAAGAGTTTTGTGAATATATAAGGAAGATACAACGGATAGAACAGCCTCTTCATTGCCACTTCAGCCAGTTTCGGTTTCTAGCTCCGCCTCCCTGTTGTTCTCCGGCACGGAGAGGGAAGGCGTGGCTCATCGTGACTACACCCACTTTGGCAGTGTGACACGGCGTCAGCGAATAAGCGCTCTTCTCCACCTCAGGATAAAGGCGCCGTTTTCTAGGGCCGTTTCGACCAGTCGACCAGCTCAGCGCTGTGTCAACATCTACAATGCATGAAGGGACGTCACTTAACGCGTGAAGAGGAATGGCGAAGCGCTGGGAGTAGTAGCAGAGGAATTTTTTGAAATGGTGCCTGTAGTGCGTGCAGCTCTGGTATGTCTGCAAAAGGTGTCAGCTGCTGCCTTTGCTACGACTGGGCAGGCTCATTTGGAAGGTGTTAAAAAAGAAAAGGTTGAGGCCTGTTTAATGACTTTTTAATTGTGTCATTGCTTTGGCAGGTCAAACCCCAGTGATCATAGTTATAGCCATACTTTGGCCATGTCAGGAAAGTATCTATACTAGTTGATTGATCTTGCTTTGGTAGTGCTAGATGTAAGGCACCAACTTAATGTTGCAAGCTAAGTTTGTTTGCCGGAGCCCTCCAAAACATTTGTTATAAGTAAGCTTTACTGATTCCCTTATCATCTGTGGTGATCAATTTTTTTCCTTTCTCTACCGTGTAAGGTTGTTGATACCCTTCTGCAACTACAAGCACAAATGTTTTGTCGTTAACGTCATGTCAAAGCAGCGTTGGCCTTTTGCTTTCACCACAACTGTGAGCGAGGATCCTTTCCATAATGGAGGTTAATTGCCTGCTAATGGAGTGGCAGTCACTCATTAACACAAATGCAGGAGCCCTAGCAATTAGAGCTGGGACTCGTTACAACTGCATGAAGGCTACTCGAAGTCACATACTTTGGGAATACAAGGAGAACCCCCCTCAAAGACAATACAACCAACTGTCTCCTATGAAGCGTGGGAGTCGCTTCTGTTGTCGACTGTCTACGAAATTCAGGCAGACGTAATCAACTGGACTGAAATGGTCGTGGCAAGTAATTGGCCACCACCTTTCGGATCACCTGCAAGCCAATTTGACTAGTCGTGCCACAAATAAAGTTCTTTCTCGCTCACTTGGAATTTGCATCAAGTCATGACCACTGCATTTCCCAGCCAATGGGACAGGGACGAGCCGCCATATTTACCTCACCTCAGTTCACGCCCCCAATTCGAGCAACAGATATAGGATATGCAAATACCTCAGTGCACAGGAATGTTCCATGAGGCTGGTGCAATACAATAATACAAAAAAACACACATTAAGAGACTGGTAGTGGCCCAGCTCGCCACGCGTGGCTTCCGGCCTCAGCCCTAGAGTGGAAGCAAGCTGGTGTGCTTGATGAATATGGATGGCGTCCATCTCCTCGATCGAGGTGCTGTCGACCCAAAATCTTCTAGACGAACAGTTAACCTAACAGCCTCAAGAAAGCAACACACGATTCTCGAGCTGAGGTAGGATGCGTGTCCCCTGGGTTTTTTTTTAAAGGGGAAAGGGGGAGCGGGGCGCCTCTGTTGCTGCGTCCATGACTGCATCACAAGAAAGGCAGTGGTGGCGGCGAACGTACCCTCTCCACTGCTACAATCGCACTGATGCACGTGTAAACATTACCTAAGCAATGTACACCTGCCGTGGTGCTCAAGCATCCTGAAACGCTTTTCTAAACACACTAATGTCACTTATTCACGATAAAACATGAGCCTACACCAATTACAGACACCAGAGATGTCAGTTTTTTGTGTAATGGGCATAAGAGCCCAGCCCTGCAGTAGTACTGCCGCTGTTGTGAATTATTTTCTCTTTCCTTGACTCAGTAACACTTTTCTGCTTTAATATCACAAACTGATTGTGACTTAATGAGCAAACAGACAATGAAGCCTAGGAACGGGCCCTTGACCCATTCCTTTTCATTAAACCAATTGTTAGGCATTCGCGGTCAGCACTGTTATGAAAATTCTTATATACTTGCAGCCACATGATGAGCAAAGTGCGTGGCAGTTGATTTTGTTGCTCTCATGCTGTGTCGTCAACATGGCCCCCAAATAAAAATGTTCAAATGAGGATGAGGGAAATCCAGCATTCAGTCATTTCATTTCAGCTGTTGTACATTATCCACATTTGAACTGCTCTGCAGACTTGAGATGATCTGATCCCCGGAACACACTGAGAAACATTCATTGGAGCTGCCCTAACCCAACTGCTAGCATCAAACAGTTCACTTTTTGTCAACCCTGTTTAAACTGGATTTTGCCTTTTCAGAAAGGAAACTCCTTACTTGCACTTGCTCAAAGGAGCTTTTACAACATAAAAACACTGATGTTCTTCATCATGGAATGTACAGAAAGCCGGATTTTGTACAGATAGCGTAGATGATGATAGCAATACTTGAACAAAATATTTTTTGGTTGAAGTGCGAGTGGTTGCGCCGCCAAAGGATCTCCAAAGATGTTCTTGATAACAAGGTGTAAACAAGTGCTGCCATTTCCATGAAGCGAGGCATGACCTAGAACACACTACTCCACATATCAGCTTTTGGGCACAGGAAACAATGGACAGTGTGATGCACGATAAAGACTTATCATGCTTTCCTTGCGTTGTTTCCTGTGCTAAAGTAGGCTGAAACGGAATATGCCAACATCCCCTAACTTGCGTGATTTGAGCGAAGAAAACTCTTGGATGAGACAATTCCTGCCGCACAATGAGAAAAATTAAGGAGGCAACACGCTGGCACTTACACTCTGTCTGCTAAAGAGCTTATTTGACCCACTGTCTCCTTAAATGCTACGCAAAAGGCTGCGAACAGAAAAATTGGACTTTTACTATCCCAGCAGCTTTGCCATGATTGCTTCAGTAGTATAACCCACTCATTTGAAGCTAATTTAGCAAGTGTGAAATTCCCTGGCAGCCTGCTTGTAAAATGCAGATCCTTGGGTTGTTGGCTGAATGCCTCAAACAGAGAGTTCTTGCCGCCTTTTTTTTTTTTTCTCATTTTCTCTACCTTTAATACTTTAGTGGGCAGGTTATATATGACACTTGAAGCTTCTTGCTAGACAGTGATATGATAAGGCAAAGAGTGTTTTTCATTTCATCAGGCCTTTTATATCATTTATCAAAGCACTTTCAATTCACAATATAAATGATTGGCCTAAGCAGTATCCATTCATACTATGATGGGGACAGCATATTATAACAGTGAACAGAGAGGAGTGTTGTCATTGCGTGCCGGTTCCATTTCAATCACTACAAATGGATACCAACTAACCTAGTTGGAGCAAAGTAGCAAGTTGGGCAAGTTGGTATACTGTCATGGTGAAACAGCGTGCACAAACAAGCACTGAAGAGAAGGAATAGACGACACGAGCGCTGACTGGCAACTGAAATTTTATTGAAAAGATAGCACATATATGAAGGGGAACAACACGTGAACCATAATGGCCGTGTCATGTCAGACAAAGTGGATAAGTGCAACAAGGCTTCGACTGATTGTGTCGTATGTCTCCTCCACATACCTGATCTCTTTATCGAAGAGATTAAGTGACGCTTGAATAATGCAATTCTTTCCCCCTTTTTTTATAAGAAAGGTTTCCACAATCTCCCTAATAACCAAGTTGACCATGAAATACTTGGCTGCTGATGTGGGGTTCTGGTGGTTACGGTGCTGATCCAAAAAGGTGCACATTTCATCCCGGCCCCAACTGTCGGACTTTGGACGGAGGCGAAAATGTGAGAGGCCACTGTACTGTGCAGTTGTCGGTGCACATTAAAGAACCATAGGTGGCCAAAATTTCCAGAGCTCTCCACTGCGGCTTGCCCCGAATTCAATGTTGCAGTTTTTTCCTGTTAAAACCCAGAAGCTATTAACAGTTAACTTTGTTGTCTTTTACGTACAATTTAAAAGACCACCAGAAAATTTAGGATGTTATACTGATTTGCAAACCCAATGCTTGCTTTTCTGGGAAAAAGTTTTATTTTACGTGCTTTTGATCTACAGACAGCTGCTTATATGAAGTATGTATATCATCGGCTGGCTAGTCTGGCAGCAATGTGGGATGTGTACATCTGTGAGCGCGAAGAAGATAGATGAACTGGTTTTGCTCTGTGAAAGTAAGATGTAGTTATAGTATGCTTTTAATCTGAGGTAAGTGCCTGAGATACGAAATTAATGGTAAAAGAGTAGTATGTATACCTTAGGTTTGCAATGTTTTGGTCACTTTTCTGAGTAGATATTTCAATTGCAAGACAGAGAAGGTGAGCTTGTTGGTGTAAGCTGCAAATTTCAATGCAGACCATTGTACGTTTTGTTCTTGCACTGCCTGGTTCATCAGACATTGTAAGAAAAGTTGGGTTCAAAAACTATCTGCTGTGTTCCTGCACTTCTCTCATCGCAAAATATTCACTGTGAATATTGGAAAAAACCTGATAAGCCAGGGAACGTTTGCAAACGAATTTGCAAAACACTGTGGTGGTGCTTAAATTTTATTTTATTTTTGAACCGCACAAGGTGTTATGTTGATGCAAGGGTTAACATTTTACAAACTTGCATTTTATTGTTACTGTTTTTGCAGAGGCTGTTGGTTTGAATATTTCAAAGCCTTTACCCAATTTTTTCTCTGTCTCTGAATGAATGAATGAATGAATGAATGAATGAATGAATGCTCGCGCAAAATACTTCCCTAGAGGGCAACGATGCAGTGACCACATGGTCCATATCAATTAGACACTGGAGGCCTCACTAATTTTGGTAAAAGTTACTGCTGTGGTGTGAACTCTTCCTTCTCTTTATCCAAAGTTTTGTGCATCCTTTCATGCATTGACTCTATGTAGTCTACCCAGGTGAAAATTTCCTGCTGGGAGTTGCTGGTTTTTGATGGAACCAGGAGGTTACATAACAAGCACAAACCAGCACAAACCCAGGGAAACAGGTAACCTGCTGGTTTCGTCAGAAACCAGCACAAATCAGCAACTACCAGCAGGAAACCAGCAGATAATTACTTTTTCTCTCAGCAAATTGCCTGATAACCTTCTTCATAGTTGCCGAGACAATGTAGAAATTTTAGTAAAATGTGCGATGGTTTGCCTCGACCAATGCCGCAAAAGAGAGGGATGCGACGGTGTAGGTTCCGCGCGTCGACCCGTTGCCGTACGCTGCGGCGGGACCTGTTTCCGCTCTACGTTCTCTTCTTTATTTTTTCTCTCGGAGCGTAACGGACTGCGCGGAAATGGTCAAACCGTACGCACCGTAGTGCACGGACTGGGAAACCTCGCTCTAACGACGCGGGGTTGATCACCTGCCGCACGCCGCTAGCTGACGCGCGCGCGCGCCCGCAGCTCGCGACCTGAACGCCAGGGGTCGCCACCGTTTGTTTAGTCACGCATCGCACGCCGCCACCTCCTCTCTTGTTTTCACGGCGTGCCGAGAGACAGCAGCCACCGCGCGCTCACCTACCACTGCGACGTAGCCGCTGTTAGCGGAGTGACAACGCCCGTTTAGCGCTTCATAGCGGTGTCCGCGCGTGCTGCAAAACGCGCACCGACGTTTCAGGGACCGGAGTGCATCGTCGAACGACGTCGACAGACGCGGACAGCGAAGCGGCCGCATTGCGCCCGATACCGACTGTGCTCTCTCGCGTTCAGTGGTGTCCGCCATATTGTGTGACGGGTTGACCGACGACGGCGGAAAAAAAATAGCGAGGAGGCATTCTGCCGCTGCTGCTGCGCCCTCCTCTCCCGCGCGCTCCGCAGCAACCACTTGCTGCATGCCATCCGTGTGCGACACAAGACGTCGGCAGAAGTTTTAAATGAATTGTGTCGCTATTATGAACGGGTGAGTACTTGGTCCGGCTTCTTAATTCAGCGCACTGCTCTGTTTTTGGTGCCCGCGATTCCGTTCGCCGGATACGTGCACGTTTTAAGGCGCCAGCTTCGCCGCCGACCCGGGTGCTTGGAAGAAAAAGGCCTAGCTGGCCATCGCGGGCGCTCAACTGTTGATTTGTTCTTTTTTCTTTGTGTGGCCGCGTACGGTCAAGGGGGCAACAACACCAGCGTCTTGCCGCATGCCGACGGCATCGTAGGCGAAGCTTCGCCTGGACGTCCCGAGTGGCGCGGATATGCGTTCCGAGACCGCGCCGCTTGCGCAGCCGAGGCGTGCGGCGAGCTGCGCGTGCGGTCATGTCAGCCCGCGCGTGCTGGAGTTACGACCGCACGCGCCGCTAAAGCCCACGGCCCGCCTGTGTGGGAGAGTAGTCGGGCCTCGTCGACGCCCTCGTCTTGTTGCCCCAAATTGCGTGCCGCAGTGTTCCACTTCATCGGCCTGGTTATGACGCAAACGAAAAATGTTCCGTGAACTTTGAGGAAAGTGTGGTGTCGCCAGCCGTGTGGGGGGGAAAAAGAAAATCTAATGGCAGCTGGAGTTGTCGGTGTTCAATTCGGTTCTTGTATGCCACAATCGTGATTCGAAAAAGGCAAAGGGAGGCCATTTAATCATTCCTACACGAACGCGGATTATCTCCGTAACCGAACTAATCGTTTAATGACGTGGCTGTACTGAAAGGCCGTGCAAATGGATCGCGCTAAGCTAGCGGCGCAGGAAACGGGGCGGCTTTGGTGGCGGCCGCTCCGTTGATTCATCGCCTCCCCCCCATTTTTTTGTGTGTGCGCATATATCGCAAACTGTAGCGTGGATTTCCCTGCCCTGATGGACCTCTGTTGCGCTGACGTTTAATACCCTCGCGGCTTCACTGCGCTACGGAATAAAATTCAAACTGCAGCGGCGGCTTGTGGCACTGCGCGCGGCTTGGCTTCGCGAACAACAGGTGGTTGTCGCGACCCGCGTTGTGGAAAAACAAGTGGCGGATGGAGATTGGCAGTAGCGTCAAAACTGACTATTATTCTCTCGCTTTGTGTAGCCGTTGTTCGTCTCTGTTCAACGGTGCTCGCGACGCAGAAGCGGCGACTTTCTGCCACGTTTTTTTTTTTTTCTTCCTCTTCTACCGTCGTGGTCTGCTACCTTGTCGACGGCGACTGCCTGCAAACGTCCTGCAGCCCTCCCCGTCCGCCGATTTTTTTCTTATTTTCAACGTCGTAACCGCGATATAGGTCGAAATCGGGTCTCCGAGGGGCGCCGCCTTTTTGCAGAGCCCTCGTGAGGGCAGGATTTTCTTGTTCGTTCTTACCCGCGTGCCTGTACGATCGGGCCCAACTCCATTCTTCAGAGTTGTAGTGTGTCGTGCAAGTTTTCTTTTTTTTCGGCGCGACACTCTTACGGGAGTCGTTTTATTGATCGTGGCGGGTGGAGGACAGTCGATATGTCCGACACGCCAACTGGCACTTTCTGCTGCTGCCGACGACTGCGTGTTTGACGGCGGCGAGTAAGTTTGCTTCTGTCGATGCTGGTGTGTCAGGAGAGGGGCAGCTGTCCCCTCGCGCTACCATCTCGCTGGCGATGCCAATGATGCCCTGTCACGGCAGAAGCGTTTGCGTGTGACTGCGAGCTGTCCCAACAGAGGCTTGAGGATTGGGACTAGTAAACTTGACACAAAAAGGGTTAGCGTGACCTCACCCTAAGAACAAATATTTCTGCCAGTAGTTGAAGACGTGCAGTCAGGGTCTCTGTTGTGCTGATGGACTAGATGTCGATGCTTAAGTTCTGATGCGTTTTTTCCTTATCAAGGGTTGTTCAAGTTGAGTGCGTCCTTTTCTGGCAGAGCTTTCTGATAGAACATCCAATCGCTCCGTGACGTGTTGAGACAGTACTATGCTAGGACATTTTCTCCCATAGTGGCTTGCAGTAATCTGTACAAGCAGTGACCTTGTATGTGTGCCCTTGTACGTCAGGGTCATTTCAGAGCAGCTTATCGTTTTGATATTCTGGATTTGTGTTTGTGGGGGGTGTGATTTTCGGGCTGGAATTGTTACTGGACGGCTTTAACCGGTCATCAGATCGCTTACCACGTCCTTTACCCTAGAATACTTTCTGCTTTCTTTTATTGACCCTAGAATTTTATTGTCTTGTTGACATTGGATGATTGCACTATGCATTTTTCTGACAAGACGGGCTACTCTAGTGGCATGTATGCACAGTTATGAACCAGTTGGTAACAAATCACGTGGTTGAGGAACCAAACAGCTGGACGGTGTTCTTGCCCATCTAGATTGGCAATGATCGTAGTTGCAGTAACTTGTACAAGAGCGTTCAGCCACTGAGAATATGCAAGAAATCGGCACGCATGGTATACACCACATGTTTGACTGGTTTCTGTCTGCAGATATTGCTGACATTACTGAAACTTTTGTATAATGTGCATTTGATGCAAAACAACTTCATATGTTGAAAACATATATAGGTCACATACGTATATACACACATATGAACTGCACACGTAATCAAGCAGACATTAAAAGCATATTGGTTAACTATTGTCTAGAATGTGTCCTTCAGGCCAGTGACCCTGAATAAGATTAATAGTACATTTGTCGGGCTGCTTCAAATTTAAGGTAGATTTGAGGACAGTGCCTCGCGGCTGCAAAGCTTTTCCAGACGCATAAAACACCATTGAAGTCCTTGTGATCAGCTGCCAGTTTTTCAAAAAGTTGAACTTGTTAACACCACAATGTAACTGTAATACTTTTGCAAAAATGGGAGGACAGCTGCTGCTCTGACTCAATTGGTAATGTGATGTAAAGGTTGCAAGTTCATTTGGCCGGTGAATTTGTGTGTGTGTGCACTGTACGCATGGAGGAAGGAAAGAAAGCGTTGACAGCCCGTCACGTGACAATCTTGAAGCCTTGTAACAATAATTTATAGGGGAGAAACATGGAAAGTGGGCCGTGATTTTGCGTATAATCCTGCCTTGGGGGGGGAACTGCGCACTAGGCAACAGGTTAGCTTGCTGAGGCTACCAGAGTTGTGTGACACCACCTTCTAGTTTAATTTCCTCCGTGGCTGTATGCCAGGGTAGACTTGCATGTCAGAGTTACGCTCTGTGGGGGATGGACAAATTTCACTGCGTTTCATCTGTAGTCTTATAGTGATTTCCACTGGCGGATCTGGAGCGGTGTGCCAAATCCACGACGGAGCAACAAAATCCGTCGCGGAGTGATCCGATCCCCATCGGCCGGCGAAAAATAAACTTGCTCCGGCAAGGATTACAGCGGAAGTTGTCGCACGAATCCGGTTGCCCATGTTTCCAGCCTTACATCGGACTATGTTAGACCTCGCACAAGAGTATGCATACCTCTTCCTCCGAGTACGCGTGTGCTACTCCTTCGACGTAGCTGAGCATAATTGGCCCTTTCCACGGGGACTCTCGAAACAGCTCCTTAAATAATGTTTCGTACAGCACGTACGACTCTTCTTTGCTGCTGCTGCTGCTGCTGCTGCTTTCCGAGGTAGAACTCTTGCTGTTGCTCAGAGCAAGGAGCAGTCCCCTCTAGGGACGAACGACGCCATTCCACAATATGTAAACAAGCGCCCTCGGTTATCAGACAGCGCCTTTAAAAAAAAAAAGAAACCACTGAAAAACACCGCCGAAAAAAAAAAAATAGCCGTGCTCTGCTGATCCGGAAATGACACACCGTATTGCTGGACTTCTGGCAGAATCAGGCTTTACGAGATGTATCAACGCAGAGTGCTCCGTCGCGGAGCAAGTTGCCTCGAATCGCCCAGTGGAACGCGCGAACTTGCTCGGGATCCGCCAGTGGAATTCACTATTAGTGAGTGCAGTGGCCAGAGGGGGAGGCATAATGGCCGCCCATGCTTGCCATGTGGTGACGCACACGGAGCGCAATGCCAGCCATTTTTGGCCACTGCTAGGGCCTATGCTTTATTCAAAGGTTTGACACACAAACGTGATGGACTTCTCTGTACTGTACCTTCTCCGGTAGGTCAGGCATTTCGCCGGCGCTGTATTGCAGACGATGATCTACTTGGTTGATTGTGTTGCCACATGATGAATTGCCTGTCCGGACATTCGTCTTTGAGCAGTGCTGCCAAGCCACTGAAGTAGTTGCTTTGTGCACAGCTGGAAAAGTGTGTACAGGTGATGCTCGCAAAAGCTTGCAGTGTTTAAAGGTTCAGGGGATCTCCAACAAAGGAAGGAGTGAGCCCAGGATATTAAGCGGGCTGTCCGAGAAGTCGCAAGTGATATGGTTTGTGAACAGCACTTCGATCGAAGTTTCATTGGAATACCCTACCAGCACATAATCAATATCGAAGTTCTGCAAGTGTCCCGTGTTCGTCCATAATTTCCAGAGACCTCCACTAAGGCGTCTCTCATAATCAGAGCTGGTTTTGGGACATTAAACCCCACAAATCAATCATCGTGTTCGTCCATGTTTAGAAGATCTGTATCTACGCTGTTGCTGGACGTGCCGTTGTACTTTACGAAGAAGATGCCTGCAGTGTAGAAAGACAGCATCCTGCGGACAGCTGAAAGTGAAAGCTAAGGCCAGCCACACGGCGAGCTCCTCCTAGACAGTGCTGCACCAGGAATTCCTGCGTGGCTGTCACAAGCAGGAAGATTTGGATTATCTCGAGGTAGACACCACTTGGAACTGCACAGTGGGCAACTTGGGGCACTGACTCACGTGCACTTCGACACAATGTGCAGCAAGGTCTCACTTCAAAAAGTGAATGTGATGGTGTGCTCTTCGGAGTCTATTAGCTTGTGAGTAAGCAGGTTTGCTACAGCTTGCTGCCCAAGTTGCCAAAAGTTGGGCACTGTAAATGCCAAACGAACTTGCTGTGTTGCTTGGTGTTCAGCAGAGGTCACAGTGCGCTTTATCACTGGAGCGAGCATGGTTGGTCTTTCAAGTGATATGGATGGAATGCATGGAGAATAAACGTGTAAATGGCTCACTATTTGACGAAACCTTCATGTTTCCCAAGGCCTATAAGCCTCTAAAAGTCTGAAAAAAAGAACAAAGAAAAGTGAGCTGTATGAAAATTAAAGCTCGCTCAACGTTGCCATCAAGCAAAAGAGCATTCTAAACAGTTCACATTAAAAAAAAAAAAAAAACTCTCAGGGCTCCTTTGCAATGCATTAAAACAATTGGGGTAATTAAAGTGAGGCAGCTTGAGCCTGCTTAAACTAGCCAATGCTGTTAGACGTTCGTGAGAGGCTTGCACTCGCCCATAAATTGGTATTGTGTGGCTGTTCGTGTTAACGCCACTTTAAAATTTCCAATATGTGCTTATCGGTGAAATACATATTGTGCCCTTTATTAGCACAGAACACGGGCATGGTGCATAATCATTTGAAACATGGTGAAAACAGACATTACTAATGTCTAGCATCCTTATAGCGAACAGGGAAAGAGGCTGCCTCCTGAAACACCTGTGGCATAGGCGGCGCCATCTGCCGTGGCCACTGTCATTCATCGTGAATTAGTGCAGCCCTCTGTTCCTGTCATAGTACCTCGACTCTATCCACCACTCTGTGTAGCGGTCACGCACACGGTGCTCGCTGGCTTCATGTGACATGTATAGCTCGTCTGCTGCCCTTCAGCTTTAAAGCGCTAATTTTTTTTTGTTTTGTTTTGCTAGATGCCACGCTGTGTGGTGAAATATCACTGTGTACTCGTCTGGCAGATTGAGCACCTATCTTTTATTATTACAAAATGGGAAGGCTTGCTTGGGTGTTTAGGGTGATTCCATGAGAGATCAAATGTGTGTATCTCCTTGACATTTCTATTTCGTATGGTTTGTTTAATATGTTGTGAAGGCTAACCGAAACAACCTGGAATCGGAACTTTTGGTCCTTAAATTAAGGGCTTCCAGCACGAGAAAAGATATTTGAAAGTGGCAGCACGACCGTTGTGTTGCTTAGTGCAATATTTTCAGATTTCATGGCTGAGTTTAAAGCAGACCAGAAGAGGTGTGTCAAAAACCACTTCTGTTCCTTTCGGTCATCTTGACAGTAAATTACTTGCATGCATTCTTTTATGCAGCATACAAATGAAAAAAAAAATGTTTTGAGAAATCCCAAACATAGCCAAAACGAGAAAGGCCCTATAACTTTGATGCACACAGTGCGTTCTGTGTAGTAGAGAGAAACTTGAAATGAATGCCAAATATGGAATGTTGTACTGGCAGCATCTGTGTGGAAGATTGACTTCCTACTAGGAACAATGGAAAAGATTATTGAATCGGTAAGGTTTTTCAAAGAATGCTTTTCAGAAAATGATGGAAGAAACCTCAGTCACAGTTTTCAAGAAAATAGTTTTATGGAAGTCTCATATAATGACACCAGGCAAGATATTAGCATAATGTCATGTTTCTGTTTCAGTTTATTGAACGTAATTGGGTGGTGGGTTACATATGAGAAGGGATATACAGAAAGAGGTCCCTTAACGTGAACACTGCAATAGGACCTCTTGTTATAAAACGTGTGGAGGTTTGCTTCATTTACCAAATATGAAGGGCTAAAATATCCAAAACACTGACCCAACAAGAAAAATGTTGCAGCCTTGACATACCAATGTTTTTTAGCTATTTCATAGCAGAATCAGAATCCACTTTATTTCCAACAGATTTGTTGGAAATAAAGTGGATATAAAGCGAAGCCTGGGACATCAAATATAAAGAAATATTGAATGTCATATTGGCACCATCTAAGATTGTGACCGTTTACTACAAACTGGGAAGAAAAAAAAATAATTCAGTAAACGTTGCACATGAAAAGCCCACTCCCCCCCCCCCCCCCAAAAAAAAAAGAAGAAAAAACAGACACACTTTCAAAGCAAGTTCTTATGGAAGTCCTCTTACGTCAGGTAAAACATGGGTCTGATTTTGTGCATCAAACACCAGATCATGAGGTCCCTTGCAGCCTTCCTTCATTTGATCAAAGCAGCTATGAATAGAGTGAACTACGCTATTACGCGAGTGAACTACGCTATGAACTACGCTATTACGCTAAGCCCGATAAACTAAAGATGTCTAATGTTCAGTCAGAGAGGCCCAAAAACTCGAGGGCCCGTGGGCTGCAGTCCCCGTAGCCCACGTCTTAATTTAGCCCTGTTTCTAATGGCTGTGAAGAGCGAGCTGTGCTGTGGGGCCCACAACATTTCCCTAGGTAATGCAGGTTTTTTTTTTGCGGTGCATGCTGTTATGGGTCCGCTACACTAGCTGGTTTTGGCAGCGAGGGTGCCTGCCGCTGCCGTTGTCCTTAACCAATGTAACGATACGAAGCTCCATGTTTGTGTGGATTTATTTGAACCCAGCTTGATCGGGAAGCAGTGCCACCTATTCTTGACTCTCGCCACATGGTTGAGCACAATGCATTCTCAGCCATGGCTCTGATATGGTAGGAGTGGTGTTTCAGAAAACTGTGTTGTCAGCAGTCGGCTGTGGTTTCATTGACACAGATCAGGAAGATGCCCCTGAACTAGAGGAACAAGATGGTGAAGGAGGTAGAAGGGGAGGGTGACGGTTAACAAGATTACAAGGGAGAGGGAAAAAAAAGGCAAAAGAGAAAAGCACAATGAAGAGGAGGAAGCAAAAAGAAGAAAATAATGGAAGAGGAAGAAGACGTGGAGAAACAAGAGTGGAAGACCGAAAGAGAGGAATGAGAGAGCATGTGGCAGTCTAGCTTACGCTCTCGCTACGCTGCAACCTTTGCACAAGCCTAAGAGTGCCTTTTATTCGTGTAGCATACCTAATTACACACGCAGGGCAAAAGTGTGTTGTGATCTCTTGTCGCACCCTCATTTCCTGCCATTTGTCTCTCTTGTTGTGGTTGGCTGACCTCGTTCGTGCAGTCTGTCGATGCGACAGTGCGTGTATCCTTCCATGCCTGCGTGGAACTGCATGTAGTCGGCTTTTTTTTAAATACTTGCGTACGATATTCGTAGTTGCTCTTGTTTTGCCAGTCTGGGTGTGGTCTTTTCTCGTGTACAAGGGACACCACACTAAAAGCTGCATTAAATAGTTTGGTGACACATTTCGAAAAGCGCCATCCAGGAGGCATTTCAGCGGAACGAATATTTTTATCAGGACATTATTGCGGGAGTTTGATGAAGTTGAATGATATTGTTGCCATGCTGCCTGGAGTGAACCATTGTCTGCAGACTCCCTCCCCCTTTTGCCGCCTGTTTGGAGAAGACATCACTGCTGCTTGCGCTTCTTTGCGGCTAAAAATGAGTGGGGAATAAGTAGCTTGCTAACTTCTGCTTCTGCACATTATAGGGTATAATAATTACACTGTGTGTGAAGTTTGTTTGCGAAGGAAAAAACTATCGTTTCAGCTTGTTTCTCCTTTCAAGTTTTGTGTTCTTGCTTTTGATGCTGAGGCGCGTTGCAGTGCATTGCACTTTTGAAAGCTGCTTTCCCAGAAAATACAGCCATGTTACATTGTTCAGTTTTGATAGTATTATAAAGACAATTAGGTTTGGCATTATGAAAAAATGCTGTTTTGAATGGCTGATTGGATAGTCTTTTTTTTTTTCCTATTGGTGATGTTGAGGTAGGTTGCAGGTGTACAATAACGAACCACATCAATGAACTAAAGGAAAACATTTTTGTGTGAATAAGAATTAAACAATTCTGACACGTGTTCGCAGGCCTGCTGTAAGCCTTAGGTATTCTGCTAAGGCTTTCGCGAGTCCACTTCTCTGCTGGTTTCCTTATCTTTTCATTTTGGTTCACCTGTCCAGCGCTTCGGTATATCTCTTGTGGAGATAAGCCGCGATAAAGTGTTCACTATGCCACTCTCTCGATCCATTCTTTGGCTAACAAATGCTTCATCTCACTATTGTGTGCCCATGCATTGCTGATGCTGTGGAAATGCGGAAACAGGTGGTTATCTCTAAGTGAACGTAGGCCCCCCTTATTGCATTTGGGCTGGACAGCGATAAAGCTGTCTCAATGCGGAGTATGTACAAAGTGCTGGTGGCTCACGAAGTGCCTTAGCTGAGTGCGGCTCACTTAGCGCAAAAGTACGATGCTTCGCAGTGCGAGGCTTCAAGGATCGATGGCTAATCCAGTAGCAGCTGCGAGCATATCCTGCCAGCTGCAGCGGGCCTTGACAGGTTCATTCGCTCGGCTCTTTGCAGTTTTTGCCATTGAGTGTGGATATATGAAGCACAGATATTTCCCACACGACGTGCGGGGTTGATGAAATGCTTTTGCTGCTTTTACGATTGCTCCACAGCACTACATTCAAACAGCCTCTAAAGCACCAAAGTGATGCGCTTACTTGCACATTGTATTGTGGGAGTTACCGAAATTTAGCGAAAACCTTCGTGCGATATCTGTGACTACATGCATCCTCGAAGTGTTTTTAACGGAATCTGAACATTAATTCAGGCAGTGCAGTGAAATTTTTGAATTTATTCTAATTCGGATAATCAAGAAAAGCAATCCCCAAATACTACATGTGATATCACATACTTGTCGACTTAGTCGACTTACACACAGTGATATGTGGCTTCTTCGTGGAGTTTGCTTGGTAGAAAAAAAAGGGGGGGGGGAAAAAAGAGGCCTGATTATGCATGTGATGTTGACAACTCTATTCAGTTTATTCAGTCCATATGTTCAGACTGGCACGGTCATTTGGCTACTTACACAGATGTGAAATGTTCAGCCACATCACACTCTGCTCACTTTGCTGGAACACTTGTCTACTTGCCGCACCATTGTAGCCACTGCTGTCCACCTTCAAACAGCTGAACTGCACACCGTTCTGCTAATCTGACCTGTGCTGACTACCATTGTTGCCTGTACTCCTCACCCCCATGTGGCGTCAGTCCAGTGCCGCCACTCTTCCCTAGCCGCTGTCTGCCAGCTGCCCTCTTAGTTTGATCGATGGAAAAGATAGCAAATGAGAAATGCTTTAAAAGCTACTTTTAGAATGCAATGCAGTCCATCTCTACAAGCAAATGCAGTAAAAGCACATCCTGCCGATGGTGTGCTTGAGAGTTCAGGGCGGCTGCATGCATCGTCCACCTTTTCCAGAGTGAATGCTAAAGCAGCATTCTGGTGTTATGCTTCAGTGGGTTCACCGTCTGTGTCATGGCGTTGCGGTTCATGGCACACCCGGAAAGCTTAAATGAGGCTGGTTTGCAGATGAGCTGCAATAGTGCCATGTTGTGATGACAGTGAAGAACTGAGCAGCCAAGCACCTGGGAAATAACTCTTTCGGGCAATTTTTTGCACAGGAAAATGAAGAAATCATTAGTATTTCATTAGTGGTGAATATATTTGGCCACTGAAATTTGATCTATAGGTGGAAGATGGTGTCCTTTTTTTTGAAGGTGTTATTAATTGCAGCATAATTACTAGTGTTCGTATAAATTCTAGAATGTACACTGATGTTCATGTCAGGCGTTCAATATGATTAGAAGTGTCAGTGATGTTCAAGAAGCTTCTGGTATATGGCGAAGCATGACCATGCGTGGCCATTTGTAATATTCATTAGCCAGTGAGAAAATGTCTTTGTGTGTGTGCCTTTCAACAGTGAGCCTATTAAACTCGCCAGCACTTATTTCCATCTCTTGATTGTCCTTTATACAACACTAACACCCCGGTCACATGGGCAAGGTTACGCACTCGTTGAGCGAATGTACTTTCAGAAGTTTTGTGCACTGTCACACGGAAACACATAGTGGCCACATGCTGCAAATGCAAACTGCACTTTTTGAGGCGTTCACGGAACATACTTTGGCGCAGCAAACTGTGGGAAATAAGTAGCAGTATTTTGAAACCATGTTCATTAATACCAATATTATGTACGACTGACAGCACTAAAACAATAGTTTACTTATATTTGCTTCCGGACAATCTACGGCCATGGCCACGGGAGGTGGAGGCAGGCCATGGCACATGCCACGCAGTGGCAGTATTCGCTGCATTGTTTACTTCGTTGCGCATGTGTAGGGTAGTTACTGCCATGTGCACTGGGGTTGAACAGTGCCCAAAAAGTCTGTATTCATTAATGTGCTTTAGGAGGAGCACTGACCTAAACAGTGTGAAGCAACCTCAGGTCCACTTGTCCATTCAAGTTACCATCATTTCCAACCTACACGCCTCTTGGTTGTGTAGTAATGCAATGCCAAGGCTTCATGGCGGAAAACGGGCGAACACACACGAGAAGTAAGAAGACTGGACTAAGCGCTATGCTTCAGCACCTAGTCCAGTCTTCTTCCTTGTTCTGTGTGTTTGCGCTATTTTCTGTCATGAAGCCTTACCAGCATTCTGACTCAAACCTTGCCAACGTGACGTTCTTGTGCGTAAGTGCACTTGCTCAAAGCAGCTGTAGATCTGCCACTACGCCAGGCACCATTTTACAGTCCCAATGGAGTCATTTTAGCACCCCCCCGTCTCTTACGTAGAGAACAAAGTTATGGAGCTCCTGAATGAAATTTTCTATGTTCATCGCTTGATAAAGCTGGGCTGCTCGAAGCGCTAGTGTTTGTTATGGCTAGATGACTCCTTTCTTCTGCTACAATTTCTCCAGCAGCTTGAGCACCCTTTGATCTCTCTCTCGCTTGTGGGTCATGATTCGGGTGCCTGTGTGTGATTTACAACTCGTGGTACCTTCCCCCTTTGTGCCTCTGTCAGTCGCTCCTGTGTGACGTAATCCTCTTTTATTTCTGCACGCGCCACCTGTTGCGTTTTTTTCGTCTCTGCACATTTGATAGGCTTTGGCTTGTCCTGACTAATATTTGTTTTTCCCCCCTTTTTTTCTCCCCTTTCCTATTGCAGTGAAGTCAGCAAGGACATATTACGTGTGAGTAACCCTTATTTTTTTTCCCCCGATTTCTTGCATGTCTAGCAGCACTGCACACACTGTCTTTAGCTTGGGGAAAAAAGAAACGGCATCTGCACTGTGCTTTCAGCTAATTTGCTGTGAAGCGTACATGCACAACAGTATCTATGTAGAATGTTTCCGGTAGAGGTGCAACCTCTGTGGGGTTGCAGTATACGTGAAATCAAATCTTGTTTGCTTGGAGCACTTTGTCGTCGCCAAACACTGCATCATTACCATACTGCGAGTACGAAATGTGTTTTGGTGTCCATTTGTCGCGGACCTCAGCACTGTTGGGAACATTGGCACTTTTTCTTTTTTTCTTTTTCCCAATGGAGATCACCCGAAACATAGTGAGAATTGTCTGCATTGCTGCAAGTTATACCTTGTTGCCCTCTGAGGAAGCAGGGCACCAACACTTGAACCCAGTGTGGTCCAGTTAGCTTGAGACTCGTGCTTTTGCATATTAAAGGTTCTGTTTTAATTTGCACTTGATCGTTTCTCATGTAGACATCACAGTGCATTCAAGCTCACTGAAAATTCAATTTACTGGTTGGCAGCTGCGGTTAACGTTTAGAATATGTCATGTGTTCTGCAGTCTTGGAGACCATGATTGCACACTGCTTTGAAATGCGCAGTTTTCTTAGATTCTGCGCGCTGTAAAGTTTTTTACGCCAAGCAACGGCCCAGTGAAACGTTGAGCAGATAATCTGCAAGCTGCTACTAGAGCAACAGTTCACTTCCGAATGGTTATATGGCCGTGTAGCGACTGCTTAAAGGCCAAACATGATATGCACAAAAATGTGCGCAACAGTGATGAACGACAAAACTGGTCGTTTGCGCGATATGTTGCATAAGCGAAATCGTGCGATCACTCAGTTTCGGAAAATCTAGAATCGGTCACCCGGAAGCGTCATGCCCTTGTAGCCAATAGCAGAAAGCCGGAACAGGGTGTGCATCAATGACACACTACCGGGTGGTGCCGTGTACTCGATATTCGTGCACGTACGCAGAAAAAACAAAGCAATAAAAAGCATCTTGTGTACGTTTGTGTAACAAAAAGGTGACCTGACATTGTATACCACGGGCAACGTGCCAGCTTTGCTACAACATGGACGCCTTCATGCGAGCAACACTAGAGATCACTCTTCGACGTTCTCGCACGAATGAGGTTTGGCTATGCAAGCAACAGCTTGCCCGACGGTAGGTAGCCTGCTTCGAGTCGCCCATTACTGTTGCATACATTTTTGCACATACGGGGTTTAGCCTAAATGGTGAGACCTTGACTGCCGATATCTCTAGTGGCTGCTGCATTCTGTCTATTGGCCTGTCTTTTCTTTGCTCACACATGCTCACACAAGCCATGTCATTGATTGCCAGTTGCCTCCCACATCACTGTGTTGCTTGCTTGAGCACAGGAACGTGACAGTGTCACATTCTTAGGTACTTCAGATTGTTGCTAGAGCACTAAAAGCTGTCAGCATTTTTAGTCACTTCCATTCGCATCGTCTCGTCTAGACGGTACTAGTGCAAACACTAGTGCTAGCCAGTGTGTGCGACATTTGTGGGCGTGTCTTCAGTTGAGCCAGTGTGAGAGCGATTGTCAGTGCATGGATTTACCTAAACTTGGTCTTGCTGACCTTGGATGGCTTCGTGACTTTGCAAGCTTCACCGCTTTCGAGAAAATAGCGACACCTCATTGGTTTGATCTTCATGGGAACCGGAACATAAAGCTGATCATCTGAATATCAACTTTTTGAAAATAGATTGCACTTATGAGACATTGGCCAGGGGAAAAAAAATCATACCAAAAAATTAAGTGGCATAGTATCAATGAAATCTCACTGTATTTCATTATAAATGCATCAGTGAATATGCATGCTGACAAGAAACGATCGCCATTTGGATGATAGAAAGTGAGTAGTATATAAATTAAGAAAGGTATTTCACAGTGTCATCGGAACGTCCAAAGCCACAGGCTTGAAACACCAATTCGTGTGGTAGTGGAACAGTTGCACACTCCAGTAATTTTTGGTGGAAAGTGTGGCTTCTCACACGACTGTGCCATAACTGTAGTCCGTTGTGAGGTACACAAGCTACAAAGTTGCCTTCCGATGGGCTCCAGGTTTTGCAATTGCTAAGCTGGTACACTGAGGATATATAAGGGGCTGCCCGCAGCTTTCCCATGTAGTGACCATACAGCTGCAGTGCTGTGGTGATGACACCATTCCATCATTGAAATGAAATAGCACACATCACAAAGGTTTTTTTTTTCGCTGTTAAGTTGAGCAAATGCAACAGTTTTGGGTGCTGAATGGTAACGCTCATTCCTTGAATACCATTTCCACTAGCACATGTGTGCCTCTGCTTCCTTACTCGACTTATCGTACATCCCAGTGCCGTGCTGCGGCAGCGGCATGTTTACTGTCTATACTCGGGTACATGTCAAGAAAAAAAGCGGCCTCTGCCTGCCAGAGGACCCCCCCTCCAGCCAATGGTACCGCTCTGTCAACGTGACATCATTGTAGACCCACTCCGCTCGGCGCTCTGGTTTCTCTCTTGAGCGCGGCGCGGAGGTGGTCTGCTGCGACGTCACGTTGACGGAGCGGCACCATTGCCTGAAAGGGGGGGGGTCCTTTGCCAGGCAGAAGCCGCTTTTTTTTTTTTCTTGACCTGTATACGAGTGTCGTTGTCTCGGGCCAAAGCACCTGCATATGCGAGAATTATTTCTCATTTCCGCGGACGCGTATTCTCTCACGATACTGTTGCCACGTTTGGAGTGCACTACGGATATCCTCCTCTTGGACGGGAAATCGCGCGTTCTGCTGCCATACTTCCGTCTCTTTTTGACGTCATGTCCGGCGCGACGCCTCGCCCTTTGGAAGGGTGTTCGTCGCTCCGCTACGGCGGTCTAGCGACTTAAAGGGGCCCTGAAACGCATTTTACGCACATTGATTTTATTGCACATTTCTTTGTGTGGGACTTGACGATGACCGAAACACCAGTGAAAGCGGCGAAATTGAACCGTATTATATTTTAATTTGTACCTTGAAATCGGTTTCCGCGCTGACTGCAGCGCCATACATCAACAGTTTCTCCGAGCGGATATGACATCACCATGCTGCTTTGCTGCAGGTTCTGATTGGCCGGGAACTATAGGGAATAAAAATATGCATCGCACATATCGATAATGCACCGAATATAAGAAATTCCAAATTCAGAACGTGTTTTATGCTTGCTAAAGGTACAAATTTGGGCATTACAACTTCATTTTGCTTGTAACTGACACAAGGATCGCTGTGCGGCCCACGTGGTGGTTGTGGTAGGAAGGCCACAGAGGGCAGCACGGTTCCGGTTCTGCAAGATGTAAGCCGCGTTTTGATTGGAAGCAGCATGCACGCCTTGGGATGCCGATATCTGTCGTCTGCTTTTATTTTGAATTTGTAAGTTGAATAACTTGCGTTTGCCTGCATCGATCTCGAAAATTCTTTTTGCATTTACCTCAGAACAATACAACGAACCCGTTTCGATGCAAAACTCAGCGAGTAAAATATGGTGTCAGGGCCCCTTTAAGGCACCCGGCTGCTGATCCGAAGGTCGCGGGATCGAATGCCGGCCGCGGCGTGTGAATTTAGATGCAGGCGAAATGTCCGCGTGTACTGTGCCATGTCAGTGCACGGTATAAGAACCCCAGGTGGTCGAGGCTTGAGGAGCCCTCTACTACGGCGTCTCTCATGATCGTATCGTGGTTTTGGGACGTAAAATTCCCAGAAATTCAGGGTGTTTCTCGGCGTCACGTTGTTTTCGGTGGACTACATTTCATTTTATTACCGGAAGGACTTACCTCGTGACTGCTTCCCCGTGTTTGCTCTAGCAGAGCTAGGGCACCAAGCTCTACATCGTCGAATGCGAACATTTTGTAGTCGAGTTCACCATTTCATCCCTGATTGGTCCATAGGGCTGCTGCGAACTCTATGACTGGATGGAGGTATCGTCATTACGTGTAACTCGGCGGGCATGGCTAACCTTGACTATCTCGGCCGCGTCGGCTGCATTTCGATGGAGGCGAAATGTTGAGGCCCGTGTGCTGTGTGATGTCGGTGCGTGTCAAAGAGCCCCAGGTGGTCAAAATTTCCGGAGCCCTCCGCTACGGCGTCTCTCATAATCGGAGCTGGTTTTGGGACGTTAAACCCCACATAACAACATAGCTAACCTTGACGATGTGCGGAATCGTCGCTCGCGACGTTCAAAACAGCCCCGCCCGAAGTGTGCGCTGTTGTGTACTCCCCCCGAGTTTCTTCCGCGAAATTGATTGCGATCAAACGGCAAACACGACAGAGGTGGACGATGAGATACGGAGGTCGCCGAGCAGGGAGATAAGAGGTTTCCACGGATAATTCTCGTCACCGATTGTCACCTCCATCAGTCGAGTGAAAGAAACCAGAGAGATGAACGCATTCACATTTTTCAATTTTCACTATTTACTTTCGAAAAAAAAAAGCATAATCAATAATACATAAAAGTACACTTGTCTAATTTACAACGCTAATTCGCTAATTATGAGTCCTAATCACATCCTAGTTCACATTACTAAGGAATAGTAAAGTCCGAATTACTTCCGTGGGGGTGGCATCCGACGTCGTAGTTGATCACTCGCTGGAGCCCTCGGGGCGTGGCCGGGGGAGCGACTTGAATCCAGGGACCGGAGCGTAGCCGATGCAGATTCTGCCCAGACGAGCGTCTTCTCTTCGCCAGAGCCAAATTTCGAATGCCCCGAGCTCGCGTCGGCTTCTTCCGAATTATTGCCGCGCTCTCCCGTGATTCCTCTGGTGGTCGACTGTGGGAGAGGAGCCTTTCTTACCGCTGCGTCCGTGCGCACGGTGTTTATACTGGACTTCGCACGGCGCCGAGACCCGTGGGGCCCGCGCAAGGGGCGACTGCGGTGTTCTGCTGTGCGCTACGGGAGGCCCACTCATGGGGGCGCACTGTCTGGCGTCTTCTTCTCGATGTTTGTCCGATATTCGCTGAACACTTCACTGAGCAAGTCCGTTTGCTGATATTCACTGAATAATTCACTGAGCATGTCCCTTTTAACCGGCACAATCGTGACACATCCCCCCTCTTAAATGAGTTTTACCGCACGGTAAAACTGCACACTGACGATACAAAAATACACAGCATATTCAGCAGCACTTCAACGACAGAAGGACCCTAGTGGTACACACTGCTGTGATGATTATATGTATGAATATATGCACTCAAAAACGCACAGCAATAAAAACCAAAACACGAAGCCGATTTAGGCCAGCCTGCTCATGAAGTCGGCTCCAACGTTTTCTCTACCCTTTATATACTGTATGTGGAATTCGTATTCCTGGAGTAACAGGCTCCATCTCATCAAGCGGCTGTTCGACGATTTACTCTTAGATAAATATTGCAGCGGCTGGTGATCAGTTTGCACTATGAAGTGCGTACCGAACAGGTACAGGTGGAATCTCTTAATTGCCCATACCAAAGCCAGGCATTCTTTCTCTATGGTGGAGTAGTTTTTCTCGCACGCATTCAGTTTCCTGCTTGCGTAAAAAACCGGATGAAGCACTCCTTCCTCTTCTTGCATTAGTACGGCGCCGAGGGCTTTGTCAGAGGCGTCCGTACGTAAGATGAACTCCTTGTTTGTGTTTGGGGCGAGCAAGACCGGTGGCTCTTCCATTCTCTGCTTTAGCTGACGGAACGCTGCTTCCGCTTTGTCCGTCCACTTTACGGTGTTCGGAGCCCCTTTCTTGGTTAGCTCCACCAGGGGGTGAGCTATATCGGCGTACTGTGGGATAAACTCCCGGTAATATCCAGTCAGACCAAGAAACGCTTGCACTTGTTTCTTGCTTTTCGGAATTTCCGCTGCTTGTATCCTTTTTAAGATGTCATCTTTGGCTGCAACGCGACCCATGCCGAGTTTATGGCCGAGGAACGAGACGGCCTCGAACCCAATTTCGCACTTGGTAGGCTTGACTGTCAAGTTAGCCGCGCGAAGTCCTTGAAATAATGTCTCGAGGACTTGTAGGTGTTCTTCCCACGTGTCAGTCGCCACGATAATGTCGTCTATATAGTGCTCCACATGTGCGATCCCTTCCAGCACCCGTCTCATGAGTTTCGTGAACGTCGCCGCAGCCGTCTTCAGTCCGAATGGCATGAACCTGAATTGGTACAATCCGCTCGCGCAGGAAAATGCTGTTTTTTCCTTAGATTCCTCCTCCATTGGAATTTGCCAATACCCTTTGGCTAGGTCGAATTTCGAGAAGACTTTCCTGTGTGCGACTCGTGCAAAAACGACATCCATTCTCGGAATAGGTTCCGCGTCTGCAATCAGAATGCCGTTTAGGCGTCTAAAGTCCACACATATCCGGTATGAGCCATCAGCCTTCTTGACCGCTACCAGTGGCGCATTGTAGGCGGACTCTGTACGCTCTATTATTCCCATTCTGAGCATCTCCTTTATTTCGGCTTCCAGTGGGTTCTGTGCTGATAACGGAAGCGGATACTGGCGGACATTAACCGGCTGTTCTGTTCTCAACCTGCAGTTGAGGACCGTTGTTTGGCCAGGCACATCGGAAAAGACAACTTCATACTTATTTAGGAGGGCTTTCACTTGCGACGCTTTGTCAGCGCTCAGCTCGGGGTTAATGATTACCCTCTCGGGTCCCATGCTCTTTGCAAGGTTGCACGTGGGCATGTCCGCGACCTCTTCGTCTTCCCCGATAACCATACAGGCAACTGTCCGGTCGTTCGGAGGGCTTCTCTCTTCGTATCTTTTCAACATGTTTATGTGAAAAACCTTGCTATTTCCATTTAACTCTAGCTCGTAGTCAACGTCATTCTTCTTCCGCGTGACCGGAAATGGTCCTTTCCACTGCATGGTGAGCTTATTTCTGTCACTTGGGAGTAGGATAAGCGCTCTGTCTCCTGGCTTTAGCTCTCTGTGTACCGCTTTGCGATCATAGAACTTCTTGTATTTTTCCCGGGCGTTTTCCAGGCTTTCATGCGCCGTTCTGCAGGTCTCTTCTAACCGCTCACGAAGTTCTAGCACATAGGTGTATGTCGTCTTCAGTTCGGCTTCGAGCTCTTGGTTGGTCCAAATTTCTTGTAGGATGGTTAGTGGCCCTCTCACGGTCCTACCGTATAACATCTCGAAAGGCGAAAATCCCAGGCTTGAGTGCGGTACTTCTCGATAGGCGAACAACAGTGCAGGTAGATATCTGTCCCAATCGGCTGGCCTTTCTTGACACATTTTCTTCACCATTTGCTTGATCGTTCCATTGAAACGTTCTACCAACCCGTTACCCATGGGATGGTAGGGTGTGGTTAGTAGTTGTTTAATCGACATCAGTCGGTTGATCTCTCTCATTAAATCTGATGTGAAGTTCGAGCCTCGGTCGCTGAGAATCTCCTTTGGAACTCCGTACCGGGCGAACATACTGAGAAGCGCCTCTGCGATCTCCACCGTGTCAATAGTCTTCAGAGCCACCGCATCTGGGTATCTGGTTGCCTTTTCTCGATGAAGGAGAAATTGGTCCGATGACGTCTATTGCCACTCTCTGGAATGGGAGTTCGATTGTGGGCATGTTGCCGAGTGGTGCTTTTCCCACTCGTCCCTTCGGTATAGTACGTTGACATATGTCGCACGATTTGACGTAGCGTTTTACGTCGCTCTGAACTCCAGGCCAGAAAAACTCTTCTGTTATCCTAGCCACTGTGCTTTTCGCTCCCTGGTGCCCCGCCATGATCGCGTCATGCCCGAGAGACAACACAGCGGCTCTCAAGCTCTCCGGTACAACGAGTTGAAGAATTTCTCTTCCAGAGCTGAAAATGCACTTCCTGTACAACAGATTGTCCCGTAGAAGATACTCAAACGTTGTCTGACCCCTCTTTCTCTTCTGAACTGCCCCTAACTTCTTAAAACAGTCCGCGAGTGTTCTATCCTCTTTCTGCTGTTTGGCTACCTCCGCCGGTGTAACCTTCAGCGCCTCTGCCGCGGGCACCTTGACCTTCGGCGTTTTCTCTCTTCTCGCCGTGGCCGCTCTGGTTTGCACCGCTGATGAAATGTGGGGGTCGCCTGCCTCCAGCTGTTTCACCTCCGTTGCCTCCTGACTTTTTCCGTTCCTTCTGCCTCCTTGAGGGGGCTGTTCTTTCTTTACATTGCTCGCAGCTCGGCGGATTCAATTGCGTTTCGTTTATCGCCCTCCATTTTGGATCTGGATCATCTACCTTTCTTACGCCAGGAATGTTTCCGAGCACTAAATCATACAATGGCTCTTCTAAGCACTTTGCCACCACTGCTCCTGAATAGTACGGTGTGGACACAGTGATGATAGCTTCGGGCAGCCACCTCATTGTACTGTCAACCAGCGCAACCGGCGTTTCCTCCCCTGTGAGCTCTTCGTCCTTGACCAAGGTTCTCCTTACAAGAACGGTATTTGTGCCGCTGTCCCTTAAGACTGAGATGCGCTTCCCACGAATATCTCCATCTACCACTGGCAAGCTGGGTTCGTCCCCGATTATTAAGTTCACTACTTCTCTCTTCGGTTCACTTTCAGTTTC
The DNA here is from genome assembly GCA_013339685.2 of Hyalomma asiaticum. NCBI lineage: Eukaryota > Metazoa > Arthropoda > Arachnida > Ixodida > Ixodidae > Hyalomma > Hyalomma asiaticum. The sequence goes on along the minus strand of CM023491.1, from coordinate 40,976,221 downwards.
GTCCGCGTCTCTAACGTCGGCGCTTGTCATCCACTCCCTCCGAGTGCTCACAATGCATGCGGCCTTTTCGGGGGTTCTACGCCTGCATTCCTAGGTGCGATGACCCCTTCTGTTGCAGTTCTGGCAAAAAAGCTGAACGGGTCCCCTTGCTTCTCTGTACCGGCAGTCTGCTGCACGGTGTCCCGTTCTATTGCAAATGAAACACCTCACGGTCGGACTCGGCGAGTTTTCCAAAAATCTCTGCTTCGTTGCATCAGTGCCTAAACCTCTCGGCGTATCTTCCTTCGCTTTTCCTAGGTTTCTTTGGCCTTGTGCTTCCATGAACTGATCGGCGAAGTCCGTCAGTTCCTCTACTGTCTTCAACTTCCGCTCTTTAAGAAATATTGCCAGCTTCGGGTGGCAGCAAGACAAAAACTGCTCTGTCAATATTAGCGCTTTGACTGCTTCGTACGATTCTTCCGTACCTGACATCTCGATCCATCGGTCGAGGTAGTTTGATAGCCGGGATGCAAATTGTTTCCCGGTCTCTGACTCATTGGGCTTACTACCCCGAAACCTCTCTCGGAATCCCTCGGCTGTCAGCCGGAACCTCTGTAGCAGGGTGACTTTCACCTTATCGTAGTCCGTCGACTCCGACGCGGGCATCCTTCCGAACACTGTCAGTGCTTCGCCAACCAAACAAAGGCTCAGTGCTGTCGCCCACTCGCTTCTTTCCCATCCTTGCCCCGAGGCAATTCTTTCAAAACTGTGCAAATACGCGTCAAGGTCATCGCGTTTATCATCGAACGCGGCCATCAACTTTCTGGGGCATATATTTGCCGCTCTCGGCACTTCTACTCGGGCTGTCGATGAGGGTCTTTCTTCGCTCCGCGCTCGTACATTAGCGTCTGCTACCCGCAACTGCAGTTCGAGCAATTCTTTTTCCTGCACTGCCTTTTCTCTCTCTTGCGCTGCCTTTTCTGTTTCTAACGCCACCTTTTCCTTTTCCAATGCCGCCATTCGTACGGCTCTCTCCTCTGCCTCTCGGGCCGCTTCACGCGCTGCTGCTCTCTCATCTCTCAGCCTCTGTGATTCCTCTTCATATAGCTTAAGCATTTCTTCTTTGCTAAGCCCTAAATTCCCGGACATCATCATCAACTTTTCCAAGTCCATCGCTCTGGTTCAGGTACGAGCACAAGCGTACCGGCGCTCACCGAATGACAAAGTGACTGTTTAAGTTGAATCCTGGCAGGCTCGCCAAATTGTCACCTCCATCAGTCGAGTGAAAGAAACCAGAGAGATGAACGCATTCACATTTTTCAATTTTCACTATTTACTTTCGAAAAAAAAAAGCATAATCAATAATACATAAAAGTACACTTGTCTAATTTACAACGCTAATTCGCTAATTATGAGTCCTAATCACATCCTAGTTCACATTACTAAGGAATGGTAAAGTCCGAATTACTTCCGTGGTGGTGGCATCCGACGTCGTAGTTGATCACTCGCTGGAGCCCTCGGGGCGTGGCCGGGGGAGCGACTTGAACCCAGGGACCAGAGCGTAGCCGATGCGGATTCTGCCCAGACGAGCGTCTTCTCTTCGCCAGAGCCAAATTTCGAATGCCCCGAGCTCGCGTCGGCTTCTTCCGAATTATTGCCGCGCTCTCCCGTGATTCCTCTGGTGGTCGACTGTGGGAGAGGAGCCTTTCTTACCGCTGCGTCCGTGCGCACGGTGTTTATACTGGACTTCGCACGGCGCCGAGACCCGTGGGGCCCGCGCAAGGGGCGACTGCGGTGTTCTGCTGTGCGCTACGGGAGGCCCACTCATGGGGGCGCACTGTCTGGCGTCTTCTTCTCGATGTTTGTCTGATATTCGCTGAACACTTCACTGAGCAAGTCCGTTTGCTGATATTCACTGAATAATTCACTGAGCATGTCCCTTTTAACCGGCACAATCGTGACACCGATAGGGCCAGCGCGTGATAACGCGGACAAAAAGGAAATCCCCCATTCAAAGGTCGACCGCGATACAGCATTTTGTCCGGTTCGTAATTTTGAGTTTGGAGGAGGAGGAGGAATAAACATTTATTTTCAGAAACGGCGATTGTCGCCCGAGGTGGGCGGCTCTCTCTGTCCAGAAAGCCGTTGGCTAATGCCGTTTGGAAACGTATGTTTTTTCTCAATTAACCCAGAAGTCGACTCAACCGTGGGTGATGGTCTTTTCTTTGGTCTCGAAATGCGAGACTGCCACAATGAACATGTAGGAAGTTATTACGCCTAACGTCATTCGAAATCGTCCTTGCGTTCAGGTATACGAATGCTTCCGCGCGGTGGCTCCCGGTTTCTTTGCCTTTTAAGGCGAGGCCATTACGGGACGTAATTGTAGGTGAGCACATTTTTTAGGGGCGAAGCTCCTTAAAGCGGCACCCGTTCGTCCCTCGTCGTAGTCGTAGTAGTGCGTAACCAGTCTTACGCTTTGACCTCCAAGGTGGTGCCGGTGGGAGATTTCTCCTGTGCGTTGTTGAACAATAAAAAATTCGCAGCGTGCGCGTTAACTAAAAGCCGAATTCTTCTGTCTCTCATTCCCCATTAGCAGCCATTTCGTGCGTCCCCGATGTATGTAGTAGTAGTAGTTAGTAGTAGGTAGCCACCGGCGCGTGCCTGCTGGAGCGCACGCACGCGCCGAGGGCGAGCGCGTGGCACCTGGCGCTCGCCCTCGCGCGAGCGCCGGGAGCCACGCGCTCCCCGGCAAACTCGACACTGCCCCGGCAAACGCGAGAGACAACGTTGGCGCAGGCAGCGTCTCCTAGCGAGTTTCTTGATTGAGAAATACCGACTGCTCGCGTTGGAGAAGCGTTCACCGGCAAAACCCATATATATATATATACACTGGATCTTGACTTGCAATGAAGTGCCGGTGGGAGATTTCACTTGTGCATTGGGCATAGTTGAACCGTGAGGATTCGTAGCATGCGCGTTAACTAAATTAATCCGGAACTCGGCACGATCTACGATGCACATCCCGAGCTTCGCCCACTCATCATCATTCACTCCGTGGATATGCTGTAATTTTTTTTTTCCGCGTTGCTGTATTATTTTCTATTGCGGGGAGCGTCTTGGCAGCCCGCCTTCGAGTTCATTCTTGCGTCCATTGTCCCTTAGCGAGAGTTTTTGGCAGCCGGCCGATATTAGCCGAAATGTTTTGCATATGTATGCAAAGATCAAGCAGTTGCCGCCCTGACGAAGACAAGTCCGCATGTCGAAACGTTGGCTCCTGCGACATTCCCTGTTCTAAATCGTATTTTGCGATTTGTTCATCGATTCAAAGATCAATTGGTAATTCATGCGTACGTTTTTACGAGGAACAGAAAGTTTCGCAGACAAGCGAACGGCGTGCAGCACGAGACGCCCCCGAGTCGGGGAAACTGTAAATTGATTTCAGTGCTTGCGAACCCAGAGCCTGAGCTGGCTTTGAAATCTTTAATAGTGGTACAGCGCAATTAAGCGACACACTAGAGGAGGAGAGGAGACAAACCAGAGCTGGCTTGTCTCTCTGGTTGTGTCGTTGTAGCTCCTGTGCACTTCGATGGTACCCCCTAAAACTGCACGATACGCCGAAACGCCTTGCTCATGAAGTATTTCACTTTGTCCGTATAGGCTTCTTTATGTTTACGAATAGTGTGTTGCCGGAATACTATACGTTGTCGGCAACTTTGGTGGCGCCACGTTTTGATGTAGGTCGTAACCCGAATCGCACAAAACTAATGTTGTCGCGGCCTGGACGTTCTTACGCAGCTGCTTTCATGTAAAGAGGCTGCCTCGAGGTGATCATGACTATCAGTACTTTGTTTCTCAGTACTTATTCTTTCTGAGAGAACGCTGAGGCGACCGAAGAAAAAAAGAAAAGAAAAAAACCGGGAAGTATTGCAGTTGGCTCAGTACTTTCACAGTACTTTTTCTTTCTGCGAGAACACTGAGACGACCGAAGAAAAAAAAAACGCGGATGTATTGCAGTTGGACGAAACTTCGCAAGACGTCGTTGCCCGGCAACGGCACCGTAAAACGCCATCCGTAAACGCAATCCGTAACCGCAAAGAAGTTTACGAACGAAGCGAAATCCCCTAATCAGCATTTGTGTAGTGCTACTAACACTTGACTCACGCGTACACACAACGAAGAGAAACCGTCATCTGTACAGGACACCGACCCAACGCGCGTCAACTGATCCAGCGATAGTGGATGCGAGGTTACGTTTGTTATTTATTACCTCCCCGCATCCTCGTTTTCCACCGGAGGCATCGCGGCGGAATGAAATTTAAACAGTACATCAAGTAACGGCGTTCGTTTTCTGACCGGTTCATTGTAAGCGCCAGTGCGCGCGCTTAATCATCGAGTCAGGTGCAACGGGGCGCTGACTTTCCTGGTTGCATAAAGCGGCGAGAGCTAGTATTGGACGTGAAGTGTTTCGTTAGGCTTAATTTAGAGCTCGTTCTTGACTGGTTCAGTTTATTCTCCCCCCGCCTTCCGAAATGGCCTCCGTACTGAAACGTTCCGTATGGCCGTTCCAATAATTCCGTATGTGTCCGTAAAACTCACATGGAAGTATATGGAAAATATACGGCAAATATATGAACAACGTACGGACTTTGTATTGAAAATATGGAATTATTGGAATACGGAACGGTACGTTTTCAGTAGGGCTATGCGCCATTGTGGGAAGTTGGCCTTTCATAAACAGTCTTTGGGCCTGTAATGAAATACGAAACCGAAATATGCTTTAAGGTACTATTGTCCAGTGAGAACGTTATAGTTTGAAGCTTACCGTTTTTCACCGCATTTAATTTTCTATCGCGTTTTGTGTGCGCTGGACTCCGCGGCCCCCGATCAGCCGCACTCGCCCGCGATGGCTTCGCCCGGGCGCACGAAACGCGCAGCATCGAAGCGGTTAAAGTGAATCGCCCGCCAGCGCAGTGGCGGCGACCCTTCTCAGAATTCAGATCCTCTGGCGGTACGAAGCTATAGTGTGGATTGGGCAAATGGGTTTGAGGAGGAAAGACCATGGTGCACAGAGAGAAAAGAATGTGCGGACGGGGACCAGTGTGTCCTCTCTCTCTCTCTCTCTCTCTCTCACCCCCTCGTTATCCATTAGTATTTCTTTCCTTGCCGGCGGCTCGATGATGCGTGATGGAGTGCAGGACCTTTCCCACACGACGGGAAAGTTTATTGCCGAGCTGCGGCCGCAAATAGCCCGTGGCTTGAAACGACGGCCTTGCCCGAATGGGAGAGCTCTCTTGCTTGCCGCAGGGCCCGTGAGTGTGGCAGGGGCCGGGGCACGTACGGTGGTAACCTGCAAAACGAAGAAATGAAAAGTGCTGTAGACACCATGGTGGGATTGGGGTTGAATGAAGACGTTATTGCCGTTGTTATGCGAGCGCGATGGCCGGTGGTTAGCGAGCCAGCGTTATTAGCCAGCGTTGGCAGAATGCGAGGGGAGATGCGGTAGTTGAGATTGGTCCGAAATCGACGCGGTTACTCGCATTTTCATTTGTCAGCGCGCGCACATCTCGTTATCAGTATTCGTTCATTTTGCCCACGCTTGGCCCTTGCGCCAATAAAAACTACTTGTCAACACCATCTAATCGATGCGGACAGAATAATACCCCGTTGTTGCATAAAGTGGGAGGGAGTCTCCGGGAAGGCTTCACGATGGCTTGTCTTGGAATGAATAGTGAAGAGAGTGCACGACTCGCGGTTTTACATGCTAAAAGTGCAAATACATTAAGGCGCTTCGGATGCAGATAAGTCGTGACTTATTTTAATCGTCTCTTTGCCAGTCCCCCGATGCAAGCGTGTGCCAGTGTTCAAACGTTTACAATAGACGTGGACTTGTCGGCACGCCTGTAACCGTTCACAGAATGCCAAGTTAACGAAGGCATACACGAGCCGTCTGGTTAATGCAATTTGCTCAGTTCGGTCATTTCAACAGCAAGAGGATATCGAAATTTCTGGATTGTTCCGCGATATGATACGAGCATACCGCACCGGCGAAGCGGTGGGAGTGGCTTATTGGTAACGGACAGCGGGCTGCGCTGTCAAAAGGGCAAGACGCAGCCCGAAGCACGAATGAACGCCTTGTCCTCTTGCGCCACCGCTGGAGGCGCTGTTAAAACAGCACTTCGGGTGACGTCAGAAGGGGGCTAGGAGCTCCTTTGTCGTTGGCCGCGCTTAGCTGCCATAGCCGCGCCTTAGCTAGAATAGCTGCGTTTACGTTCGCTTGTTCGAGATGTGACAGTGTGCGCGTAGTCAGGGATCGCCACCTGAACTTTTTCAGTATTACAATAATAAATGGTTGTATTAAGGCCAATGAACACGTATATCCATCTTGTGTATTCGCGCAATTACGGCAGTCACCCCATTTGTTCGAACCGGCTTGAGTCTTTGCTCTTCAATCGCATTCGGACACGTTGTCGCTCTGCTAATTAGTGTATAACTCGGAGGATCTCTGGGCCAGGTCACTTCAGCTCACCCTAAGTGTAGTGGACTTCGTTCTGCATTGGGAAGTACTGCTCGCAAGCGGCGGCCGGGAGATTTTCTGCCGACCTAGACCATGGTCAACGAGCCGCAAGAGCCAGTGGAGCCCTGGTCCGAGGGTCCTCCCACCCACTACTGCCGTTAAAACACCTACGTAATATCAAATTTTCGTACTTCTCCTCGAAGGGTTGTCCCGCGACTGTGGTCTAGTTCATCATCAAGCCTCGTTGGGCCATGCAGGTGTTGTTGAAAGATGCACGTAACGCTATCTCGGGGCGTACTCGAAAAACTTCTGCATTGACTGATTCTAGTGAATCGTTATCCTAGTCACTGACACTTGCGTGGTCACGTGGTGCGGCCGTAGTCTCCTATGGAAGCAGCGCACTGCTTCCCGGGGTCGTTGGCTGTGAACAGCGTGGATGTGCGGTGTTGTGGAGGGATGGGATATCGCGGTGGCAGGAAGGGGTCAGTGTCGATGGTGAGGGTCTCAGCAGCAGGCAGTGCGTGTAGTGCACCCTTGAGTGCCCACGCGGGGCAACGCCCCCTCTCCCCCTTCTTGCCTCCCCTCTCAGTGGACGCTGCTCTGAAGATGGCAACTTCTGCAGGCCAGCACGCGCGTGCGGACACGGCCGAATTACTGCGGAGAGAGGACGCTGACCCGCTCGGCTCGGCCGTGCCGCTTCCGTGCATCGGAGATACCGTTTATTCTTCGTTGTTTTAGCACGGGCCAGGGAGAGCTACTACAGTCTGTTTCAGAAGTTCCGTACAGCGCTGTGGAAGCAACAGCCCACTTCGGCCAATCCGGAGGGCGAACACGCGTTGAACGTGTCCTTCCGCGATTTGTCATCTGCCCAATGGCGGGCGCTGCGGTGGCAGCTGCAGCCCTGGAAGGAGGAAGAAGAAGCGGGGTGTGCGTGTCCCAACAATGGCATTTCGTCTCGCTTCGGAAGAATTCAGCGCTCGATGGCCTCGTAGCATTGGCTCTGCTGCGCGGAATTGGTGAAACAGACTATATAGTTCCACACCCTCCGAGAAGAAAGAAAGAAAGAAATGAACGCGAAGACGATGCGCGTGAGATTTGCTCTCCGCTCGGCACAGACTCACCCAATCCGACCAGATGCGGGTCGACGCTATGCTGCGAAAGGCGACCAAGCTCGCCCACGGCCTCCTCACTATACTGCAACGACACGTTTACTTGTCCTAGGGACACACAACACTCTTAGCGAGCTATTAGAAGCTCAATGGACCAGCCAAAGGCAACGCCTCTCGCTCACAACCACTGGTCGGCATGTACTGTCGCGACTGGGATACCCAGTCTTAACCAGTGGCGACGAAAACACCGCCTTTACGGTTCCGACTTGGGTCCGTAAAACTTTAAAGGTGCACCCACTTCCACGAACATGCATCCTGAGCATGACGCAGGACGCAGGCGCGCCCGTGTTGCATACTTGGTGCGTATGCTCGCTGACATCCCCGAAACCAGTACCTTATACACTGATGCCGCACGGTGCCGACACGGGTACTCCGCAGTGGTGTTGGACGGTACTGACACCTTGCTTACGGCTGCCTCTTTGAGGGGTCCCAGACCAACAGACGGCGAGGGTCCTTGGTGTCGCACTTGCTGTGCGACACGCTCTTCAAATTCCCGGAGAAGTTTACATATTAACTGACTCCCAGCAAGCGTGTCGCGCCTTCATGATGGGACGCGGCTTCTCCAAGGCAGCTCAACGCATTCTACGCGAATCGCCAAACACAAACAGAGACACATCCGACCCACACCGGGTCCACTTGGTCTGGACTCCTGGCCATGCCTCATTGTCGGGTAACGACCGCGCACACGCGGTCGCTCGAGAAATTATCCACCGAGCTGCCCGGCATGGCGTGGACGGGAGTACAGACCAGGCCGGCCCTCCACTCACATACCGCGACATATTAAAATATTACACCGCAGCTAGACTAAACATGTGCCCGCCGCCGCCATCGTTCTCGAGAGAGGAAGAGGTGGCGCTCCGTCAACTTCAAACGCACACCTTCCCCAACCTGCGCTCATGCATAAATTTTACCCGGAACGTTACGCAGACTCTTGCCCGGGCTGTGGTTGCTCCCCAACGACATTCCACGTCACGGTGGAATGCGTCTCCACATTATTCCCTCCCCTCCCCGCTATCCTGCGTCCCCTCCGCACCAAGGAGCTGTGGGAAGACGCCCTCTGCGACGGGCCTCCCGAGGTCCGCCGGGCCCTAGTTCAACGGGCACGTGTGGTCGCCACGATTGTCTTAGGGATCCCGGACTAGGGTTCCCTCCCGCATGCTCATTATTCATTACTAAATAAAAATGTTCATTCTCTCTCTCTCGAAGTTGGAGGTGGGAGAGAAGCGATTAGACATTAGCCGGGGGCGGGGGTACAGTGTTCTAGAAGGAGGCAGGGGATTTAGTTGTAGAGCTCCTGGCGTGTATCCGGAAGGGCAGCGATTAGACGGGAGCAGGAGATGAGGCGGAGACTGCGTTGCCCAGAACGTGTCCGGTTTCGGAGTCTTGCCGTTGGACGAACGGTGGTGTCTACGCTTTGGGCGAGTCGGTGCAAACGCATCGGTCGCGTCGTGAAAGGGAAATGACGCACTGAGAGTGGCGCTGTGTTTCGTCGTTCTTGCTCACTTTGTCGTTTCCTTGGCGACGTAAATAGCCTCAGAATTCCCGGTACGGGAAACGCTATTGAGACACTTGGGTCTTGCAGGTTGCCGTCTGCTAAGCGCTAGAAAAGTTTTGGCCGAATACCCTACATATTTTTGTCGCGCGCGCCGCGCTCACACACACACACACAGAGAGAGAGAGAGAGAGAGAGAGAGAGAGAGAAAAAACCATCATCAGCAGGATGAAGGGCTGTCCCAATGCTCCCGACCTTTCCTGTCCTGCGCGAGCCAATTCCATTTGATGCTTGCGAATTCCCTTAATTTCTTCACCCCATCTTACTGTCTGTCGTCCACGGCTGTGCTTTTACCCTCTCTTGGTATCCATTCCGTCGTTCTAACTGGCGATCGGTCATCTAGCCTTCCCATCACGTGGCCTGCCCATCTCCATTCTTTTTTCTTAACGTCGGTTATTATGTCTGCTACCCCCGTCTTTTCCCTGACCTACTCGGCTGTCTTCCTATCTCTTAACGTAACGCCTCTCATTTATTGTTCCATCGCACGGTCTTGGTTCTTAACTTCCTCTCGAGCATCTTTGATATTCTCCCAAGTTTTTGCCGTACGTCAGCACTGCAAAATGCAGCACTAACAATGCTGGGTGGCACGGCGCAAAGACGAGTTTTCGCAATTGAAAGCACACATTAGAGGATGGCTTCCATGCCTTCGGATGTCTCGTTTCTCTCCTGACACATGAAGAACCGTTTCACGAAAGTTCTTGCATCCAGGGGCCTCTTCCCACCATTTTTAATGGCGACTCGTGGTGTTGACGCTGCCTTGACAATTTCTGGCCGATTTCAACTTGTCCAAATGCGGGTAATTACCGTTATTCTAACTGCTGTATTTGGAAGGAAGAAAAAAAAATGCTCTTAGACGACGCAGACACAACGTGTCTCCTTCCTAGACCCGAACGTCGCCGAAGAAAAAAAAAAAAAAAGGAAACCACGAACATCGCCGCTAGAGTCGTGCAGCGTCGTCATCGCACGTCGGATGCGGGAACGCGCCTACGTACGCCTGTTGGTGTAACGACAGTAGGTGTGTACACTTTCCGTACCTGCAAACGTTTCCGGATGCGAGGGAGAGAGTTGTTTTCGTCGCATCTCTTCGAATGTCGGGTGACGTCACGAGTTCGCGTGTAGTCAAGAGAGGAAGTGTTCGGCTTGAGGTGACTGCTGCTGGCCCTGCGCCTCTTCGCGTTAGAGAAAAGCACCTCCATTTTGGAATCTAGCACGCGAGTGGAAAGCACTGTTGGGGCTGTGACGTCACAGCCTCGGCCCAACGTGCATTTCTACAGGGGGAGGTGTCACGCATAATTAGTAGCGCAGAGAAGGGGTGAAGACATATTTGAGGCCGTAGTGCGTTTTCTAAACTTGTGTGTGTGTGTGTTTAGGTGAACAAAAATGTATCTGCACGGACGAGCTGTATGAATGTTCCATTAGGCGCATACTGTGAGGGGCACCTCAGCAGTGCTGAGCATGCAGTAGGCCGTAACAGCGTGGCGCAGTAGTCCAGCGCTGCCAAAAATGAAAGAAAGAAAAAGAATGCCTTTGAAGGCCCGGTGGCCCGCCTACGGAGTCATTTGGCGCCTCTTCTTCAAGCTTCTGTGTCAAGCTCCAAATAGCTCGCACGAACGCGTGATGTCGAAAGTGTGAAAGGGTCTAGTTGCTTCGAGAAAATAGGCGTAAGGTGCGAGAAGTCCGTGGTCCATTTCGGAGGACGATTTGAAAAAAATACACCTCTCGTCTGGCACTTCCGTGCTATTACACGTTCGTATAGCTTCCTCCTTCCTTGTTAATGCTCAGGTGTGTTGTTATTCGCGCTGCTAAGCTCGGAGTGGCGGGTTCGACTCCCGCGCCACTGCGCCACTGCAGCCACGCCGTGTACGTGATATGGACTAACATTTAAGAATGTGGCTGGGTCGAAAATCTGAAGGTCCACCACCGGACATCTCATGGAAAACGTCCTACCGTTGTTCCTAATGCCAGGGCAGCTGGGTAGACATAAATGAGCGTCGCACGTCGCTAGTGCTGGTCGCGATGAGCCCGATCCTTCTTGAGTTTCTGAAATGTGATTTGATGAATTTTGGGCTTTCACGTCCCAAACCAGATGTGATTATGAGAGGCGCCGTTAGTGGAGGACTCCGAAAATTTTGCCCACATGGGGTTCTTTTACGTGCAATGACATTGCACAGTGTACACGGGCCTCCAAATTTCGCCTCCCTCGGAATGCACACGCAGCGCTGCCGGGATTCGAATCCCGCGACCCTCGGATCCGATCCGAGTACCATATCCAGCAGATCTCCGTGGCGGGGGCAGTTTCTGAAATGTACTTTGGTCGCTTCCGCAGCTTGGCTGAAGTCGCCATTCACGTGCGAGGAATTCGACCCGAATCGGGACCGACCGCGATCGAATGCGACTTTGCGACTCCCGTGTTACGTAGACATCGTCCCACTCCACCGGCTGACCAGCCTCGCTGACCTATTCGCGAATCGATGGTCTAAGCTGTATTGAACGGACCGAACCAAGTCTGGATTCGGGCTGTTACGACCTTGTGGAGAGCTGCTGAATGGGGAGAAAAAAAAAAAATAACGTTCGCGTAATCGAGGTTTAATCGTAGCGGCGGTATTAGTTCCTCGCCAGACTCCACTTCCTTGCCGAAGCGACAAAGAAGAGCATCGCGTCTTGAAGCGCGGTTGCGTGCTTGCGGACCCTTCGGAAGATCGCGGCCACTGCGAGAGAGAGAGAGAGATGCCGCCGTGGTGGCGTGACGCACGCCACACGATGCTACCGCGCACAGCGTCCAAGGAGGTTTTTTTTTTTAATGCGAAGCATTTCTTAGCGAACTTCGGCGAGTTTGAGCGTATCTATCTATCTATCTATCTATCTATCTATCTATCTATCTATCTATCTATCTATCTATCTATCTATCTATCTATCTATCTATCTATCTATCTATCTATCCGCCTACGATTTTGTGCTCTCCTGGCCGTTTCGCTAATCGGAGGTTACGAAATTGGTATGCCACTCATGACTACAGACGAACATAAATGACAGGTCATAACATTAAATCATGATAGCATGTCATGAGGGCATGATTTACATGCACGGTCTTAGTGCTCTCCTAGCCGTTTCGCTAATGGGATGTATACAAAAATTGGTATGCCACAATATGACTGGATGGCTGCCGTGCCTTCGGATGTCTCGTTTCTCTCCTGACACATGGAAGAACCGTTTCACGAAAGTTCTTGCATCCAGGGGCCTCTTCCCACCCATTTTTAACGGCGATTCGTGGTGTTGACGCTGCCTTGACAATTTCTGGCCGATTTCAACTTGTCCAATGCGTGTACTTACCGTTATTCTAACTGCTGTATTTGGGAAGGAAGGAAAAAAAAAATGCTCTTAGACGACTCAGACACAATGTCTCCTTCCTAGACCCGAACGTCGCCAAAGAAAAAAAAAAAGTAAGAAAACCACGAACATCGCCGCTACATTCGTGCAACGTCGTCATGGCACGTCGGATGCGGGAACGCGCCTACGTACGCCTGTTGGCGTAACGACGGTGGTTCCCCCCACCCCACTCCCTTCTCAACCGCAGCTGTGAGTGTGTACACTTTCCGTATCTGCGAACGCTTCCGGCTGCGAGGGGGAGAGAGTTGTTTTCGTCGCATCTCTTCCGAATGTCGGGTGACGTCACGAGTGCGCGTGGTGTCAGAAAGGAAGTGTTCGGCTTGAGGTGACTGCTGCCCCTGCACCTCCATTTTGGACTCTGGCACGCGAGTAAAACCGCTGTTGGGGCTGTGACGTTCACAGCCTCGGCCCAACGTGCATTTCTACAGGGGGAGGTGTCACGCATAATTAGTAGTGCAGAGAGGGATCAAGACGTATTTGAGGCCGTAGTGCGTTTTCTAAACGTTCTTTTTTTTTCTTTTTTCTTGTGTGTAGGCGAACAAAGATAAGTCTGCACCGACGACCTGTGTGATTGTTCCATTAGGCGCGTACTGTGAAGGGCACCCCTGCAGTGCTGAGCATGCAGTAGGCCATAACAGCGTGGCGCAGTAGTTCAGCGCTGCCAAAAAATAAAAAAAAAGGAAGAAAAAAGACTGCCTTTGAACACCCGTTGGCCCGCTACAGCAGTCATTTGGCGCCTCTTCTTCACGCTTCTGTGTCAAGGCTCCAAATAGCTCGCACGAACGCGTGATGTCGAAAGTGTGAAAGGGTATAGTTGCTTCGAGAAAATAGGCGTAAGGTGCGAGAAGTCCGTGGTCCATTTCGGAGGACGATTTGACAAAAAAAAAAAAAATACACCTCTCGTCTGGCACTTCCGTGCTATTACACGTCTCGTATAGCTTCCTCCTTCCTTGTTAATGCTTCAGGTTGTGTTGTTATTCGCGCTGCTAAGCTCGGAGTGGCGGGTTCGACTCCCAGCGCCACTGCGCCACTGCAGCCACGCCGTGTACGTGATTATGGACTAACATTTAAGATCGTCGCTGGTCGAAAATCTGAAGGGCCCCACACGACATCTCACTGGAAACGTCCTACCGTTTTTCTAATGCCAGGGCAGCTGGGTTAGACCATAAATGAGCGTCGCACGTCGCTATGCTGTCGCGCATTGAGCCCGATCCCCTCTTGAGTTTCTGAATGTGATTTGATTGATTCTGGGCTTTACGTCCCAAAACCAGATGTGATTATGAGAGGCGCCCGTAGTGGACGGACTCCGAAATTTTGCCCACATGGGGTTCTTTTAAACGTGCAATGACATTGCACAGTGTACACGGGCCTCCACAATTTTCGCCTCCCTCGAATGCACACGCCAGCGCTGCCGGATTCGAATCCGCGACCTCGGATCAGCATCCGAGGACCATATCCAGCAGATCTCCGTGGCGGGGACCAGTTTCTGAAATGTACTTTGGTCGCTTCCGCAGCTTGGCTGAAGTCGCCATTCACGTGCGAGGAATTCGACCCGAATCGGGCCCGACCGCGATCGAATGCGACTTTGCCGGACTCCCGTGTTACGTAGACATCGTCCCCCACTCCACCGGCCTACCAGCCTTCGCTGACCTATTCGCGAATCGATGGTCTACGCTGTCTTGAACGGACCCGAAACAAGTCTGGGATTTCGTGGCTGGTATTACGACCTTGTGAGCTGATGGTATTCGAAAAAAAAATAAAAAACACTAATGTTCGAGTTAATCGAGGGTTTAATCGTAGCGGCCGGTCCTGTATTAGATTCTCGCCAGACTCTACTTCCTTGCCGAAGCGACAACGAAGGGCATCGCGTCTTTGATAAGCGCGGGGTTTTTTTTTGTTGCGTGCTTGCGGACCCCTTCGGTGAAGACCGCAGGGCAACTCGACGACGAGAGAGAGAGAGAGAGATGCCGCCGTTGGTGGCAGTGACGCACGCACGCCACCACGATGCTGACCGCGCACAGGTCCAAGGTCCAAGGAGGTTTTTTTTTTTTTTTTGTTGATTGTTTTTGGGAGAGCGGCCACGCCCGCTGAACCTTACCGCGACTGATGAAGCCGGCGTTTGCCTATGGTTCAGCCCTGAAAGCTTGGCAGAGTGTCCAGAAACAAGTATCATTTCAAGCGCTCTGCTAAGCTCTTCACTAATCGTAATGTAAAAGCGCGTTGTTTTGGATCAACAAAAGAACCATTGAGCGAGTATCAAAGCCACGATATTGCACACAAGTTTCACCCAAGCACCCGTAGCACAAGGAGGCACATCAAGCAGTGTCTGTCGAGCAAAGCTGACCGCTTTATAAAGGGGTTAAGAAGCGTGAGGAAAACGCTTTTTGTTTTGTGCTATTTGGATGGCGTTAATCGATGTCCTGAGTAAGATGGCGGCCGCCGGCTTCACCTGAAGCACAAGATCTCCACTCCATAATTTTTATTAAATGCAAAGCATTTCGTAGCGAACCTCGGTGACTTACATCCATCCATCCGCCTACGACTTTGTGCTCTCCTGGCCGTTTCATTAATGGGATATATATACGAAAATTGGTATGCCACAACATGACTGCATGACCACATAAATGACAGTCATAAAATGAAAATCATGACATGCACGTCATTAGCAACATGATTTACATGCCACGCGTCTCGTTAATGGTACGTTAAACCCCACAAATCATCATATACCAAAATTGTTATGGCACAACACGACTGCATGACGAACGTAAATGACAGGTGATACTAACATTACAATCATGACATGCGTGTCGTGAACGGCATGGTTAACATGCCACAGTCTTGCTGCTCTTGCGGCCGTTTCGTTAACTTCGTATATGTACCAAAATCGGTATAGCGAGACAACAATGCAGATCCATTTTACGGTCTTTATGCGTGCTTCGCATTTCCTTGATTCCCACTACATGTGGGATCTGCCGTTTTTTTTTTTTTTTTAATTTTAAACCTCCTTGGCTGCGTACGTCGTCTTGGGCGAAAAGTAGTGTGGGGGGGGGGGGGGGAGGTTCTCGGCGGTGGCGTTTCGTCACCGGGGCGCGTGCATCGTGTACGAGGGACCAGCTGGACCAGCTCCCCTCCCCTCCTCGGGCTTTCGATTGCGGCGGCGGCTGGCTCGCGTGATCGACGCGGCACTGTGTGTGTGTGCTGCCCCCCGAGATGCAATTGTGTGTGCGCGTGGCCTTGATTGGCAAGCGGGGCCGACTAGCGGCGCCCTGGATACTGGCGAGGCGAGCACGCGCGATTTCTGGGCGACGGATGGATGGCGTTACAGAGCGAGGCCGTCGTCGGCATCTGCATTATGTACCCGTTCTTTTTGTCTGACTTGTGTAAACAAACAAATGCCTTACGGATGTCGCGTTATATTTTGGCGTATTCAGGTGGCAGACAAATTTGAAGTTAATTAACGGTTGCCTTCAAGCGTAGGAATTTTTGCCTCCGTCTTACATGGCGCTGGCCCAAGTCACCGTCATCTTTCTCTGTCTCTCTGTCTCGTTCTTTTTCAGCAGCGGTTCCTCTCGGTTGGTCGCCGTTGATGGCGGTTTTCTGGATGTCGGGAAAGCTTCGACGACTTTTCTTGTCCCGTACCTTCGTTGAGACGATGACTTTTACCGCACCCCGCCACGGCTGCCCTAGTGGCTGCGGTACTCGGCTGCTAATCCGATAATGCTAGGGCTGTTAGATTTAATCCCGGCCGCGGCGGCTGCATTTCGATGGAGGCGAAATGTCGAGGCCTGTGTATACTGTGCGATGTCAATGCATGTTAAAGAACCCCACGTGGTCGAAATTTCTGCATAACCGTCTCTCATAGTCAGATGGTTCTTTTGGGACGTAAGAACCAGTCAGAGATGAATTTTACCGCGTTTGCTTCAGCGTTGCTGCAGCATTTCGTGCGCAGTCCAAACGGGGCAAGATCTCCCTGCGCAGTACCGCGCGCTGCAGCCGCAGGTGTGACCTGAAATATATGAATTGATTCCAGGGGGATGAAAGTTTGTTCGTAGCGGTTAGCGCCTACGTGAGGCAATGCATGGCTAACGGGACTCGCTAGAGACGTTTGCTTCGGTCTGACAGTGTAATTCTGCACGGGATAAAAAGCTTCGGAACCGGGTGCTGCGAGCAAGTATCGTTGCACACATGGAATGTGGAGTGCACTGACTCCGCTCTGTATTTATTTTTTCTTTCGTGTACGCCTACGAGAACACTCAGGCAACATTGAAGACTCCTCTATAGCTCGTTGCGCGTGGACGGAAGCCTCGCAAGATAGCGTCACCAGCTTTGGTACTTCCAGAAACCTCGTATTCCAGGATACGTGATGGACGGTGAGAGGGACAGAATGTATAAGTGGGAAACGAAGTCGAGGCAGTCAAGAAGCTAGATGGGGCGACACGAACTTGAGTGGCTGGCATCCGTGTAAATGGAATAGTATCGCCCAGGACGAGGTTAATTGGAGATCGCTGGGAGAGGCCTGCGACCTGCAGTGGACTTATAGAATAGGTTGATCATGCTGATGGTGACAGTAATGATGAAGGCGTGTTCGGAACCTAAAGCACATCTCATTTGACATCGTGTAGTTATCGAGTGGCCAGTGAGAGCGACGGAATGGATACCAAGAGAGTTGGGAAACGCAGCAGAGGCAGGCAAAAGGTTTGATGGATCGACGAAAACTTAAGAAGTTCGCGGGGATAAAGTGGAACCAACTCGCTCAGGATGGGGCAAAATTGGAAATCGTTGGGAGAGGCCTTCGTCCTGCAGTGGACTTAAAATAGCTGATGATGGTGATGAGTTATCGAGTGTTTTTAGTGTTGACTGTCGCCACTGTTGGGAACTCTTCCCTCAAAGCATGACGTCATGCCCCGAGTGAAACCTCTGTCAAAAGTGCAACGGATCGATCGACACAATTCGGCTCCCGCGTGGCAGCGGTGATCCAGCCATCTCTTGTAATGACGCTTTCAATTATGGCCACGGACTCCTGCCACAGTGGAGAGACCGGCTCTCTCTCTTGATTGCGACTGCTGCAAGCGCTCGACCGAAGCAGACGGGCTTGCCCAGAGCTGGACGGCGCATGCGCGGGCCGCGTGCGCCGCCATTACTGTACACTGCAGCGAACGTGACTATGAGCGTGGTGTATTGTAAAGGGAAAGGGGAGACGCTTCATTGTACGCCGGTAATCCACTTGTTGCGCGCCGCTGGATGCGGAGGATCGCCGTAGGAAACAATGGAGTTATCGCGCACATTGGAAGAACTGGGGCCAAGGTCTTGTTTCTTTTTTATTGTTGTGTGCGTGTGTGTGAGAGAGAGAGAGAGAGTGTGAGTGAGGATATCTTGCGGGTCGCCGGGTTCTCGCTCCTGATTGGCTGGGTGCTTGTAAGTGGCTCGCCACAAAGACGCCGTGATTGGGGCGTGGCGCTAGCGTGTATATATATATATATATATATATATATATATATATATATATATATATATATATATATAATATATATATATATATATATGGAGCACGTGACTCGCTCGCCACATCTATCCTCATTAACAGGTCGGGCGGTCGCCGTGGTTTTTGCCGGCACCCCCCACCGCCGTCGCGCCCTGCCCTGTGTCGGTGGCTTTTGTCGACGCAGTGAAGCCGTTTTCTGGCTTCTGTGTCCCTTGTGTGGGATAGATGGAGCGATGAAGGCGCATTATGAACTCGCTGCTGCTTTTGTCCTACTGCTACACAGCTCCATCTGCGGCGACTAGACCCGCAGCTCCTGCGGACCCGGGAGAGAAGCGTTAAATCTAGTTCACGCCCCCGGCTCTTGTTATTGGCTGCGGGAATGAGTCGGCTCTGCCGTTACCCTCTTATGGCGGGTAATAAAAGCCCGCCGAGGTTTCGTGCCGCCAATGTGAGAAAGGCCTTATTACGAAAGCGCTCCGTCCGCACCGGCTGAATCGTTCCGTTTGCGTTTTTTTTATTAGTGGGGAATTCCGGTGGTCTGCGCCTTTACGCCATTTCAGGGGCCTCGTGGTGTGGCACTGGTGCTACTCGTAGCCTGTACAGCGGCGCTATGATTAGTTTTGCGGCTTGTTCCCCCCCCCCCCCCCCCCTTCTTTTTTTTTTTAATATTGAACACAGTGCCCAAGAAGAACGTATCATTTGAAAGTCTTTAACGCTTTGCGCTATTTGGACGTCGCTCACAGCATTGCCGCCCGAGATGTGCAAGAATCTTGGGTGTGGCTACAGCGGAAAACGGGAAGTCTGCGAGAACATCTCGTTCACTGTCGGACCTCATAAACTCGCGGCTGTGAGGCTATTTTATGGGAAGTTTCTAAAGGTTGACCGGCCTCCGCTTTACCGCCTTACTGCGAGTATCATCATCATCATTAGCCTGTCTACGCTTACTGCAGGGCAAAGGCCTCTCCCATAGGATCTCCAGTTATCCCTCTGCTAACTGCGATCAATTTATCACCGCAAACGTCTTGATGAGGCTCAGTGCATTCGGCAAACATTCTCGGGTAGTGATTGGTAGCTTACCATTGACCCTGAAGAGTAAAACTTATAGCGGCGGGCATATTGTGCCGCAAAACAATGGAGGGTGCAGATTCGATTCGACACGACCGGTTCGAGTCGACTTTTCGGGCCTACTGAGGCGTATATGTTGAGCTTTGTTAACGCACCCACATTAGATCGGTGGGTTCGCTTGTCCAACCTACTCAAGGCAGTAGGAACGCAAACGCGGTCAGGTTGAGCTTGTTTGAATTCCGAGTCGACTCGACACGCTATATAGGCGATGCGCAAAGCGCCGACGACGCCATCTGCCGCCACGGCTCGGAAGCGTTGGTGGGTCCGAGCGAGCAGTGTTCCCGCGAGCGTGGACGCGAGTGCGCGGATGGATGTGTTTTCATCGTGATTTAACGACTCTCTCGGGCTTCAGAAATGCCGAAAAATAACTGCTGCGTTGTCGGCTGCTCAAACACACACAAGAAATCGCCACGAACGCACTTATACAGATTTCCGGTGCTATTTCATGAGCGAGAGCGACGGCGGCGGTGGATTGCGGCTGTACGACGCAGAAGGCAAGCAATCGCGCTTTATTTACAGGAGTGTAAAATCTGAGGACTTCGATGAAGAATAAGCCAGGCTTCGAAGTGTGGCGGAAGACAATACGCCTGAAGAGCGCCGAGCAGCGAGACCCTATGATGCCGTTTTTTTTTTTAAAGAGAAAAACCCAGAACATCACGTGCCACGCGCTCGCGATCCTACTTCGTCTTCTTTCGCGCCCGCTATTTCTCTTTTCTTGTTAACAGCAGTGTTAGAACGATTATCGTGTTTTATTTCTCCATTTATGTCGCTACGTCTTCAGCGAACGCTACTACGTTTACACTTGGTCGCCTCGCCTGCATTGTAGACGCTACAATGCACATGAGGTTGTTAGTACTGATAAGACGCGATGCCTAGGCTCGCTTGAAAAACGAATGGCGCGAAGCGCAATGTCAGAGAATGCGGGGCAGGTGACGACTCCTTTACAAAAGCGCTGTTGAATCACACGTGTGCTGCACGAAATCGGCTGCATTCTACCTATTGATGGCACTGGAATACGATAACCGGTGCAGAATGTTCGCTGTGCGCTCGCCTCAAGTTGCATATTGGCTGTAAAACATGGCACCTGTGCACATTTAAGACTTTGACGATCGCGTAGAATGTAACGCCATTTTGCAACTCTTGGTAATAGCTTGCAAAAAAACCTAGCAAATACGTAGCCAAGCTGCTACGACAAGCTAGGTGACCACGAGCTCCGCAGTGACTCAGTCTCGCGCCACTAGCGCAAGCTGCCGAGATATATATTCACCAGTTTATCGTGCTGGTTTCAGTTTTACCAACGCTGACCCTTCGCGTGGCCGCACCCGTGAAATCCATGCGCCGGTGCGACAGCGATCCCTCAAAATCTACTATATAAACACATGGCACGTAAACGAAGCTACTGTGTCGAGAAAAAAACGTTGGTTCACGCGTCGACGCATGCAGGCATTAGTGATCGGGACGTTATAAAGAAAGCGGTGCGATGAGCTCCACTTCGTAGGGAAGCTTGTTGACGCTTGTCTGTGGCAAACACTTGGCGCGTATGGTGACATTGTCGTCCGACACAGCTGTGACATCGGACACATGTCCACTATTATAATGTGCAGCTCCTTTGCACACACTATCGCCGCAAAAGTAATTATCTGGGACGCGCACAAGCGGTAAATCGCACGCGCGCACTTCCGCGATGCTTGCAGTGAAATGAGGCGTCTGCTACGCGACCCACCACCGGTTCCAACAGCCGCCGCTACGCGGCTTTCAGTGGCGCCCCTATAGGCGCTGCGCATGGCGTATAGAGTCGCGCAGATCTGTCGGGAAAGGCTGCTTTCGCGGGTACGTCATGTCCGGCGCCTTTCTGCGTAGATGGTCTAGTCCCCCGCAATTCGCGTATACCTGGCGACAACTTTCTGTGGCAGCACAGCCAAGGCTACGGAGCCGAAGCACGCTTGTCTTACTGCGCCACAGCATGTAGTCCCCCAACGAAAACGTTTGTATACTGTTCTCGGTAACTAAGATTTTACCATTCACCACTTACTTTTTCGCGGATTTATTTTTCAATTAGTGAATAAAAACGTAGCGCAGTAGAAAAAAAATTCGTTTCATGCTCTCTCAGGTTTTGTGGGTTTCTTTGGCTTCCGTCGCTTTTTTACCTCACCGCATTCGTCACCGTCAAAGATGGCGTCCTCCGGTTGCAGCTCGTCAACGTCGCTTACGGAGGAAACACCGCCGCGTGCCGCGAGTCCAACAGCTTCGCAGTCGTACCAGGCGTTGCCAAATCAAAATCTGTCCGCACAGGTGCACAACGTTTACGCGCAAGTAAGGAAA
The DNA here is from genome assembly GCA_013339685.2 of Hyalomma asiaticum. Lineage (NCBI taxonomy): Eukaryota > Metazoa > Arthropoda > Arachnida > Ixodida > Ixodidae > Hyalomma > Hyalomma asiaticum. Next base: position 40,954,688 of record CM023491.1, on the reverse strand, counting down.
AACGACCTGCGCTGGTGAAACCGAAACACCCGTCGAAGCGGTCGGACTACTTGGCGCAGTAGCACATGTGCATAGGCTCCGCCCACGTAGCCTTAGCCGTGCTGCCACAGAAAGTTGTCGCCGGGTATAGTAGTCCCGCTGATACCGCTAAGGCGGCCGGATGCGCCCGTTGAATTCTGCCGATATATCCCCGTCTTTTGTGTGTGCGTGCGCGCGCGCTGCCGTGGGACCACGACGTCGGCGTGTCGTATTCGTTGGCTTCCGCCCGAGAAGAACGGACGGGAGTGTGACTCTTTGTTGGAAGAGAAGGCGGCGGACGGGGGGGTGTCGGACTCGGGATTTTTTTTCTTCTTCCTCTTCTTCTGGTTTCATCGCCGTACGCTTTGTTCCTCCTATTCTCGACGACGACGTGCCGAGGTCCCTTCTTCGAGCTCGCGTCGGTCTCGAATTGCCTGCGTGCCGTGCGTATAGAAGGAGCGTGCGCTACGTCGACCGTGGAGCGCACGCGCTCGCAGACCTTGCGGAGACGTCGTCGCGCCGTCATCTCGCTCCCGGTCTTCTGGTCGACGGTCGGAGGAGACATGTTTCTGGCGCCGCCGCACAAGTTCGCCGTCGTGGCCGTGGTCAGTAACTCTCTCTCTCTCCCCCTCGTCTATTCTGTTCTGTATTTCCCTTTCTCCCGCTGAAGCCTTTCCACTTTACCTGTCAAGCTATACCGCGTAGCTCATTTCTATCGCCATTTTAGAAAATGGCGCGCCATAGAACGTTGACCACGTCCGTCCGTCATTGTCGCGCGGACGTTGAGGTGATTGAACAGTGCTGTTTATTATATCAAGGGTGTGATATAAGCGATCCTGCCAGCGCCAGGGGGATTCATCGTTCACGAGTGGAATGCTCCTAGGCCCTGCGTATCATGTACTTTCGCCGCCATACACTTAAAACTCCTCAGCATAGGCGCGCACAGGGTTCTTTATGGGAGAGGGGAGGGGGGGAAGTGCGAAGGTTCACTGCAGCTCCCCCTACCACTTTTACCATTTTGTTCAAAACTGAGCACGTTCTAGAGGTATGGGGCAGGCAGATTTCACCTACCACATTTACGATTTTGTTCAAAACGGAGTGCATTGTAAAGGTATGGGGCAGGCAGATTTCCTTCCCCCTTCGCTTGATTAGAGGCCTCCCACGCCCCCTTTCTGCTACACCGGTCTCCCGGTCGCATGAATTTGGTTGAGGCAGGTGGTCACCATTTTAGCGTTTCATGCGTTTTAGCGGACGCAAACTTTCGGAACGTAAGAACACGAAAGGATGCGTAGAGTTCGGCTACCTAGAACATTTAAGGTGGCTTCGTGTTGACGGGTACACTTTTGTATACGAACTTGTCAAACGTGTACACGTGAACTTAGCCACGGAAAAACTTTACGGAAAACTAAAGGTTTACGGAAAACTAGGTTTACGGAAAAACTAAAGCTCTCTAATCTGCAGTGAAATAATAGAGCCGTGTCCGTCCGCTTTGTGTACCATTTGCGCCACCAGGTGGAGCAGCCAACTCAGCCTTGCGCGCTTACGTCATCGGCGTTCTGAAAAAGGCGGTGCTGTGTATGACGAACTAAGCGTTCACATTGTGGGAATACTGGGTCACTGTAAACGGCGGAGGTACATGACTGAGACGTTCGCACGTGACCGATTTTAGGATCTACGCAAAGACGTATGCGCAGTACTGGACCGGACGTTGGTAGCGGCACCTTGCGAAGCATTGGCTAACCACAAATATCGGCATTTTTTTTTTTTGCGAGTGTTACTGCTGAAAAAAAAAAAGGGGGGGGGGGGCGGAGCAACGATTCTTTCACAGTTGTGGCGCCGCCGCCGAAAATTTATGTAAGCACTTGGTTGCCACCATGGCCTCCGTTATCCTCTGCGAGCCACAATAGCAGTTTTTTTTCCTAGCTGAGCTCTGCACCACGAGGTAGCGCCACTGGTCGGGCCGCTCCCCTTTTTCGCCTCTGCCACACGGTAACCTAGAAACATCCAAGAGGTTTGCGAACAAACTGGAGACATATTATGCCTTTGTAATTCTCTGGTTGGAATACGTAACTGAACGGCGGAAATTGGGGAAGTTTAGCGAGTCCGGTAATACGGTGTACGCAAAGGCGTACTGGATACCGGATAGCATTGTTTGGCGCAGTCAAGTGGCGCCACCTATGGGTGATAAGCAGAACTAGCAAACCTGCGTAATCGATGTCCTCGGAGATCCTGGCATCCACTCGCTAAGCCTAGAACGTCGAGAATGTGAGTGTGGCCCTTAGAAACGGTGTTGAACAGTAACGGACACTACTTCATTGTCGAAGTGTTATTATAGAAAGCCGTAAGGCCAATGCAGTCGTCGGTTAGTAACTGAATAGGGGGTAATCACTGACGTCACTGAGGCCGCCATTTTGGTGTCCAGCTAGCACAGTGAAAGGCTGCAATTTGTTTCGAACCGGTTATCTCCATAAGCACAGTGGAAGCTGCGAAGCGGACTACAAAATGGCGCATGCTGACGTCACGTGAATACCCCTTATAGCTAGAGAGCTCCCGACGACCACTTGAAGGATTCGAAGCGGACGGCAATAGGCATACGTTCCGTGTGGTCGGCCATGTTTGCGCATGCTCTGTTTACACCCGGTATTCGGTTCTACGCAGAGCTTTTGCGTATAGCGGTTTTACAGGACATGCTAAATTCCCCTAATAAACCAAGCTGTTCACGTCTTTTCCCCTCGCTGTCCCAGCATTTCGTGAGTGTCCGTGCCCACAGAGACAAGACCAGACGATACCCACGTTCATTTGTCTGAAGCCCCCCTTTGTTTCCCGTGGGAATGCGAGCCTCCCCTGGCGACCGAGCCGTGCATATGTGCATATAGTATTACCGGATGACGCGTGCATAGGAAGGACTGGACTCCTCCTCCTCCTCATCGTCGTCGTATGCCGTCCGGTAATAGTAAACGTCCCTATACCCGGGGACGTGGTACGAGCGCGTGCTCGATTCGTCTCGAATTGCTCGCCACGATCACTCGCTGCATTCATTTCTTTTTTCCACCGTCGCGATGTGTGGGCGCTCGTGTGTAGTAGACGATATACGGCTGCGCCTGTGCCCTTTTTTTTTTTTTAGCGCGATAAGCGTTATTAGGCAGTGTAAGCCTCGTCTCTGTGTGCCTGCCAGCCGAAAATACATCATTGTGCAAGAAAGATACATTAGTTGTACGGTGTGCACACTCGCGCCGCTAATGTTTGTCTAACTCCACGCCATGAAATGACGTTGTGGCAGGTTCGTAACGGATTTTCGATGGAAGCGAACATGCCTAGGTAGAGGCCCATGTACGGTGCGTTTTCCATGCGCGTTAAAGGGACCCTGAAACGGTTTTGACGATTTTGTGCAAACATGGTGATCCGGTAGAGCGAGTCATTAGGATCATTAGAGGACAGATTTCAGCGCTCTGCGTAAAGTGTGTAATTTGCAGTAAGGTTTTGAACACGCGCATCGCAAAAGGTCGCAGCGGCTCGAACCCGGCTATTTTGTGTCGGCAGTCGAGCACCATGTGTGTGCGCCCATTTGAACTTCCCTGTACAAGTTAGCTAGTTCCTAGCTTTCCGGTCGGACCAGCGTACGCCCTTTGAGCCCTTTGAGAGAGAGAAAGAGAGAGAGCATATTCGACCAGAACATTTGTTTTGTCGCACTCCCTCGGCTTTGCCTGCATTACAAGCCAGCGCTAACAACGCTGTCGCCAAGCGTTGGATGCGATGCTCTCCGCAGCATCTTCCCGCCCGCTTGTCGCTGTCTCTCGAGGGGGGGGGGGGGGGGGGGTACTGGCTGCGTGACGTAATCATCTCGCCTAGTGTATGTCCTCGCGGGTGCTCGAACGTGTTGGCGCAGCGAGCTCGGAAGCCCCGCAAAGTGGGGCGGAGACTTCAAGGCGACGCTGCTAGGTGGGGCTGCGTGTCAGATATGGCTCTGAGGGAGAGTGGGAAGGGCCCGGAAACCGTGGAGCCGTCGAATGTGGAGGACTCTACGATATACGTTAGGTTTCAAAGAGAGTTTAGGTAACATACGTGGATCAGTGGTAGAGACCAGTAGAGATGAACCTGAAACATTGTTGGCGGAAAACAAGGGAACATGCGGAATAGATATTTTACACACAGATAGTTAAAGTTCGAGTGTGGACGTAGGTCAGCATCGACAACTTTTCAGGACAAACTACTAAACGCAATAAATGAAGAGCTTAGTGACGTCTATTTATACATGTTCTTGTGCGTGTTACATTGTTTATTTGCATACAAACTGCAAAACACGCACACACACCACAAATTGTTTATTTGCATACAAGCTGCAAAACACGCGCTCACACCACAGAGGAGGGGAGTTTGACCCCTTTGGCTACGCCATTGAAGGACATCGTCGATGAACATGAACAGACATTTTGTATCCACGTAACAGAGCGGTTGGAAATCAAAACGCTATTAGGCGAGTCGAATGGTGCCACAGCTGGCACCATTCGACTCCCAGTCACCAAAGTGTCATCGGGCCCTGTTTGCGAGGCGTATGCTGTCGTGTTTCATTTGCCGAACTCTGTACGGTGTCCGTATTTCGTTCTTTCGAAACAGTATTCGTGTAAGCGGATTTGATGGTTGCAGCAGTACGCGTTATTTGAGCGTTGTTACAACGGAATCTCGCTGAAAGTGCGTTCGACTAATACTTGGCCGCAAAGAATGACATTTTGCACAGCTCTTGCAGAAGAACCGTCCGTGTTGCAGTAAAGAAAAAAAAATCACAGCATATCCACGGGGTGAATGATGATGAGTGGGCGAAGCTCCGGAGGGAATCATCGGTAAACCGTGAATCTTTCGCGTAAATCGCCCAGTCGATCATCATGTAAAGGCGTGAGAAACACTGTATTCGTACGCTGGGATCTCGCGTTTAAGGGGGATATGCTGTGCTAGAGCCAGGACTGCGCGGAACTGCAGGACAGTGACAGCGTAAGCAGGAGGAGCTACTTTCTTAGAGGCCACTTTAAACGCTTGAGGAAACTAGTGCAAGTAGAAGTGGTAGGTACCTCCTGCGCCATAACTTATCATTTTGCCAAGTAGGGAAGTACCCACTACGCCATAATTACCAGTGCCTCCGTAATGGGTTCAAAGCTACAAAGCACGCAGCTCTGTGTTCTTTCAAATGATGCCTCGGCCTCGTTATACAATCCATTTTCGCGTCGTGTAGCGGTGTATTACTATTTTTCAACGTAACATTACGTTTGTTAATGCGATTCCGCGGGAGACATTATACCTGTTTAGGTCTTTTAGCGATAATTTTTCAACCACAGGCGTAGCTCAGTGGTAGAACGCTCGACTGCCACGCCGAGAGCCTGGGTTCGAATCCAGGCAGAGGACACAACTTTCGGAATTTCTTTTTTTCATAAAAGTAGACGTGGCTACGCACATCACCAACAACGAACACCATTGGATGTACAGACCCACGCCCTAAGGAGCTTCGCCCCTAAAAAAAAAAAAAAAAAAAAAAAAGAGGGTGGGTGCTGCACCTTTGCTTTCGTATAGGTGTACTATCATCTACGCATCTGCAGATTTAAAGGCTTGTCAGTCGTGCATTTGCTTCGCAGTACGACTTAGCCGTTGCAGCTGTCACTTTGGACGGTGGTGGGACTGGCGCGGCGTCTGTAACCGCCGGCTAGTGGTTTGACAGCTGAATATATCGCGCGCGCATTGGAGAGTAACTCATTGTAATGTGGCATACACACCTGCGACCTTTCTATAGTTTATGTACGTGTCTCTCGCATTTGTGTTGCGGCGGTGGGTCACACGTAAAGCCGAGGCCGAACGAAACGCGAACAAACGATTACAAGCTGTGGAACAGTGCCAACCTGAGATCGCAACCTCGCGTGTCATCGTGCGGTTGCGAATTGTGGAACTGGTTAACTCTTTAGTTAACCTCCCTGCCTTTTCCTCCCCACTGTTTCTTCTGTGCGGTTGCACAAGATTGTTCGGGTCTACGCTGTGTGTGTGCAGAGCTGCCGTCGCGGACAGGCCTTGATCCCGGGTTTGATTCCTGGCCCAGGACGAAAATTTTGCCAAGTTTGAAACTTTCATTTCTGGCATGCCCGTGCAGCTTTGTCCTGCAAACATGTGGATGCTTATTTTTTCCTTTCCTAACCTTCACTCTGCACCTTGCCAGGTTCCGCAGAACCCATTTGCCTAGCGGTCTAGCATGCGAACGTTGAGCGTTTGTTGGCGAACACAAGGAAAGAACGTGTTTTAGTTAACCGTAACTTATCCCCACAGCTCGCGGCGAACTCTTGTTCGTCCCATGACCGTATGTGTCGAGCTAGAGACGCACTCTCCCTTTATCTTAGTTAACCTTTGACGACGTCTTCGTGATCCCGCTGGTGGACGCGAGTGCGTTTGGCCATGGCGCTCATCCAGTACGTGGTGACGGTTTGATCGCGTGTAGCGTCGAAAGAGAAGAATGAGGAGGTGCGACGTCGCGAGCCGAGCGCCCGAGCCGCCTGCGCGACGCGCGTTGGGCAAGCTGCAGCTGCTGAATGCGACACTGCTTCTTCTTACATGGTGTGTTGTTGCTGCTTGCTTATGTTGTTGCACATGCGGCGACGCTCCAATTAGAAGAGGATCAAGGTTCTCCCACCTCCCTCCCCTAGTCTTTTCTACGTCGTCGTCGTCGCTCCCCATTGTCGTGCACGGGCCGCGTGCGTGTGTGTCTGAGAAAACCCTTGTGCGCGTGTCATTCACGGCCTTCAACTCTCTGCCCTTATTCAGAGCGCGCCGTTGTCACGCTCTGACTGTCTGGCGTCCCGTCCACGCACGCGCGGCTCGTCTGATCGCTGCTTCATGCGCCGAAGGAGGCGCCGATTGTGTATAAAGTGGCCGTGCTGAAGAAAAAAAGAGAAACATTTCTGGCACTCTTTCGTCAGCCTTCGAAGTCGTACTGGCGCTGGCTTACGTAAGGGTGGCTCGAGCTTTGTCGGCGCTGGCGTCTCGAAACATGTGGTGAGAAAAAACAGAAAAAAAAAACAGAAAATGTTTCAGTGGCAAACATTGCCCCGAAAGTGCGGTGAAATGCGTACCTGCCAAGTCTCTCGGATGACCTGGGAGACTTCCGAATTTTGACCGTTTCTCGCGGTTGTACGGGTAACGGGAAAATCTCCAAGAAGATTCAGTTGTGCGCCGCTTCTATTGGCGTCTAGTGCCTTGTCTGTCCAAATGGGCAAAGTTCAATGCACATTTCCGAGATGCGTCAGTAACACCAGAACACACAGCCTGCCGAGTAAGAGCAGTCAAATCGCGCCCGGCCTCTCGTGAAAGCGACGACAGGCCTCGCGCGCGGTACGATGTTATCCAGCGTGCCCTTCGAGCGACGCAGACTGCCGGGTCGTTTCATCTCTACTTCGACGGCGTTCGTCCCCAGCGCTAGCATGCGTCTACTTGCGCTCAAAACATACAATGCGTAAGCGGAAGCGGCCTTATCGATTTGGACTTCGTAGAGTACAGTGGCAATCGCAATACCCCCCCCCCCCCTCCCCTATTTTGGTAAATCTCCCGGATTACGTTTCTCCAAACTTGGCAGGTGTGGAAATGAAGGTATCGAAGTTACAACCGTACTGCCGCCATTTTGACTGCAGTATTTTACAGCATCGTTCAGTAATATTATATCGTATGATAACTGGTGTTACAAGAGATTGTTTCCTTTTAGGAATCCTGTACGCCTTGACTCAGATTATTGAATAATGTGAGTGAATAATGGGAACGAATAATGTGAATAATCGGCGCTCTGCCGGCGGCATTTTCGTAGCGAATTTTATGATTTCATTAATCGACTCGCAATTTTTACATCGACAGACCACATGCACTCGGATCTGTGAACAGACTCCGCGGGCGACACAGCTCTTGACTGTGAAGGAGCGGCGGCTTGCAGCGAGTGTCCGTGCGAGGCCAGCCCGGGTGATCGCTTAGCGTTCGTTTTACCAACTGCTGCGCTCTCAAAGCTGAAACGCGCGAAGTTGACTTGCCCGTTCTTAGGCACCTGTTTCAAAGCGCTCCTTTCAAACCGGGCACCATCCACTGTCAGCCCGGGGCCGCGCTCTCTTTCGCATTCAAACGCCGGTCCCCCTCCCGGGCAGGCTTATTCAAGCGCACACGGCGATATTGTTCCTATCTCGCGCGTTTGTATGCCGACAGCGCGCGCGCTCAGTGTGCTGCAGTTCAAGGCCTGCTTTGTTTAGCTGTTCCGCCTGGGCGCCCCGGGAGCGCGCCGTTTTGTTTCGTTTCGGCTTTGGCCTGGCATGCGGGGCTTGGCTGGCTGGTCGGGTCGGTTAGTTGCTCCCCGGCGCCCCCTTCCCCCCCTCCCTTGTCGTTTTGTGTCGTGGGTGTCAGCTCGCTGTCGCTGCACGGCACCCGAGGGACGGCGTCACCTTTGATCGGTTCCCGAGGTATGGAGCAGGTGGTCTGCGGCGGTTTCCCCGTCTGGATTAATTTCTTGGTACGTAGCGCGTGCGTGGTGTAACTCGTCATGGTTCTCTCCGAGATGAGTGTGATGTAGTTATTGGCAGTGTGTTTATTTTAACCATGTCTTAAAGACGGTGTGATGGGGATAAATTTAAGTTTGTCCGTAGACTTCCTAAAGTTTACGGATACCGGTTTACCTGTTAAAAGTGTAGGTGATTGGCAGCGCTTGTAGCGACATCTGATGACGCGGAGCCTAACTAGAGACACGCAGAGCTAATATAACTAACTTGCACGTTTTCCTTGAATGAGGCCCGTAGCAGGGATAATTTTTGGGGTGGCGAGGGGAGCGGGGAGGCACTTGTTGAGGGCTTTGACTATTCGAGAAAAATTGTTCTCATTATTTTCGGTAAAAATTGCAGTACGTACACTAAGTGACTTTTTAAATGCAACGTTATTAATTGGGTTAAATTTTATGTTATTAGCACTACCCGCCAACCAAAATTTCGGGAGCGGCCCGGGCCCTTGGGCACCCCCCCCCCCCCCCTTGTTTTCTACGGGCATGCCTTGAATCCTAGTGTAGAGCATTGCCAGCGAGGTAATAACTCACAGTACATAGTTTTCTTTCGACTAGAACACTCACGAAAAGGAAAGGGGGAGATAGCGTGTTGTAGCTAAGCAAAACGCCGCAAGATGTCGCTACCGGTTCTGTTTCTGCCGTAAGCATCTCTGGTAGAACTCTTGCGAACTAGAATACCTATAGGTAGATGGGTATCCACAAACCTAAATAAGTCTACTCGCAAGCTAGAATCATCTAATAATTGATATCTTAACTAGAAAAGAAGCTTAGAGGAAGATGGAGGCTGGGATCGATAAACAGATTCCTGAAAACGATGTAGAAGAGGGAATTTCGCTGGAGCCAACGTGAAAACTTTGGCTACAGCGACATTCCCTCTTCTGCATCACTTTTAGCGATGCTTATCTAATAATTCACACGGTTTCGCGCTGCCAAACCGCGATATCATTATGAGGTACGCGGTAGTATAGATAATCAGTAATTGAGTTCTCTGCCGTTACTTATTGCATGTGTAGTTCAATGCTTTTATTTAAAATGCCGCTCGCCTTTCTTTTTTCGGGCTTCATTTTCTGTATTGTTGTGCTACCTACTTCCCCAAGGTTGCCAGTTCGATCGCTCTTTTCGATGACCTGTTCACTTGTGTGGACATTGGGTGGATTGAATGACGCGTGGTTCTTACCAGCATATCTAACGCGGGTATAAGGCAAACGTGGTCCACTTCTTTCGTTCCTTGAACGTGTGTGCCCCATAGCTGCGTATTCTTTTTTTTTTATCGGTGTTTGATAATCTTCGCGGCAACGCATCAACTTCCGTTTGACTGGTGCCTGATTCTGTTGTGCTCCTTGACAAACAATGTCGCTAGATTCTTGCCCCGTAAAAAGAGAGAGAATAGACTTTATTGATGTCCTGTGATTTTCATGGACGGGCTGTAAGTCCCGCCTAGGTTTCCTTGGCCCACTGGATCGCCCATAATAGACCCTTTTCATAAACTGTAAAGCTAGCTTCCCTGCAATGCAACTTGCCCTACTAATGGCGACAGCTGCCTTTATTTAAATGCTGTCAAAATTCAAGTTGCACATGCTGCGACCCGTTTTTTGGGGATGTTTGTATCAGAAGGGCTGCGTCGACATTTTACATGCCCTATCGTAAGCTAATTGCGCTTGCACACGTTGTTTGCCGGAACGCCAATGCCGCCATTAGTAGGGCAAGCTGCACTGCAGGAAAGCTAGCTTGCAGTTTATGAAAAGGGTCTATTGGTCATCTAAGGATGAGCTGAACAGAACGGCTACCCAGCGTTCTCGTAGCTGGTTATCGGAGGCAGGGAGCCGCCCTTGGTTCTGTCTGATATTGGGGCATTGCCATAGTATATGCTCTAAGGTGGCCTTATTGTCACACTTAGCACATTTATCACTCTGGTATATGTCCGGGTGCAGGAGGTGTAAGAGTAGTGGTGTTGGGTACGTTCTTGTCCGGGAAAAGAAAAAGAAAAATAGCGTCATTCGGGAATATTCTGTCGATACTTCCTTCAAGGCGTATACGCGCTTGGCCCTAGGCCTGGACTTCGGTAACCCATTGGCCGGATCGAGAAACAAACAAAAAAGACAAAGCAATATTAGTCCCTGACGAGCATCGTGTATCTACTCCCGATGTCGAAACCACGTGGCGCACCGAGAGCGCGCGCATTTTTTTTTTCCCGTGCCTCGCTCGAGGTTCCCCCCTTTAATAGAGTCAGAATGAGAGGTCCCCTCGCTTCGCACACCGCTGCCCACGCCAATCGAATTAGGAACCCCCCCCTTGGTCGTCGAGAGAGCTGCGTACCGTAATATTACCTGCAGCCGGGGGCCGTGCCTCGAGGACGTGACTGGCGTGTTTGAAAAGTGGCGTTAAGAGCGCCGGGAACGCCTCCCCCTCGTCCCCTTCCCCCCTGTTTCATTCTCTCGCTCCCCTCCCCCCTATTCCACTCTCGTTCTGGCTGTTCGGGGCGTCTTCTCACGCCACGTGGTGTGCGTGCTTGCGACCCAATCTCGCCTTCTCCGTCCACCAGGAGGCAGCAGCAGCTGTACCATTCCTTTGCCTCTCTTTCTCCTTTTTTTTTTTCGGGTCCCTTCGTTGGCTTTCCTGTGCACGTCACTTTGGGGAGTCCAGTGGCGCGACGCGGCTTATATAGAGATATTGAGGTAGTGTTGTGCATCTGCCGCGGATATCCCTGGCACACTCCCCACCCTTTCCCCCCTTATTTTCGGTGCTTAGTTCCAGCCGGTCTCCCTGTTTCCACGCTACGCCTGTTTATTGTTCATTTCTGGCACGCTTTGGCTTTGTTACTATAACGTTGCCCGATGCGCCTTCGATGGTCGGCAGTAGTAGGCCAGCGCTTGATGGTGGCGGCGGCGGTGGTGCACACCTACACCTGCCTTATACGTACCTGCGCGTGCGTTGCCTGCTCAATTGATTTTGCGCCGATGCCGTTGCTCTCGTACCGGTGCTTTTTTTTTTTTTTCTTTCCTTTTGCGTGGTCATTTTACTCCGACGGCTACGCGCACTACGCCCCAACGTTTTCTTTGATCTCTTTGTACGTGTATTAACCGTATTTATAGTTCGCCCTAAGTGCGCTGGTGGTCGGTGCTGGTGGGGGATGAATGCAGCAGCGTTGCGTGTGCGCTGCGGTAATGGTATCATACACTGCCGCTGGCGGCAGTGTCTCTGCTTTGTACATTCCTTCACACACACACACACACACACACACACACACACAATGCTCTTTGATAGCGCTGAACAGGCGCATTTGTGCGATACTACGATGCAGCCGGCGCCGATAGTCTGTTTGAGAAGTTCCGTGCAGCACTGTGGAAGCTACAGCCCTCTTCGGTCAGTCCAGATGGTGAACACATGTTAAACGTGTCCTTCCTCGGCCAATGGAGGGCGCTGCAGTGGCAGCTGCAGCCAGTAAAGAAGAAAAATGCTCATGCTGTGAGGAAGATAGGGAAACGACGGAGCATGTTCTGATTGAATGCGGAAATATCCACCCAGGTGTACGTTTGGGTATACCACCCTACAGAAAGCCTTGGGTTTTAGGGCGAACAACGGGAAGCTGAACATAGCCGCGATTGAAATAAGTAAGAGACGGTTAGAATACTGGTGGCAGAAAACTAGAGAGAACGGACAAAAAATAATTATAGGGAAAAAATATGGACTTTCTGCCATAAGGGGCAGGGAACTGGGCTATGAATTTCCGTTTTTGCTATAGTATGATCGATTTGATTGAAGTAAATATGAAAGGCATGAGGAAAATTTAAAGAGAAAAAAAAAGTTCTTAAATCTTCTTACGAGCCTGGTGGCGCACATGTCACCGCCCGTTACAAAGGGAAGCTCGTAGCATCCATCCATCCATCCAGCCTAGGAGGAGGAAGACGAAGAGGGTGGGCGTGTCCTAACAATGGAATTTCGTCTCGCTTCGGAAGAATTCGGCGCTCGATGGCCTCGCAGCATTGAGTCTGCTGCACGGAACTACTGAAACAGACTATAGTTGCCTTCCGCGTCTGCGCGTCTGGAGTGTAGTGCCCAATTAAGCTCCTTTGCCCATTTTCTACGGAAGGGCCGGGGCTGGCTGCGTCACCTCATCGGGGCTGGTGGGCAAAACCTCATCCGCTGGAAGGGCCGCCTCGACTTTCGGCTGCAGCCACGTGGCCAGTGTCAGCCAGTGTGTAGGACGTCGAGACGTTCGCCCGAGCACGCCCCGCGGGAAAGCTTGCAGCCACCAAAGACAGACACCGCGTCGAAGGAAGGAGGGCGAACCGGGTCGTTATAGCGGCCCTGTGTCGCGCCTGCAGTCTATAGCCGGATACGCGACTCAGACTGCGGTAAAGTCCCCCCCCCCCCCCACGCCTTCATCACTGCCTGCCGTTGTTTCTCCGTGAGGCTCCAAGTAGTCCGTAATACCGACCATTCCGTGAAACCAAACGAAGCAATAACTCAACATTAAAATTTTAAATGAATGCATTTGTTGGAGTGGAACACGCGTAATGCCGACTTTTCATTGAACTGACGCCAGAATCAACCACGAGACCATTTAAAGAACGTTGCATGACGTTGATTTTGCTCGCTTCTGTGATTGGATGGCGGAGTAACACCGACCGAGTGGTCGGCCCGTCTGCCTTTATTGTTGTTTTGTTCCTAGTGCTCTGGCATATGCCAACTACGGGGGATTGGCCAAGAAGCGAAAAGTGTGGCTGGCCGCGATGATCCAGCGAAATGGGAAGTAATTACGTTAAAAGCGGCCTGCCCCCGTCTGAAATTTTCGTTATTTGTAAGCGACGTTCATCCAGCGTTCTGACTCAATAGGTAGATTTAGTATTGCGGAAAATTTTTGCGTTAGCGCTTGCGAGTCACGCTCGCTAAATTTTTGCGGAGTGCTATTCGATAGCGTTCGATAGCGTTCGATAGCTCTTTAGTATAGCGCGAGACGACGACGCGCCGCAAAACGCAAGGCACGCAAACCTTCGCTGCGCCATCTAAACGCGAACAGTGAAGGCGTCAAAACCGTCGGCCGTTGTTAGTAACTTAAAAAGCAACGCAAGCGCACAAAGATTTATTAAAAAGAACATCGTGCAATAATAATTGCACAAGTGTTGCTGTAGTGTGACGAGGGCAGAGTTTCGCTTTCGTTGTTCATGTGTAATGTGGTCAAACTAGAATCCACAGCGAAAAGATTGTTGTCTTGTCGAAGCGAAAACCAGCAACACGATTTATTGTGAATGAGCTAGTCCCACAACGCAGCAAGACGACACGATAAATGCGAAACGGGCAGCCGTCAGTTGTAGGCTGGTTGTAGGGAGCCGCCATGTTCTTCGCGCTAAACAAACTTAGCGAGCGATCGCTAAACGCAAAGCTGGAATAGCGTGCGGACGCATGCGCAGTCTGACCCCGCTAAATTTTAGCGTTTAGCGGGGCGCTACTTAAGCTGCACTAAAACTCTCTAATATCTGGTTCCCGCTATCGGTTGGCTAGTAGTGTTTTTTTTTTTTTTTTTTAGACAGAAGCGAATGCACTCGATTTGCGAATACCAGGTCGAAACGTGTCGAATGCTCAAGAGCCTTTGTTATACTTTACGTAAGTCAGGTGTTTATACCTTCGTATTCGTAACTTTAGCGTTAACGTCGCAAATGCAGCTGCTGGTGCAAGTAAGGAGAACTGAAGTCTTTAAATAGCGGAAATTTTAAGAGGCCTTAAGCATATCCTCTGTATGCGAAAGCTGTGTCCAGAAATCGAGAATGACCATTGTTCGGTGGCTGGTGAAATGAGTCTCTCCGAGCGAAGTAGGTGTGCACTACGTACGGTTTCTTATTTTATGCCGCAACGTGCCAACGGAGAGGTCATTTATCGTAGCTTTAGCAGCAGCTTCCCGTTATTTCTGCTTACTTGACGTTTCAAATATCCATAAACTATTCTAAAGGTGCAATTAGGGATTACGAATAACTGCTACTCGATTTGAAGATCCGATTCGAAACTGTCCAATTACCAAACCGTTTCAGAGTCGCACTGCCCAGGGCGCAGTTTGCTCTCTAGTAATCAGCCCTTCACTTTCGCTAGACGAAGGAATGAAAGTAGTTAAACGTCACGGTGAAATTGATTAGCGGTAGGCCCTGTAAGCGTCCCTCTCAGCGTACGCTTAATACACGCCAGACTGTTCTCGCTTTGTCCGTGCATGACCCGCCTGCCTCGCCGTTATAACCCGCGTAGTACGCTATTCGGTGCGTGGCGGCCGGTGTGTTGCATAGTACAGTATATAGACCTATTCCACCGGGCCTACGTCACGAAGATCGGTGGCGCTGTCATCGGGAGTTTTGGTTTCGCATGGTAGGCATCCGCCGGCGCGCCTACCGTATAGCCGCTGCGTTTTCGCTGGTGCGGGCGCTTCTCACCGCCGTGAAATGAAGAAAAAAGTGTTCACCCGTGACCTGCGTCGTGGGTTGGTTGCTCAGCAATGCACAAGATATGTGCAATAGGTTTTTATCGGTTTCCTGCTTATGTTTGTCTTAAGCAAAGGGACGAACCTGTAATGCCGGCTGTTTGGCGCATCGGTTATGCGCCAAACATATTCGTCACGACTAAGCATATGTGTAATTATTTAGCGTTACTGCCGCTTGTTTCATTTGAGAGAAATAGCATTGTCACAAGTTTGTCAAGTGCAATGCTCGACACCAAGCTTCTTGGCATAAACAAGTGCGGACACGGAGCGATCACGCTTACCGCAAAGCGCGCACGACGTTAACTTAGCTCGATGTGTAGAAGTAATCGCGGTCGCCGTGTATTATTGAAGTGCGGAAGCTATACGTACGTCATACGAATTTCATTCACTCAATGAAACAAATATATAAGCTTAATTCACGTAGCCTTGAGCGAAAAGCAGATTACAGCGACGCTTATGCAGATTGCTTACGGCTGCGATAGCATACACACGAGAAGTGTCTTTGGCAATGCTGTAGTGGTTATGATGCGCTTTAATTTTTTTTCGATTGTCAGACTGCTCGAATGAACTACACACGTGAATTGGCCGCGTCGTTACAGGACTTCACGCCTTCACGATCGGAACTGAGCGTATGGGCAGAGCCGCAAGCCGCGGTTATGCGCCTTGCTGGCGGTTATTTGAGAGCCTTGTCGTTGGCGCTTATTGCTTTTTTTTTTTTTGCGTGTGTGCGTTATCACAGCCGTATTTACACAGGTTAGAGCGTCACCAATATCGCATGCTTGAGTACCTATTCCGTTACATTTGTTCGTGCGCAAGGATTTCGTGTAGGGATTAGAGGCTTTATAGGTCCGAAACAGTATTTAGCTGCATCTTCAAGTCGCATTTAAACAAGTCTCCCTGTTGCAAGTGGTTCATCCTTGCGCTAGTTACCGAATTAAAGCATACGCATGAAGCGATGCCGACATGATAGCTCTCGATCATTCGCATCGCGTGGCAAGGTGCTTGTCCTTTCAATCAGTTTCTCACATCTTGTCATAGATCGGCGTCGGCGCATTCTTTTCTACATTCATTGAATGCTTCCTACAGAGCTAACGCAACTGCATCTCACGCGCTGCCCCTCGCAACTTGTTGTAAACACGCCGTCGGCGCTCCCACGACCCGTGCTCGGAGGCAGCTTTCGCACACGCTTCGCCGGCGGCGGGTGGCGCGACCGTGCAGGGCCGCGGCAAGCGGTGGGCGGGGCCTCCGCGCAGCGACGTCGACACAAGCCCCGGTTATATCGCCGGTGCCTACCACTGTTTACCAACATGGAATAGGTCTATATGCAAGTGGACGCTCGCTGGCTTCCGGTCTCTCCTCTTCCGCGCACACGCACATTCCAGCGTCCATTGTGGGTGGGCCGACGCTTCCGGGACGGAAGTCGACCACCACCACGACGGCCTTGTCCTTCCATCCGCAGAGAATGGTTCTCCGTGTCATCTGCCACACTGTGCCGTCGGCGTGTTCCGGGATTTCGCGCGGTTAGCCCTCCGATGGACAGCCCTCACGTATGTAGGCCGGGCAGCAGCAGCAGCCCCCGGCCGCTTGATGGCCCGTGTCCGGTTGTCTTCCGTCCGGCACTAGCTACTAGCTGTGTCCCTTTCAGGAAAATAGAAACAGAAACACAAAAGCGCGTCTCTGGATGGGGTCAGTGAGTGGCGTTCACCGTTATGACTGTGTGTGTGTGTACCACCGCTACAACATCAGAGTGGTGCAACGATTCGTCCCCCTCCTCGTCCTTCCACACCGGATACTCTCCTGTGTCGCGTGTTGTACAGCTTCGGCGCTGCCGTTCCGGCATGAAGGACCGCGGTTGTTGTGGGTGTCGGCACATTGTCGTGGTGTTGGTTGTGGTGTCGCACCCGTTGCCGCTCCCTCTACTTGCTGCGTTTTTGTCCTTTCGTATCTCTCTCTCTCTCTGTCTCCTCCCAGCGGATTTCGATGGGGGAAAAAACGTGACGCCGGCGTCTCCTCGGTCGGTTGGCGGCAGTATGTTCGCTAGTGCAGCTCGCAACTGCAGCTGCCGTGCCTCACCTGACCCGATTGATGCGTGCGCGGTGCGCGACAGGTGTGCGGTTTGGTGGCAGTGCGACTATCCATCTTTTTTTTTGTAATTTTAAACAGTCACCTTTTTTATCGAGCACTTCGGCCCCCTAGTCTAACCGCATATATCTTCGGCGTTGTTGTCCTGTGCCTGCGCGTTGAAGAGGATATTTCGTTTCTGCAGTTCCCTCCAGCATCGTATATATTCTTTCCTCCTTAGTTTGTCGTTGTTCTCGAAGTTTGACTTCAGCTTTTTTCCGCGAGTGTTGGTGGTTATCGCTGCGCCCCCCGTGGCGAGTGTGTTTTTTTGTGTCACGAAACGACGACAACGACGAGAAAGGGTTGTTGAAACCGGCCCAGTGTGCGTCTAGTAGACGGGACGAAAAAACCGTAGTCAAGCCTCGAGACCCTGCGGTTCGGTATGGCGGGAGAAGGGGGAGAGAAACCGGAGGGACATCCTCGTGCTGGTTGGTGAACTCGCTTTCTCCTTCTCTTTTTCTGCCGTGTGTTTTAGTTGGTATTTTTTAAAAATCGATACTTGTTTCAGCGTTCTCAATACCAGCCTTTCCATGGCTAGAGCGTTCACCTGTGATTGCAGATTCGCTCCCGCGGAGATTTTATTTCGTTTGGGGGTGTCCATCTAGCCTTCTTCTTCTTTCAGTGCGGGCTCGCGAGTGCTTTTACGGAGATCTAGCCATTGCCGTAGAGAATTTAGCCGTCGGGCTTGTTTGGGAATGATGATAAGGTGGTACTGCACCACGTTGCAGGTGACAGCACTCGTGATTTTAAATAAAAAAACAGTGGAATTGGGTTCTGGGGTTATATGTGCCATAGCTCAGATATGTTAGTCAAACTCGTCGTAGTAGAAGAGTCTCGAATCATTTTGAACCACTTCAAGACTTCTTTAAAGGCCAACTCCGGCGATTTTTTGGGGCTTGTCAAGGTAATGGCGATTCTGTGTTCCTGAGGTGTTCCAGGTACTCCTGATAGTAGAACCCAGCAAATGCGATAAAATTTAAATTGCAATAAAAAACAAACAAAAAAGCGCGGAAACGAAACCGAAAATGCCCCGCCACGGTGGTCTAGTGGTTATGGCACTCGGCTGCAGATCCGAAGGTCGCGGGATCGAATCCCGGCCGCGGCGGCTGCATTTCGATGGAGGCGAAATGTTGAGGCCCGTGTGCTGTGCGATGTCAGTGCACGTTAAAGAACCCCAGGTGGTCGAAATTTCCGGAGCCCTCCACTACGGCGTCTCTCATAATCAGAACTGGTTTTGGGACGTTAAACCCCACAAATCAATCAAATCAATCGAAACCGAAATGCAACCAGCAGTGGCGTCAAATCGTTCCACCCGCCTTTTGGATGGCGCGATTATGGTCGCTAAAATACTAGGGACCATAGTGCGACAGCGCATGCGCCGTTCGCCTGGCGGTAATGTCGCGAAGATTGGCGGCGCGCGCAGATCTCGGAGGACATGGTGTGGTACCGGTGCGCATCTGTCGTTTTGCCTGTGATGACGTCGACACGCAGCGCGACCAATAATTGTAGGAAACCAGGTGGGCGGTTTGAGGTAATCGGTAAAACTTTAATCGTAAGCAACCTGCGCGTCTCTCGAGCCTTGTAATCTTTTCACAAATGACGGGAAGTGTTCCAAGGAACGTATCTAGCGGATTTTATTGAGAATTATTGACTCCGAAAAATCGCCGGAGTTGGCTTCTAACGGCCACCTAATCATCCAGGGTACACACGTGTTGCATTGCGCACTCATGGAATTCCGGGGCGGGGAGTAGAACACCCTAGCCGCTAAGCTACCGGACAGGTGGTCCTCGTGGCTCAAGAGTTTATGTAGCCATTCTAAGAATTGTCCCAGAAGGACGGTGAGCCGGGTACCCTGGTGCCGCAATCCCGGTGTCAAGTTGCCAAAAGTTGTTACTGAGGATCACTGTCCGTATGCTTGTTTCGTCATCGGAGATTGTTGTACACATTTCGAGCTAGCATGTCAGAGGGATTGCCTGTTCCTTAGGTCCCTGCACTTGTGTCCGTGTCGCCACACGTTAACCTCTTTCACGTCTGCATACGTACAAAGCAGCTCGACTCTCTTGTTCTGGATCACTAGGGTGTTTTAGCAGTGGTACGGTAAGCACGCTATTACCGTTTCTTCGCCGCCGGCACGGCTTCATCATCAGCCTGCCTACGCCCCCTGCAGGGCAAAGGCTTCCCCCATTATCCATGTCCTGTGCTAACTGGGCCCTACTTATCCCCGCAAACTTCCTCATGTCATCTGTCCGCCTAAGTTTCGCCGTCCCCTGCCACGCTTGCCTCCTGTAGGAATCCACTGTTACCCTGGCACAGCTTAGTTCGGCACTAAAAACGTCATCAAAGGTCCTTTCGAACTTTTATCACCTTACTGTACGAACTTTTATCACCTTACTGTACGCATAGAGCCACCAGCGCTGGTGTTTCTGACTGAAATAACCACGTGCCCGACCACGAAGGCACGGTATTGCCGTACGGAAAGCACGGTAAGCAACCGTTGCTAAAACTGCCTATTTTCCCTCAGCTCTTGTGTCGACGCGCTCGCGAATACCGGCTAAACCAGGAATGTTTGTGGACGTTGTATTCTTCCTCCCATCGGCGATACGCCGGCACTCGTGGTCGCGACGATTCCGCGCTGCTGTCGCATATGCGGACATGCCGCGCGAACTCCCACTACCTGTGAGATCGTGCGCTTGGGATTATGTTTTCGCACTTGCAAGCCCTGTGTCCATCCATCGTCCGCGCACGGCCGCTGGATCGAATCCCGGCCCCTGCGGCTGCATTTCCATGGGGGCGAAATGTTGAGATCCGTGTATAATTGTGCGATGTCGGTGCGCGTTAAAGAACACCTCATGTGATCGAAATTTCCGGAGCCCTCCCTACCCAACCACTACAGCTTCTCTGATAATCGTAGCGTGGTTTTGGGACGCAAAAAGAAAATCCCAGAAACCAGTATGCACAGCCGCTAGCGGCCGTGGTCTGTGCCATCGCGATAGGCACGGAGGAAATAGAAAAAGATAGGAGGGAGCGTCACGCGAGTCTTGGAAGCCTAGTCATTAAAAAAAAAAAAAAAAAGATGGCCGCGTATCTGCGTGCTTCGCTGCAAGTGTCTTCGAAAGACGACAGTCTTCTGCCGGCCGTACTACGCTGCGTGGGATATGGACGCCATCTGGCAGCGGCGGTCGGGAAACGTGAGCTTGTGCAGAATCCCTGAGCAAGTGCCAGGTGACAGCTCCAAATCGTCGGCAGAGGCCGTTTTCGTGCATAGCGTCGCATTTTTAGCGCAGCCTAAGAAACACTAGGGTCTTTAGAATTACGTATCTGTGTATTTTGTGGTAAAGGAACACACAACACATGTTGCGCCTCAGATACGCGTAATATTTGCTTTTTGATCGACAATGTTCACAAGTATGAACGCAGCTACCAGTTCCAGATGGCTGGGCGTTAGGCAAGTGACTTGGGTGGCTGAATCCGTGTGACACAGACAGACAGACCAAAATTTCTGCGTTCAAGTATCCCAAGAAACACTATCGTCTTTAAAAAAAATAAGAAAGTATAGGAAATCTGTCCGGTTAACTTTTATTCCACGTCATGTTTCTCTATAGAAGAAAAAAAGAGCAAAGCGCCATCCTCGTGAAGGCAACGATCCATCGGCGTCGTCGAGTAGAATGCCGGATGCCGACGCCAAGCCGGTGTCATTCTTTATCGGCCAGGAAAACGGGGTGAAAAGAAACGAAGAAAAAAAAAAGACATCCGGCGATATTTGTGGGGGGGAAATAAGTCCTACGTGGCAAAACAAGTTACCTGAACGATTTTCACGCATATCCTGCGGGAAAAAGTTCTGCTTGGCAAAAATATCAGCACTATCCGAAGTAATATGCATGATTGTCACCGCTTCCGTAGTCTTTTTTTTTTTCCCCTTCCTTTGAAAACGGCACCGGTGATAGGAAATACCTCACCCTCTCTTTGACTTAAAAGCGGCGTAGTTTCCGTGAAGTTAATGTCGTGTCGTGTTGCAACGTCCCAACTTGTCTACGTCATCCCTTGGACGTGACGTTTACCTTCGGTATGTATGGTTGAGGAGGTAATGAAGATAACTGTGCGGAAATTATATGCCAGAAATGAAGCCAGAGAATTCCGCGTTTCAGGAAAGGCGAGGTAATAAATCAGATATTGGTAATTGGAAAAGACGGTCTTTCTTTTCTTTTTTTCGCATTGCCTACGTGTTTTAGATAACAAACGTCACCCGGCGGATATGTTGCCTTGTGCTATGTCCTAAAAGACAAAATAAAGATGCGCATTTTATTGAAGACGAAGTGGGTTGAATAGAACGCAGCGTGATGGAACAGCGAAAACCTACCACGACGCAAGTCGTTCCATTTCCTCTTTTAATAAGTGCACCGTTCCGTATTTGCTGTTCCAGTTCTGTGCTATAAATTAGAGGATTTTAGTGTGTCCGTAGACTCCTTTACATTTACGGATACCTGTCTACTGGACACGTTTACGGCATAACCAGAACCGCTGGCGGCGATTTGCCTAACTACGATGTGTTCGATTTCTTAGTTGAGTGAGTGCTCTCGTAAAAAGGAAATTATGTAAGTGCTGCGGTTTAATTATCATTCCAGGCCAGCA